>OY759181.1:10914452-11186112 GCA_963662085.1 Eupithecia inturbata | reverse complement strand
ATATAGGAAAAAAATAGCCTATGTCATTCAGGGTTAATTAAGCTATACTTGATTAAAGTGAAATAATTATTGAAATCAGATTAGTTGGTAGTTCCGGAAATTTCCTCCTACATACAATTTTACTAAACATAATACACAGTCATAAACATTACCTCAGCATGTGCAATAGTTGCGTGCATGTTTGTGCCATGAAAGTGTTTTTAGTATATTTTGTGTAGATTAGATTGGCATATGAAAAAAATTTTCATGCAAAGTCAAGTTACCTACTTATACTTGGATTTAGAATTCAAGATATTTTATGTCAACAAAGACTTATATGAATAAAAACTTAACAAAAACTAATAACAATAGCAGATAACAACAAGATTTCTTTTACCAGCAATATTTCTTTGGTTTTGTAACGCCTTTGTTTACAAAAAATATCTAGGATTCTAGAACCGAGTATAGGTAGTTATCGTTGGGTAAGTATGTAGGTATGAGTTGACTGACTCAGCACATTCAACTGTGTTGAAATGCTAGAGTTACCGTTTTATATACCTACGTAGGCTTTTTACCTTTTTACGATCATTGCTTAGGTTCTGATAAGACGACTCCCCAGCCTCTGTTTCGCAGTGTGAGAAAGTCCGCCTGAAATGTGGAAAGTTGCGGGTTCGATTCCGACGGCCGAAATGTTTGTTTAATCTTTAAAATTTTAATCAAGCCACTCAATGTTGTTCTATGTGTACGTAATATTATTAAAAAAAAGTATGAAGTTATGATTATTTGGTATTGGTACCTATAACACAAGCTCTCTGTGCTTACCTTGGGGCTAGGTGATACTGTGTGATAATATTCAGAATTATTTAATACCTACCAGTTTCTGGTAGGTATTAAATAATTCTGGATAATTTTCAAAGGTTATTTCAATCCCATGTGAATTGATTTATGGGATAAATAGTACTCTATGTTTTATGCCAGGCCTAGAACTACTTGTATGCCAAATTTCACCTCTAAATCCTCTGCACGCCAAAACTACTGAACGGATTCAGCCGTTTTGGAGTGAAGAGGTAACAAACGCATTTATACTATTTGTATGAAGTTAGGTTTCGTAAACTCAGTGGTCAAATGTTGGTAGTAGTTCTGAATATTCTGGTACTTTGATATTTTTAAGAAAACCGCTAATAAAGGAACGTTTCAGTTAGATATTTATAGCATTTTATAAAAATAACCTATTTTCTTTAGGTAAGTTAAGTACCCATTTTTAGGGTTTCGTAACCGTTCTGTTTGTCAACGAGCTGTTACCTCATGAACCGTAAAACGTAGACAGTTAAAATTCTCACAGGGTGTGTATTTCTTGTGCAGCTGTAACAAAAAATAATAAAAATAAAATAAATATTAAACTTAAAGGGGCCTACTATACAAAAAACTTGTTTTTTTTTTTTTTGCTTTACGTTGCTATTTCTCTTGAACTTTAACAGATAGACAGTTGAAATTTTTACTGGGTGTGAATACTATTGCCATATAAATAAATTAAATAATAAAGGGGGTCAACGTCCATACCACGTTGACTACCGATCACCGAAGTTAAGCGACGTCGGGCGTGGTCAGTACTTGGACAGGTGACTGTTGAATTTGAATTTTTGAATGTTAAATAAAAAAGTTTTAGGATTTCTTATACGAAATAGTTTTGTACGATGATACGGAACCCTCCGAGTACGAGTCGACTTGCATATGGCCGGTTTTTATTATAATTTTCCTAAAATTACTTGTATTTTTTCGTAATACGCAGAATAATTATTATTGTCTCGTAGAAAATGCAAAGTAAGTACGTAAGTACTACAAGTGCTACGAAAGAGTCAAGTGTGAGTTAGACTCGCGCACCTAGGGTTCCGTATAAGACGTTGCTTCTTTACAAATATCATGATTCTAGGTCGAGGAGAAGGATCTTGGTTGTGGCGACAGTGAATTAGATATTTGTGAATCAACTACAATTTTACGGTTTTCGTATTTTTCCCTTTACTTTTGCTACAAGGCCTTGCTTCTCGCTGAACTTCATGATTCAAGGTCAACGGGAAGTACCCTATAGGTTTTGGTCCCTTGCGAGACTGTTTTTTATTTCTGAATAAACTACAAATTTATACGAGTAGGTTTGGTTTTTTATTCACAGCTCCAAGGTGTTACAGTTGAGTATTTGATGTTTATTTCAACTAGATACCTCCACGCGTTCCTGAGGAAAAGGTTTTGACAGACAGACGGGCAGACGGATAACAAAGTGATCCTATATGGGTTTCTATTTTCCTTTTGAGGTACGGAACCCAAAAACAAAGAGAGTCTTTGTCTGGCAGCTATATAATTTGTACGAATAAACCATTAAATTTCTTTGTATTTTCATTGGTAAACATTAGGTATTATTCAATGAATAGATAATAGATAGTGAAACGACTATCGAACACGATCACGATAGAACGTAGATAAAAAACATTACACACATCATTGGTTTCATCAGAAATGTATCTTAGAATGCGTTTTACCTATAAATAACATGTTTTCAAATTAAAATCATTATTATCAAAATGAAAACCTTTGTGGTGCTGTCACTGTTTTCGCACTTCTATATATCTTTATCGTTACCTTTACTTCAAGATAAACTCGCTCAAGAGAAGGCATTACAGATTGATACAGACAAAGTATTAAAAGAACCGATAAATTTATCAACACAAGGAAAGCCTCAAAAAGAGAGAGACTTAGAAACAGAAATCATCTCTGTCTTGGCTCTAACTTTAGAGAGTCTTTCCCGTGACGCTGAGAGTGACGATGTTCAAGCAAGAATTACTCCAGAGCCTCTTTATGCAGAAGACTTAAGGGCTCAAAATCCTTTGCTGCGCGATAGCGAAGTGGTGGTTATTCAAGAAGAATTGACCCCATTGGGCAAAGATGTTGGGAACACTGAGCCGAATGATCGAGAGGAAAATACAGATTTCAAAGCTAGCTTACTGGAAGATACTACAAAAGATGAATTTAAAACTGTACCACGGGTAGAAGAAGAGAAAGATGAAGAAAAATCGGTTCCAAAAGGGACGAAAATTTTTAAACAAGTGGATGACAAGTCTCCAGAAAAACCAATCAAGGAAGGACTTGAACGATCGAACAAAAACTACGATTATTCAAGTAAATCAGACCAAGTAGCTGTATTTCCAAGTGCACCAGATGGCGCTGCTCCTATCCTACTGAATTGTGCTCCAGACGTAGTAAGAGGACATTTAACTACCGCGCCATCGTATAGAAGCTTCGAGAACGATCAAGATGACAAAAATATTGAGAATGAAGAGAGTAAAAATAAAGCAGATAACTTTACTGATGTTATAGATTTGAACAGTCCAGTGTCGGTTATAAACAGACGTAGAAGAGACTTGCTGGAGACTGGAGTAACACATTATAAAGTTTCTGAAGATTTCCCCGAAAGTCACGGAAATCATCATTTGGTTTCAGCAGATTATCCCGTATCTAACATGGTTAAGATAACAAACTATGAACATGAATAAAGATGTAAATGTCTATGTAATAAATGTAGGTTGTTAATTAAGTCTGCCGTGAAATTAATTTATTTTATGCCGTGTAGTATGCAATTTTTTGGACGTTCTTTATAGTATATTATTTAAAGATAAACGATTAATTTATTTTACTCAATAAAAATATAATCAAATATACTTAGTGTATTTTGGTTTAACATTCATAGTTATCATTGCCACATCGTCAGATCATTCTCATAGATAAATCTATAAAAGTAAGTTAAATAAGGTATAATATAAAATAAGTATCGGCAAAAACAGTACAGGGTGTGACCAAATTGCTCATTGAATTTTTTTGAGATAAATTACAAGAATAAACATCTAAGCTGTTCTTAATAATAAAAAACTTCACATCACACTAAACTAATATGAAGGCGGAAGTATGTGTGTGTTTCTTATTTCATCACGGCGCTCAAATGTTTGGACGGATTTGTATGAAATTTGGTACTTATCTTGGTACCAAACTTCATATTCTTATATCCTGGATTATATGCGCTTTATAACGCGGGTAATAGCGGGGCGCAGCTAGTTTATTATAAATTTTAATACAAATGTTTGTTGCTAAACTTTCATGATTAAACGGCTGAAGGGCAATGTTAGGGAACGGGCTATAGATTGTATCTTGATTCTTAATGTACCTCTATAGGTACCTTAAGAATCAAGATACAATGAGTGTGTATGTAACATAGGTCATTTTGTCTTGGGTTGTGTGGCTACGTCTACGCCTTGCAAATAAAACTTGTGTGACTCAAGCTACGAATTGTTGTTTATGGGAAACACGAGTGAATCGTGGATTACGTTACATTAAGAGGCGAACCTAACGGATTTGGTTAGATCTCAGCACTCATGGGATCTCCGTGGTAAAAAACGAATTACATAAAATTCATTTTTCTTTAGTTCCTTGAAAGTGAAAACACGACTGAGAAAAAAAAAATATGATGACAAAAATCATCAAAGTGCATGGTTTCGCACATAATTTGGTCAAGATATCAGGAACCCTGCGGTCTATTGAAATGATTTAGTTTTGATTCGTAGGTTATTACTAATTATTTGGTTCCTTGAACCAGTTTCTTTATAAGTTGTGTAGTTTTCTTGTAAATAAGCAAAAACTTGATTTTTGCGCTTACGCCGCTCCAAAAACGTATGCTCTGTCCCGCTCCTATGAACGCGAAATCCTATGCCTATCCTTTTCACAAAATGGCACGTATTGTGCCCTTTTAATATCTTGACGTAATGCTGCCGTGGCGACCGTGGCGTAAGAATCAACTAAGCCCGTGGATATCTTTAGAGTCGATTAAGGGAACCTACCAGATGCGATTAAGGCAGCAGCTTCCTTCTGTGTATTTTGAACATCTCTACGGCGGCAGTCACCAATCCGCCTACCGAGCGTGGTGATTATGGTAAAGGAACGTGGAAAAGGCAGCAGTGGACGAATTCGTGCTGATGAGGTAATGCGGAGGAAGCCACGGGAACCATCATTTGGTTTCAGCAGATTATCGCGTACCCAACATGGTTAAGATAACAATTTGTGATAATGAATAAAAATTTAAATGTCTATGTAATAAATAGATAGGTTGTTAATTAAGTCTGTCGTTAAATTAATTTATTTTATGCTGTGTATGCAATTAATGTAAGTACTATATTTTATGAACTAACCAAAGTTAGTTCATAAAATATAGTACTTACATGATGGTTGTAGCTGCTAAAAATATTCTTAAATTAAGCGATCTTAGGTACAAACGTTCGCTTGGTTTTAGAATAATTTTTATTTCGTAGAGTACGAATAGCAAGGTCCTACGAACGTGCTTCAAAGCGCTACGAAGGAGCTACAAGTACGACAAAGGAGCTACGCTGTTTTTTTGTAAATGTATGATATTATATTGAAATTAAATGAATTCTACTTGAACGTAACTTTACAGACTTAATAACAAAACAATACCGAGTCGGGCCAAGATTTGTGTTATTGGAATTTTTCTAGCAAGGAAAGATCACAGTAGCAGTCCGGAGTCAGGAAGTGGCAGTGTTGCACCCCCGTGCCTCAGAAAGCACATTAAGCTGTTGGTCCTGATCTGCTTGATGGCAGCGGATAAAGACGTACTAGTCGCTCAAACACGTACACAAGAGGACTTTACCGCAATATGCAAGTTGTCACTTGACTCTGGACTAGTGTTGAATGCTGAAAAAACCAAACTTATTCATACTATATACTTATTCAATTATAGCGCACTAGTAGAAAACATAGAAGTAGTAGCTCATACTCATAAATGTTTACATAAAAAGATACAATGCAACACCACTTGTCCCAGCATTGAGCAAGTAAATGAACATACTTACCTTGGTTTGGTGATTGACAATAGATTTAACTGGCTTAAACACATAGATAAAGTTTGTAATAAGTTAAGAGCAGTTTTAGCAAAACTTTACAAAATCAAATGTAAAGTTTCTTTTAACATACTATTGATGATGTATAAAGCACTTGTTGAAAGCATTTTGTCGTACGGTATTACTAGCTATGGACGTAACTATAAAACATACTTAGATCAGATTTATAATATACAATACAGAATACTAAAACTGCTAGGCTTTCAAGATTAAAAATAAATATAAAGTATACCCAAAACAACTTTTTGATTATTGTGGTATTATACCTATACATAAAAAGGTCAAACTTAACCTACTTATCGAACTATACTTCCGCACGGACATCCATACTCCAATAAATCACCCGATCACTACTAGAAGCATCACGCATAAAATGTTAACAAAACCCAGATTTAGTAACATCTACGGCCAAAGAACTTCCCAATATTTAATTCCCCATTCATGAACTACGAGTACCTATAGAAATTACAAATAAGATAAATAATAAAAACATTAAAACTATTTTGATACAATATTTTCTATCAAAAACTTTATGCTGAGTACCCTGTAGATGATGGTACTAAGCGGCGATAAGCTCTGATTGAATGAAATTTGAAACATTCCGGTCGTAGATAAGTAAATGCAGTACCAATGTAGTTACCAATGTGTGTGTTTATTATGACTGTTATCTTTGATTGTTTTGTTTATGATTTAGGATTATTTATATAACTAAGCGACGCGTTAAACCACAGTAGGTAATAATACATTCTAAAAATAAAGAGAACCTAGTGCTTAGACAAACCTAACGTGGGCTTTAAGGCATTGCTAACCAATTTATGTTACGAATTTTTTATTCAATAAATTATCTATCTATCTATCCTACGCCTGACCTCTCCCCGGTCATGTCGGTCTGCCGTCCCATCGGATTATGAGAGTGAGGGTATAAAGATTGCACCTGTGTTTGCGCGCACATTTATATACTATAATATGCCCTGCACACTTGGCTAGTCTTCGTTGAGACTGGCCGACGTGGCCGACGGCATCATATTCCTACCAAACTCTATTCAAAAGCAACTTAATAAAACTACGACTAGTTTTGATTAGGAATAAATAAGGTTATTACTTAATATACAAACTGCCGCAGTTTAAAGAATTCATTATTAATGTAAGCGGTTAATACGAACCTAGCTTTTGTTGGGAGAACCACAACCGTTCATCCCTTAATAAGGGACTTCTTCAGGGTGCGTGCGGGTCTAGACGCGCGCGTTAGGCGTCTCTGCGTACACTGCATGGGATGGCTGAGTAACTAACATTTGGTTCGTATTTAACCCGCCTACATTCATAGGTTATTACATAACTAAAGTTGTAAATTACGAGGCCTTTAGATTTAGACACTCAAATGACTTTTCTCGTATTAAACTTTTTTTTGTGTATATAGAAGTAAATGCATAAATTTTTACTGGTCATACTAACACTATTTATTTACGCTACCTATTTATTTGAAAATAAATAATAAGTAGATCTTTCTTTAGTTCGACTAGCTGTGTCCGCCGCGGCTTTGCCCGTGTAGAATTCAGAATTTCATGAGCTTATACATATCATTTATTTTAAAAAATAAAATGCAAATCAAGTTACTCGTTATAACATCAGCTATCTGCCCGTGGTAAAAGTCCCATCAAATCAGTCTAGCCGTTACAGAGATTAGCTAAAACAATAGATAGACACACCGTACCAGACATACCGTATACATTCATCAAAACGTAGTCATAGGATCATTGAATCTCATAAACATTTAGTAAAAATCTGTTTTGAATTTGACATGACACACACTTGAATTTTATTGATTTGTAGACACAAATTTGGGGTTCGCATTCTGCAGTGGTGTTAGATATTTATGTTTCATAATATTTCACGTGGTAGTTCATGACTTTGTCTGAATTTTGCTAGGTATCTGGTTTAGGCATGAGTACATTCTCTGCTTTTATTCAAGAATTTTTTCTCATGTCATTAATAAAATTTATTGTGTCTCAAAGCCATAGCAGAATGATATGAATAACTATTAAATTTTTAACATTCAATGGATATCTGACCACTTTTTGTATCCATATTTAAGGCTTTTTAGAACCAACACTGGGTGAATGCACGTTGTGAAGATAGAGAGATCGTGATAAGCCGGGTGTGCAGTAATCGCGCATACAAACATTCCGCCGAAGCCGGAAGCCGACGCCTCAGCAGCCGTCGCGTGATCCTCACGTACGTCTCACTACGCGGTACTCACATCTGCTTCATTCAATGAGTATAAAACGTACATGTTTCCAAGCTTCAACACCAAACAACACATCGTCACCACACGATGAAGACTTCCGTGGTGCTATTAGCTCTGGCCGCGGCCGCCTTAGCAGCACCCGCTCAGCACGAAGAGACCATCGACGAGCCGAAGATCCCAGCCCGATTCATCGACGCCTTTACACAGGAAAGGAAATCAACACTCGAACAGGTTCCTGGCACTGCCGTCAACCTACCCTCGCAAGTCTCGGAGACCGGGGTCACTGGACGCAACTTCATCCTGAAGAAACCCATCATCGTAAAGAAGAAAGTCGGCTCGTCTTACCAGGTGTACCGCGACTCCGATGAAGAGAAGCTCGACTCATCCGTGCCATGCAGGAAGCAAGTCAGGGTCAGCCTTTGCGACGAGCAAAGCCTTGCCAAAACTGACATGATGAAGAGCGCCACCAACGAAGATCCTAGCATAGAAATGACCGAAGAAGACATGAAACACAGCCTTATGCTAGCTAAGCAAGCCGTGGAAAACTTTCAGATGGACTTGAAGAAAGTGGAAGAACCCACCAAGGTCAGTCCCTGGAAACACGGAGAATCCGATGCAGAGCTACATCAAGACATCGAGAGCGCGAGGCTAGCTTTGGAGCACGTTCACAATACATTCGATAACCTAGAGGCATTTAAACCACACGATTCTTCTATCAAGTTCGCTGAGATCGTAGAAGACGTGACGATACCTTTGGCACACACCGAAGAAGAAAGACTGGCGCAGTGGAAGGATGCTATTGAGAAAATCCAAAGAAACGTAGAACTTGTCAAAAACATTGAAGATAGTTTCAAGTCAACTAACGATGATATGGCACACACCAGTGAAGCAGCCACTTCCACAAAAGATGACGATAAACATAGTCAGGAGCAGACGCATGATATGAGAGTACCCGAACAATGGAAAGAGGAAAAAAGGCAAACGACAGAGCATATGGAGCACTCTACTCTCAAAAATTTGGAACAACTTAAACTAGAGAAGGCGAGTGAACAAAATGAGATGATAACCGACAAAATAGAAAAAGACATGTTGGAGTCTGCTTCGATGGTGTCTGCTTCAAAGACCCAAGATCTGAGTCACAAAGACAAGAAGAGACTTAGTTTAAAACAAGATTTTACTATGAAGGCAAAAGGTGCTATCGACGTTGATGCTATGAAATTGGATCACACTATTCAGCACACTGATACCATGAAGATGGCAGACCACGAAGAACTGAAACCTGAGGCGGAAAAAACCAAAGAAGGCAACTTAGACGACTCGAAGATGAAGACAAGTACTTTAGCTGAAAAAGAAGATTCACTAGACAAGCAGCGGAACACCGACAAGGACATTCACGATGCATCTACACAATTCAAACACTTCGAACATGCTAAAAGCCAAAGTAGTGAAATGAAGTCTGCTGAACTCGTCAAAGAACAACACGCCGAGTTAATCAAGGAAGAAGAAAAAACTCACGAGCAACACCACATCATGGAGAAGCTAAGAGACGCTACTAGTTTCACAAAAGAACACAATCCTGAGGTCCAGTTCCATGCTGATAAAAAAATGGTAAGGAACGAAAATCCTATGCTTCCAGCAGCAACTTCGGACCCGATGACGCTCATTCCCCACACGATGATCGAACACAACCTGGAGATGAAAGAAGCGGAGCACATGAACAATAAGCATCACCAACTGCACGAGCAACACCAAATGCCCTGGGCTGGAGACAAGGACATGAACACCGAAAAGGGATTGATGAAGTCTGCTGCTGAAACCCGCCAAATGGATCCCACCTTGCAGATGCATCCCGGTCACCACCACGGACACCAGCACGCCCACCAGCACATGAGCGGCCACCACATGGACCACGACCACTTGAGTCAGCACGACCAATTCATGGCCCACGGTAAATCAGCCAACATGGGCAACGCGATGCAGCCCAACTCCTACATGACCATGAGAGATTCGGAACAAGACGGTCAAAGATTCCGGTGGAGGCCTTCTCACATACCCGAGGCTGCCAGATCTGCGTATGGTGCACCCGCCCCCGCCTCTTCGCCTTCCAGCGGAGCCATCGCACTGTTCCCCAACGCCAACACGGGAGGATGTGGGATCCCGTTGCTGCTGAGCTGCAAACCCTCCGTGGTCTCCGGAAGCCTGGCCAAGGCGCAGCCCGCGCCCTACTCCGCTCCCGCCTACAGGACCGAGGATGACTTCAAATTTCACCACAAGAGAGACGTCAAAAAGACCAACCCCTTGAAGAGCACCGTTTTAGTTGCGAAAGAATAACAGACTATGATTCGACAAAAAATTCGACAGTTAAAGACATTCGACGACAATAGAATCGATGAGCTAACGAAGTAAGCTCTTGTAAATGATACTGATAAAAAATGTAGTTGTAAGTCATATTTATTCCCTAATTTATTTCATGTAGTTTTTTAAGACACATCACAGTTATAAATAAAGCAAATTAAAAAAAATAAACATTTACGTTTTCTTTAATCAATACGTACCTACATATGAGATTCGTTGGATAAAATAATGAGTAAGTTCCTACCCTAGTAGCTACAAATTACAATGCTTGCCTTACAAACTTTGAAATTAAATCGTAGGTAGGTATTTTTTGATAATATTTCTAGTTTATAATGTGTTACATTTGACAAGGTCAGCAGTAGGTAGAGTATGTACTGAAATACAAGCTGCAGTCATTGTACGAAGTCAAGGCTTTTACGATTCCGCTGAATTCGATTTTTTTTGAGTAATATTGTATACAAAAGTACTCCTCAGTCATACCAGAGAAACCTTATAATGAAGTGTGTTGTACTTTTGCTTCTAACTG
This sequence comes from Eupithecia inturbata, assembly GCA_963662085.1. Taxonomy (NCBI): domain Eukaryota; kingdom Metazoa; phylum Arthropoda; class Insecta; order Lepidoptera; family Geometridae; genus Eupithecia; species Eupithecia inturbata. Next base: position 11,175,056 of record OY759181.1, on the reverse strand, counting down.
TTATAACGTTCCGTGTCGGGTCTATCACAACCTCTCGTGAAAACCGACAATACCCAGTCTTTAAAAATGTGTACAATTATGAAGATGACACCAACGAAGACATCAACCATCAAATCTTCAAGAAAACAGTCAACATAAATCGTCCATTTTCCGAAAATCATGTGAAATCTGAAGAACACGTTGCAGATGAAGAGCCTTGCCGTATCAATTTCCCTAATTTAAAAGACTCATCTGCTGAATTTTCACAAGATATTTACAAAGATGATGTACTACCAGACTCCTATCCTGTGGGTATGTTTCCTCCAAGAGTTCCAAGCTACCCCTACCACGTACCATACGAAAAATGGACGAAGTATGACATTGACTACTCATCGCAAGATCCAATGGACTATAGGACTCTCTACAATGGCTACAACCTTCCCTACATGTACAATCCTATGCCTCCAGTAAGATCTCTTCCACCAGTCATGACTACGCGTATTCGAGAAAACATATCACCGTTGACCGAAAACACGTATGAGATTGATACTGATAACGAAATGCACTTCCCGCCCTACGTGAGAGCAGTGCGATCCAGAGGTTATTTTGACTTAGACCAACTACGTAAAGATGCGGTGATGCCTAACTTTATACCAGCTATGCCGTTTCCGTACATGAGGAATGCTATACCGAGCCTTCAACCCAGCCCACAGAATTACAAGCCACAACCGAGTACGTCGTACGAACAGAGTGAACCAGTAGCTTACTTCCCATCAGCTCCACATTCAGATTGCGCCTTGCCAATTCTAGTGAGCTGTTCTCCTCAGATAAGTTATGGTTCTCTTACGAATGCATATAGTGGACAACCTTGACCATACGTACTTAGCGCACCAAGTGTGTCGACGTATAGAAAAGAAAGTGTGACTGACCTTCCTAATAGTAAAGCTCCTTAGTTTCCCAGTGAAAATGTTTATTTATCAATACTTATTTATGTTTTAACTAATATTGAAATAAATATGTACCCTTTCGAAAATAAAATGTTTAACTATTTCTTCTTTTGTTTTTATTAAAACCACTATTTTAACCTATATGGTTGGCATATACCTTGACCGTTTGTCGATGAGTTTTTGCTATGTATAATCAGCAAAATGTAGCCATGAATTTATAATATTAAATCTTGACACGCGTAGGGTTATTATATACAGATACTAGGTATAAGTAGGTAACTACATTAGAATTATAATTAACTATTATTTGAATTAGATTGAATATCAATCTGTAAATCGTACAGCATTCTTGTTGACCTCGAGTAGTCGAACAGCCAACTAAGTCGCACAAAGTCGCGGGTTCGATTCCATCTCGGTTGTCCAATGCATTTGGTTTAATTTGCGCTATACGCTGGCAGTGTGTTAAATATTACTTTAAGGTCTTCAAGTACTTAAATAAAGTTATAGGAAACAGAGAAGCCAAGAAAGGGAGAGAAGCCGTGCTTTAGGCTTAGTAGTCGCTAGTTGCCCAAGCCTTTAGATAGTGTTTAAGAAGGCATTTGTTTGGCTTCGGCCTCAAAAAGGCCTTCGAAAGGAACAACCTCCTTCTTCATATTTACAGAACTATGCGACCGCAATAATTATTGTTTCAGAAAATTCGGAGTGCCCTCCAAATGAGACGATGGGCGCGAACCTGCAATGCATAGCCCGATACCGCTCCCGCCCACCACACAGCGACGGCAACACCACCAAAACTATGTGGGATTATTACGACTGAATAGACAACTATTGCCGGATAATATCTAATTTATTTCTTTTGTAAACATACTTCTGGCAAAAGCGAAAAAACATTGAGGGATCACTTATGAATACGAGTTACTCGTAGCTTGAATTTGAAAAATTGTAGAACGTTTTTCGCTAAAGCATACATATATTATGTATAGGTACTCAATACAAAAACATCCTTTACAACCCCCGACGCTACTGGAGGGGTGATTTTAGTTAACGTGTCCACGTGTATATCTGTGTTTTTCTATGTCATTGTAGTTTCAAAAGAATAAACCAATTTTGATTTAGTTATTTCGGTTAGAAAGGTGATCAGATCAATAATGATGAAACTTGATCGATAATTAATGTTCTATAGTCTATTCACCCGAGCAAAAGAAATAACGTAAACGTTTAAGTTGACACCGCCTCTATGCAATGATTACACTAAAAAGAACCTAAAAATACAAGGATAATCAAACTTTCGTTGCATTTATAACCTTAAAAAGTGTGAAAGTAGCCAATTTACATGCTTGTGGCATGCTTTTAATTTTGCTTTTATTTTAGTTCCTTCACGTAGCTGTTTGTACAAAATAATACAGGAACATAAACGCACAGGTGGCCTGGCGTCGCCACCACCCTCACAACACTAAAGCTTTCCACTTATAAGCAGTCGGATGAGTTCAATTTGAATGCTGAAAAGTGTTTGAGTGGTTGTTTGAGTTGAAAAGTGGATTTTATTTTAAAAATGAGTTGCCAACAATTAACAAAGTTTTAAATGCAGTGAATGAAGTAATTTTTAAAGAGTCAAGATTATAATGCATACTTGCTAATAAAAATATATAGGCAAATCAAAAAATGCATAGGTACTACATTACGAAAAAAGTTTGAGAACCATTGAGTCTTTGTTTACGTTATTTCTATAGCTATAATTGATGAAAATCGATGTAGCCGTTCTAATTTTAAATCGTATTCATTCTGTAACCGGTTTCAAAATACTCTTGACGATTGCAAGATTATTCGTATTTTTGTAAAATTTACTTGTCATTGTTTTTGAGATACGAGTAAGTGTAAACAAAATGGCGTTATATCCATTCCAAGAAACAGTTCTTGGAACATTTCGTGCAAGTTGCGTTTGAAAGTTTACAGACTCCATGTTATGATATTGCATAGTACCTACCTGACATAAATGTGAATGATCTGTTTGGCAATGAAAATACTTTGGTAGGTACTCAAATCGTATACTTGGAACTTAAATCGCGTAGTTATATTCTAGTTCTAACCGAATCTAGTTAATATCACACACATCGTGCACCTACACGTATTAGTAATAGCTTACCTTTTGGGTAATGTGGGTATACATTACCATTATTAGGTAAGCGTCATTAACGCATTCACTGCCAAGCCTCTGCGGTGCGAACTGACGCGACGTGACGGGACGCGGTGTTGGAACACGGCCCCATGCATCACTGCGAGAATGAAAGTATTAAGAGGTTAAGTAGGTATTTGTATTGAACCACAATTTTCTGAACAATATTTTTGTTTTCATAATAAATCCACAAACAACGTAAGATATTGCATAAGTCAAACTCAAAGAACCATTCATAAGTTGACGCAATTGATTCAATTCTGTGAAGAGCCCCGCGTCATATTTTGACAAATACAAGCCAGCCAGCCTGGTGACTTCTAACAACTTTCAACGGTGAAGATAACAGACGATGTTTAAAAAGCGGCGCATATTTACGCAGACACCAAACAAATTCGAGAGCTATTGATAGCAACACAAATATAAATCACGACTGAAGTTTCTTCGAAACAAGATTCAAGAGTCAACAGTCGGTGAAATTGCCGATTGTCTAATCTAAATCAAAATAGAAAGTCAATGATCTAAGAAATAATCAGTGTAACCGAATTTTATATCAAACAATGGCAAAGTTTCTTCTAGCAGTCGTGATGGCACTGGTGTTAGTCTACTCCTTGGAAGCCAGACATGTCCACCCTAGGAGCATAGTGAGGTGGGAAGATGAAGGAAGGAGTGTCGATGGAATACCCATTGTAAGTAGTTTTTCTACAATTACATTTTAAAGTTTTTTGACCTTTCCATAACTTTAATTTAAAACTGTTTTCCACCAGAAGAGATCTTCACATAGTTCTGATAAAAATACACTTTTAAAAGATTACTTAGTAGTAATTTGCTAATTTAGCTTGAGAATACTTTTGGGTAGAGTCAGGCGACTCTTGGAACCGCATGACGTCTTTTAAACAATCTATTTCACGTTGTTTGTTCTTTTTCTGTATGTATGGTAATGCATCAATTACTTACGCTAAATTGAACACCGTGAATTCAATACCATTTTTTTCCAGGAGATCATCCGATATCGCCATCTCAACCGACTTATACCATTCAATAACGCGCGTTTCTTCAGAAGCATGGAGCCCTGCGATGAAGGTTTGGAAAGAGATGTGCTTGGAGTCTGTAGAGAGGTGTGGAACTAGATAAAATTTAGGCACCTTTATGATATTTAGGATTTAGGTACTTTGACTTCTCCAAGGATGAAGCATAAATGCGAGCCTAATATTTCCATAATAAGTATATAATTTTCAATGATGTACAAACTAAGTTAGTATAACAATAAAATCTAAACAAAGTAGTCTTGCTTCTTGGAAGAAACTTCGGTAGTAACATAAGTATTAGGTGATGTTATTCTTAGGCTTGCTAGTTGAAATGTCCGTATCAAGGACGAATTGTATATACGATATTGATAAGAAGATTAGATAAAGAAACCAATAAATTACTTGAATAAAACTGCATCTATAATTTCTCCTACGTTACATTATCTATTACAAACATGATAAATTATATTGTAATACTTAGTTATTATATAAGCCACGAACCTAATAATCATCGAAATTTTATAAAATAAAACTGATAGGTAGATATTCTATGTTGGTAAATCATTCAAGTTACTTTCAATGTTAATTTAATGTTTTAGTTAATATTTAATTTTGAACCATATCTGTGATAAAAATAATCAATGTCGAAATAATCAGACGGACACTATAATTTAATAAGAAACAACCGATTTACGAGAACAAAATTTCCAAAAGCTGTCTTCTAGGACAGTAAGAACGAGAACGAAGACGAGGACGAACCAGTTTTAATGTCAATGTTAGTGTCACATGAGGGATGCTGGTGGGAGGGTGACCGCGCCGTGGCCTGACAGGGGGGTGGGCAGGGCCGAGACCCCTCGGATCCAGGCGTTTCGCTCGCAGCAGTACGATTCCACGTTGTTGAGAGCTCGCATGTAGATGGTTGTCACGCCACCTGGTGACAAACAGTCTGGTAATCTTTCAGAAGAACACCACTTATACTGCTACATTAATCGCTTCACTATGACAAAGGTATCACTGTGGTAATGGTAGGTATGGTAGAGAATTAAACATTTTGGCATTTTACCTCAGGTACCTATTCCACTCGTCCAATATCTTTGTATAATATTATTACATTCGAGAATGGTTCCTTAGATGAAAGAAACTACTGATGGAGGAACGCGCGTAAAAGGTGAAAAGGTTGCTATCAATATCTCCGCACAAATACTCGTACCATTGTAATAGTAAAGCAGAATTGGACCCTAGGGTTTGTTTATTGAAATAACTCTTACAAAGTTTGGCCAATACGATCGGGGCAGCGAATACTTGATCAATACAATACACGTAATTGTTCACTTCTCTTGCTTAAAAAGTTGGTCATTATAGCGTAGCTTAGCGGGAGTAAAATTCTAGTAAGCCTAAAAAAACCTTTCTTGTTTTTAATTTTTGTCTGAAACCATCCATCAACCATAGTTATTTATTCAACAAGTGAGCAAAAGGAGCAAAACGTTATTTTGTTGCACGTGCTGATATAGCCAGAGCTAGAGAAGCAGTCTTGAGTACACGAGCGTAGCGAGTGGCTCTAGACTGTTGAGCTAGCGAAGGATTTAAAAGGCACGAAACAAAAAACATTTGCTCTCGAGTTCAACATACAACTTTTCACCTCGATTAGCAAGAAAATATTTTGTAATTTATAAAAGAGGTCAAATGTCAGGAACTCATTTTGGTCAAACAACCATGGAGGGTACGAATGCTATAAACCTTTTCCAAACCATGAACGCACGAAATTATGCGTTTCTGTGTAGGTTGAACACTGTCTAATGAGTTGCACTCATTTTAGTTTATCGTAGGGAAGGCCCTACGATAAACTAAAATGAGTGCAACTCACCGCAAGAAGCAGCTGCAAGTCACAAAAATTCCGAACCTGTTGTTTGGTAGACTATTTAAAGATGGCGCTGTCCGCCTAGAAGAATTCACAAGCTAAGTTGTCAAGGTACACATACAAATGGCCTTCAGTGAGAAAGTGTACCTACCTCCCCTAGTGCAGATCGCGTAGTTTATTCTTTTTGTTTCGGCGCTGTCCATAGAGTATCAATAACATATTACACCATCGAAATTTAGCATAGCATTCTGAATTGAAATTACTTTTTTCAACAAGTTGAGTTCCTTTGTTCCACATGTGAGCAAAACACGTTTGCTCGCTTGTTGCACCAATAACTATTAAAGACTTACGACAAATTTGAGAAGTAGAGAAGTGAAAACCGTGTGCATTTTTTCCTGAAGTTAAGTTTTAATTGTTTTATTTTCTCGCAATCAAAGTGAAAAGTAGAATTCCCGTACTGAGGAAAAGATGCGGGTTCAAGTCCTATCGAAGGCGAAACATTTTTGGAATTTTAGGTATTTGATTTCTTATGAAAAGTAGGGCGTTTAACTCGGGCCACCCATTATAACTCGGTCTTGTCACCCTGCCTCGCTGCGCTCGGGAGTATAACAACATCGTATAGAACGGGGGTGGTTTAGTCCCTAGTAAAACAATCTAGGTACTATTTTACCCCCGATAAAAAGAGGGGTGTTATAAGCTTGACTTGAGTATAAGTGTGTCTTTCTCTGTAATCGTAGCTCCCAAACAGTTCAACATTGGATTATGTTAATTTTGTCAGTGACACGATCAAGATTGTTGCTATCCATCTTTGAAGAAAATAGGTGCAACCGTGCAGTATAAATATGTTATAATGGTTGAAAGTAAATTTTTCGTCAGAGGTTTTAGATTTTTTGCTAAATTAAGCTAATTTAGCCAGTTTTTAGGCATCCATTGTGTCAATTCAGAGGTCGCCGAAACTAAACTAAACTAATTTGAAAGCACTTAATGTTATACCATCCTTGTTATTCCGATAGTCAAAAAAGGGACAGCAACATTTTGGGCTGTCAAATTAGTTAACATCTGAATTGACACCATTATCTACCAATTGACTTATCATTATTTCATATTAAGGCCTTTCAAACTAGTACCTACCGTATTCCATGAAATTATGTAGGTACAGTAATCGATATTGCTTACAACAAGGAAGGAAATCATCATTGACTTGCAATCAGTTCGAGGTTAGGTATTAGCATTAAAGTCATCACTTTTAGATAATTGAAACGGAAATGTTAACATGACATGTTCAACGTTAAAGGCACGTATAGAAATATTAGACACAAAAGTTTAATTAGAAATCATAACATTGAGTTTTTTGTGGGTCTTCTCGGAGTCACTAATTCTTGAGTAGGAGTTTTGGTAGGTACAAAAGATGTCGACGCGCTCTTTCATAAACACGTGTTGACACAAATGTCAAACGTAAAGTACAGATGCTCTGTATGTTTGTGCCACTCGTACCTAACTGCCTTCCTGCCCTTTTCCGATGCTTCTTTACAAATCATTGTTATACAGGGTGCCACAGAAAAGGTGTATTAAGCCGAAAGTGGGAGATTCTGGACATCGAGGGGGTCAACGTTGTTCTACAATTTTTAGAATTTCGCAAACAGTTACAACATTTTTAAAAAAAAAAAAAAAAAATTAACTTTTTTCTTCATTATATACATTATTATTATTGTTTTGATATTTACATTGTTTTTTGTACTGGTTTTGCTAAAAAAACAACCATAAAACTATAAATAAATATTTAGTAATGTTAAATAATGCAAGAGCGCGTGTACAGAAAAAAAAAATTTTTGCTCTCTCGAAAAGCTTGTATTTACCTATCTATTTTTTTTAGTATCTATCTATTGGCAATTGACATACTTACATGAAACTACAAGCTTACAAAAGCTAGCAAACTTAAGTTAGGCCTAAGGGGGTGGGGGAGGGGGGTTGTTTAGGGGTTAGGTTAAGTTGGGTCTTATAATGTATCTTTGTAATGTTTTCTTTTTTGTGTACAATAAAGAATTTTTGGATTGTATTGTTAGGCCGAATATCTTCAAATACTGTGTTCGTTCATAGACTAAAGCTAAACTTTGTATCTACTTACTTACTTACTACAAACTTATAAAATGTCTTTTTTAAATTCATAATAGTTAGTTTTCCAAAAATTGGAAAATAAAAATACAGACCGATTATGATGAGCTGAGTTCCGAGATAGGCCAGGGCGTGTCCATGCCGCGGCATCGACATTTCCGTCTGCTGGTGCCATTTGTGGCTCTGCCAGTTCCACACGTCTATGGCCGCTACACTACTTGCAGTTTTATCCTAAAAACAATAAAATGTGAAGTCCTAATACAGTTTGTAAAACTGTGAATACCATACTTGCTAATATTCGCAAGTATGGTTCAAAGGATGATGACAGAAAATGTATGAACTCTGAAACACGACCTCAAATAGATAGCTGTAATAAATAGATAATAACGCTGGACATTCACACAGCATCATCTAGCCCCAAGTTAAGCAGAGCTTGTGTTATGAGTAGGTGCTAGATAGCTGATTTATAGTTAAAACAATCACATAGATATTTTTTTTATTTGAAAAAACCCAGAACATCCTGCACAAATATCTGCAGATCGTGCAAACGTTTGTCCCGAGGCAAGCATCAAACCCGCAACCACCGTTATATGTGTGTCATTCATTAAAAAACAATTTTTAAGTCAAAGAAAAGTTTCTATGACGCCTATTTCCACATCTAAGGCCCTGAAAGCTTGCTCAGTAATCGATCTATGCTTGATTAACACTTTTCTATGGCATAAACGTAACTCCATCATAGATCTATGTAACTGAGCAAGCTTTCATATTGCGGGTTGGGGATCGCAGTTTGGTGGTAGAATTGTTCTGCAGGGAGCGCTGCTGCCCGCCCCCGGGGGTATCCCTTATTCGTCTCTTACGACACCCGCGGGAAGAGTTGGAGTGGTGCAAATTCTAAGCCCCACACAGTCCGCCAAGAATGTTGTTCTAAACATGTCCATTGGATTGGAGCATAGTTATTGGTGCTTAAAAATTGAATCTTCGTTTGCTTGCATAATGCTTGTTAATCAAAGATATCAATATCGATGCAGGTAGGTACCTACTTGCACGAAACATGTATGTACTTACCTTATCAGAAACCTTCCCAGCGCCACCAATGATATAAAGGTGGTCATTCATTGAGAACAATGTCGCAAAACATCTCGGAAACCGTAGACTGTGGATTTCCGTCCAACTGAAAATAAACTAACTAGTTAAGGCGATTAAATAAAATGTACTGGCGTTTCGCCGCGTTAGATCAGCGACGGAATATCCGTTCAATGTGATTTTTTTTTTTTTTTTTTGTTTATTTATCTTCTAAAAGACTATTACAATATAAAACTAATAATAACACCTAAAAACCACAGAGGTTTGTACAGGAGTGCTATTAATGAGTCAATCTTGCGATAGTAGGTACAGTGTGTGATTAAGTGATTAAGATTACAGAAAAAATACAATATATATATTACAATAACATGTAGGTTACTGGAATTGGGTAGACAATTGATTGATTCAAATATAAACTCAAAGCATACAACGCACCCATCATCAAACCATCGAAACCATCGAACCTACATAGTCATCAACAACTTTTCGAAAAGTTATTGATGCCTATGTAGGTTGGATAATAGGTACGCCTTAAGTTTATATTTGATGTTTTTACGCGTTATAGTTTCAAGCAGTTCGGTAGGTAATTCATTTATAAGCCGAGGGACCAGATAACTGGCCGTCCGCTCGCCGTAAGCATTGTTTGCGCGCGTAGTGATAAGCTGATTTCGAGCAACAGCTCGTGTATGTGACATGTGGTGACTAACAACATGTCGAATACTTTCATGGAAGAAATAATTTTTAAGCAGCATATACTTAAATTGAGTGTGAACAGGCAGTACTTTACAATGCTCAAAGAGACCCAATTCATCATCACTAAATTGCAGCTTAACATTAGTTGATACTATTTTCTTTAGTATTCGTAACTGGAGGTTATAAATTTGATTGAGGTAAGTAGTGTAAGTACGACCATAGCTACTTAGTCCGTATTGAATATAAGATTCCGCTAGCGAGTTATATAGCATGACCTAACAAGTCTATTCATTTATTTGTAAATATGGGAAACCCAGCACATGCCTAAAAATATGCTAATACCAGCCTATTAAAATTTTATTTAAGACTTTACTTTTAGGTGGTGAAAAGGCTCTAAATGTAGAGTAAGAGAGAGCGAGATAGGAGAGTAACTTTTAAACAAGGGCACTAACTCATTAGTATTAGAATTATAACACTCGACAATTTTGCACACTGGTTTCTTCTTTTCCCCCGTCATACCGCCAGCCACCCAGATGTACTCGCGGTACTTAGTGACGGCGACCGCCATCCGAGCAACCCCCATAGGTCGGACCTCGCTCCATGCCGCGGTCTTAGGGTCGAACTTCTCAACTGAGCGGAGGACTCTGAAATGTAGATGGTAGAATATGAAATTTATTGTTTAAAAATGCTTATTTACAGCAATCACGGTAGCAAACGTGACCACAATCGTTTCAGAACATAGGTCCTCCAAACAAAGACCACCTAAACCTGCTAAGGATCCTTCAGTGCCTCTTTTATCTTGTCCCGCGATCGCATAGAGCGCCATGCGATGAACCACCAGTCAAAATTTCTTCCTGGGCACCGCAAGTCCTGATCCACTGTACCTACCAGGACCGAGAGATAGGCTCGTAGCTCCAAACTGTTCTGAGCCAGCGTGTGTGTGAGAGCATAGAGCGCCATGCGATGCACCACTAGTCTCAAGTTTTGCTGTCTCTTCGTAGCTTCTCTTCGGCAGGCTATAAGAGGCAGGTCCTGGCTCTTTTATCCTGCCTCCCGATTGCATAAAGCGCCATACGGTGAACTACCACTCTCAATTTCTTCGTGGGCACCGCAAGTCGTGATTCATTGTACCAGTAACGAATGCCTGCACGTAGTTGAAACAATGGAGTCACCACTGACCTGCCTCTTTTATCCTGCCCCCCGATCGCATATAGCGCCATGCGATGCACCACCAGTCCGAAGTTTTTCCTGGGAACCGCGAGTCCTGATTCACTGTACCAGGAACGAGTGACGGGCTCATAGCTCCAAACTGTGGATACCACAACTGACTTGCCGCGGATGTCATCGTCGCGAGGGTCGGCTCCACCTAGGAAAATATTTTAGTGATTAAGGTGACTCGCCGCGAACTATCCATAACTTATATATGGGAACCAAGGCGAATCTCAACTTCATCAAAGAAGGCTTGTGCCTTGGCAGCCGGTAGGTCGTGACAGGAGAAGGTGATAATTTCTAGTTCCTGGATCTGAGACCTGCTGAGAGAGAGTACAGAGGTGATGGGTAGACGATATTGCAACGATCGCAGGGCGAATCTAGTGAGATAGCTGACTAGCGCAGGACCATAAGGACTGGAGTGTGAGTTTAGTGTGTGAAGTTGGATAGGGAATAATGATGATGAAATAAAGGAAATGTAAATTTACCAACTAAATACACCCTTCCTCTCAAGAAGGCCACGGAATGATGATGCCTGGGCTCTGGTAATTCACCTACATTCTCCCATTCGTTCGTAACGGGATCAAATCTGTAATAGTACAAGTTGTCAATACAAGTAATCTGTACAAGTTTATTTTATGGCAAAGTAACTACATCCGGCAATTTTGACTTATTTAAGTGAAACGTCTACTATTTTACGAAGAGGAACAACAGCCAGTGTCACCAACACTGGCTGACGACAGATGTGATAAATAACAAAACTTAACAGTACCTACCTGGTGAGATATTATTGATGTTTATTTATTTACGGGGAATTACAGAGAACTTATTAGGGTTGTAGATCATCTAAATCAGGATATAGCGTAGAGTTAGAATTACTAAAAATAACCTGAAAATATCCTTCCCAGTATTGCTTCCTACTCCGTAAGATGTGTGTGGGTCGATACCACCGAACACTAGTACCGTCTCCCGATCCCAATTGAACAAGGACCCGTCTGAGATGTAGTTTTTATTAGACGGGCCCAGTATTGAAGTTGATAGTTTGTTCCTGCAATAACCAAGGATTATATAGCATCTACAGAAAAATAAATTACTTTCAACTAGCAAGATAGCAATGGCTAAGCAGTGTTTTGTATTATTCTAAATTATGTCCACAGAGCCCTGAGTTTGGTTTTTGAATACAGCCAAAAAACCACGACTTTAGACGTGCCTAAATCTGAGTTGCGTCTGAGTATCTCGAAGTTGAGAAAATGTAGTTATATACCTAGAAGTAAGAGGACAAATAAATAAAAGACAAGAACATTATTGAAATTAATTTCAAAATGTTGAACTAGCTATTGGCGAACATGATTTACATCAATAAAAAAATAAATCATCAGGTCTTTAACGCATTTACCTTTTAGCATATTTTTGTGTAGTGCGAGCATGAACATTTCTGAAGATGTAACGTGTGTAGTCGCGGAAACTGACGTCAATTTTCGATGACAGCTTCGTTGTGCTTGTGCATTTGTCCCCGTCATCACGAACGCTGTAACGCGTTTAAAATCTCGAAAAAAAAAAAAAAGGTAAACGCGATGAGGACCCGAGTTATAAAGGGATATGATAGGATAATTAAAATGGAAAGGATAATTAATTTAATTGGAGAATAAAATAAACCAACAGGCAGGGTTGCCTACTAAAAACATTTCATGCAAGACGCTATTGAGGTTTAGGACATAGTAAGACATGATGTGCTCTGATCCCATTTTATAGACGCATAATGGTGATTGAAATAAAGGTATTCATTATTTTAGTACGTCTTTCTCAGAGTCAGTGCAATATGTAGAACTAACAAATTGATCCTCGCGAGGGACTCCTTAGAATGGTTGAAGAGTGATATCTGCGGGCTGAAGAAGTTGGCCAGCTGGCCTGTTCTGGCCGATTCCTGGCGCGTCGAGTTACACGCAGGCGTGGCGACGTGTTGCGAACGTGATGGAGACGGGAGGGGCTGTGGGCTCCTGCAATAAAAAAAAACAAAAGTCAGTGCTTAATTCCTTTTAGACCTTACAGGACAATTCAGAAATTTATAATTTAGTGGTTTAAGTGAACATTTAAATACACTTGTTGCATTCTTTAGGGACATTATAACTGATCCCAATTCCAGGTACAGATACCTATAGTTTATTATTAGACAACTCTGACTGGCCCTGACTAGAGGACAATTGTCTAGAGTTGACCAAGATGAATGGAAGAAGACAGGGCAGAGGGATACAATGAGTCACAGCACTCACCTCCTGGAGTTGGCGAGAGCAGCAGTAGCGGCAGCTAAGTAAGACGCCGCCACGCTGTGCCTCTTGTCTGATGTATTTCCATGCATGTAACTCTGCAACAAATATTTAATAGCATATAAATTATCTAGGAATATGCAGGATTCGACAGAGCCTACGCATTTGCTCCCCTTGGAGTCGAGACCCTAGGTCCTAGACCGAGGTACTCCAGGTTTGTAAAATCTTATCAGAGCGTCTGGTCGAAGCGACGCGTGACCCGAGATCTGGTGAGTATCAATCTGTCGCAACGCATCAGTATCAGCCATATAGCCGCGGGGCAATGCAGTCAGCGTCTTGGGGACGCTTCCGACTGGTATTGATATGGATCAGTTGAGCTAACTATAGATTGTTCGGAATAGTCTGCAGTTAGCTCAACTGTTTTAATTGTAAATAATAAATTTGTTTGTATTTATTGATTGTAATTTTTTCTTTGTTATTAAAGAATCTAGCTACCAAACATAGCAGGTTCAGCCTGTATTGTCCCACAAAAGAGCAAAGACTTTTAAAGTTCTCTTTATTCCTGACTGGACTGATTTTTAGAACGATACGCACATTCATGTTAAGTTTATCACTGGTGTCGGCAGTACAACTGCTGGAGTCACTTGTGGTGTTCATCTCCTCAGAGTCCTTTTCAGGGGGGTCAAACATCTCTGGTTTGGAAGACACCTGAAAAACGAATTGATTACGAGCGTATTCCATTCATAATGACCCTATTGGCGTCCTGATTAGATATACGAGTTTTGTTTGACGCGTAAGTTCCGTGATTATTTATATCTGCGATAGCAAATATTGCAAGACGACAGCCTATAGATATCAGAACGCAACAGGATCGTGATGAATAGCGCCATAATAGTTAAGCATACAGGATACCCGGATAAAGTAACTATTCGTGAAGCTACGTCTATGCGAAGAATTTCCACTAAACCATTATAAAAGGGTGACTGATATAAGAATTACCAATTTATAAAAGAAAGTTGTTTCTGTAAAACGGTATAGCAAAACTTTTGAAACTTTTGCGATTTGTTAACATAAATAATGATTATTTATCGGGTATTTATCGCGTACCTTGTGTTATGAATTCCCCTTCGTTTCTATCGCGTTACAGCGGTCGTGGTTACGGTACTCAAGCATAACACAAGGCACGCGATAAATATCCGATGAATAATCATTATTAAGGTATAGCAAGTCGCAAAATTGTTTAATCTACATTTGTAATGTCTCAAAGTTTGTACAAAAGGTATGAAAAATAAAAGTTTTTACTAGTTGATGTTCAACAGCGCAAGTGTTGATTTGTTGTATTGGGCGGCGTTGGTAATTTTGCTCCGGACTTTTCTGCTCAAACTGCCGTTTTTGATCCTAAAATTAAAAAACAATCAGGCAAGTATATCTTGCAGTAATTTCAGGTTTGAATTAGGAGAGATTCGTTGCAAAGTCTCTTCCGAATTATTTTGATGTTTGGAGCGGAACTTATCTTAAACCTTTATTTGTAAAAGATAATATATTACTCGAAAAGTAAAAAAATAGTCTGAAATAAAGAGACATAGAAAAGGCCTTTGCCCTGATGCTGTGGTACAGTACAGACTCCTTAAAATAATCGTTTACCTCATATTGTTTTTGGTGTGAATCACTTTGTAAGGAGGAGTTCCTTCTGCGATCGTCGATCAATAACTTGATATCCGGCTCCGTGGGTGGAGAGCGAGTTGGGGACTTGGGGTGATTGGATTCTTGCACCTATAGGTTATTTTTTATTATTTTCAAAGCTATTGTAAGTTGTTGTTGAAGTAAGACGTTACTATACAAAGCTAGATATGGGCTAGATATGCTTTTGACTCTAGTAAATTCCAATGAAACATTATATTTTTCTCAATCTGTAGGTACCAAACACAAACCTCCAAACAGAGTTAGGTTTAAGTTAGTTTGATGTCTGAGTTAATCAACAATGCACCTTTCTCCGATTTTCAAAGAATTCGCTCATGGTGGGGAAGGATCTCTCCTTGTCTCCGGCTAGTCCTTTTAGTGTGACTGGCAGTGGAAAGTCCATCTTAGGTCTTCGCATCTCCATATTATCAGAATCCATGCCTCGCATATTACCTGATGATAAAATATAGCAATGATGGGCATGCCAGCTTTTCATCTTGCTTTTAGAACTTTAAAGGAACTTAAATAGTGTATAGCAGATTTTTATTATTTATTTATTTATTTATTTGTTGGAAGTTTTCGCGTAAAATGTTGAAATTGCCAGGTACTTTCAAACATTTGCTTTAGTTAAAGACATATGTATTACCTACTGTTACATACTTAACTACACATAGAAGGCTTTTAGACAAGTGAGGTGAACATTAATTGTACTGCTAAGACCAAATATAAGAAGTACAAGATGGTCAGACGAATTCTAAACTAAACTATAAACAACGCATAGTTTCAAGTCACGCATGCTAAAACAAAATTATACCATACAATGTAGTTCCATAGAGATGGTGCTACAAGTAATTTGGAGGTATCTACTTCTATCTGGTCTTCTCTGAATCTTCTATCTGGTGACTACCGCTTAGCGCATTTCAGTAGATTCAGAGACTTCTGAATCTACTCTACTACTGTAATGCGCTGAAGACCAACCAGGCAACAGATCACCCCTGCGAGCGGTTTGCATCATCGACATTTGTTGATACATCTGTTCCCGGGGCACCATGAACTGCTCCAGGTATTTGAGGAAATCCTTGTAGGTCACATGGTTCTAGAATAACTCATTAGTTAAGATTGGTTCTAGGCGTGGCAACATCTACGCAGATATCCTCGACCCCATTCCCCAGTTTATTAACAACCCTGGGCCACCCTATTTTGCTAAACTAGTAGATATCATAGCACCCACTAAATAGAGTTTCTTTCATATAAACCTAAGGAAGGATACTACGTGACGATTCTGTGACGATACCAATGTCACAGTAAAGCTATTGGTTAGCATAAGCCTTGGATTTTTGAACAACAACAATTGCTCGAAAAAGGAGCGCGTTTAGTTGTATTAGGTACACCTACTTTTGATTTTCCTTTTTCGTTTGTTTTGTGCTTACGTATGTATGTTTTTTTTCTTATGAATCATTCGTGAACCCCGCGTAGATGATTAGGCGAAAGTTTTGGACAACCGGTTCTTGTCCTGAAAATCTACTAATCTCGAAGGGTTGACATTTTTTACACTCCGTAGCAATAGAAAAAAAAATTTACTGCAATTTGATACTTTTTTACGTCTGATTTTTTTATTCTTTCCATAAAACATATTTATTTGATTTAACGTACTTATTTTTGACAGTAAATTCACTGTAGCAGCCCGAAGTCAGGAAGTAGGCGGTGATACAAACACCCCCGTGCCTCAGAAATCACGTTAAGCCGTTGTTCCTGCGCCTGACCTCTCCTCGGTCGTGTTGGTCTGCCGTCCCATTGTATTATGAGATTGAGCGAATAGAGAGTGCACCTCTGCTTGCGCACACACTTGTGCACCGTAATTATGTCCTGCGCACATGGCTAGTCTCCGTTGAGACTCGCCGCATTTTGGCTAGGAGTACATCCTAGCCGAGTTTGATCACATTTGACAAACAACAAATAATTTACCTTCTCTTCACCAATCCAATTCCTTTCAGCTGGCTCAGTGAGACCAAGAACATCGATCCAGTGATAATAGTTCTTTGAATTATTTCCATACCAATACTTTATGATAACATACCTGAAATAAAATATTTTATTTACATTACAAGTATGTCTGTCTGTTTGTATAAGCCGTGTAGATAAAGTTTGGGATTTAAAATATCATGCAGTCCCGCTTAGACCATTTGTCAAATGAGATTTAAGCAGGACAGGATGTCATTTCATACACAATCTTTATCTATAACTATACGACTTTTATTACTTAGTTTGTGGCCATGACACGGAAGTCACGCATTCGAAGATATTGGCAAAGCAAGCAGAATAGAATCTAAAAATAGAACGGGGTTTTTGCTTGCAAGACATTTTTATTCGACGAACACCTACGCCTACGCAAGCGCTGTGCTAACATCCTAAAATCAAGACACAGACAAGTAAATAAGGAAAATGTCATCTGTGGTAAGACTAAGCAGAATTGTTAATGTCTCTTTTTGGGTAATTTGTTTTTTTTTCAGACTAGGGCAGCAGTTATTGATGTTGGTGATGCCATCATGCAACTATCATAATTTTTCTCCCGATTTATCTTGTAAAGCTATAAAGAAATAATATTTTGCAGTTCTTAACAAAGTAAGGCTAGAAGGACCATTGCCATCAACTCTTCGCACTGAAATAGATGGAGGCTGCAAGAAGCTGGTAGTGATTTATTGTGTCAGAGGCCTAGACCTACTTCATGTTTGATTAGCCAGAATTGTGAGTCTGCGTATATACGCACACTCACAATTCTGAACAAATTAGGAGAATATTTACAAGCAAACTGATGTAGATGTAGACCATGTAGACTGCAGGGATGAGGGCAGTGGATTGTATGTAGAGTCGAAGTGCCAGTTTTTGATAAACTTTCGTTTTATTTTATTTTCCACACACGTTTTTACATAAATGTAACGTGTATTGCCGGGAGGAGAGAGCAAGAGAGTGAGGTTTTGTCAGCTACAATATTACAATAATGTCGGTTCTAAAGTTGCCAGGACTAAATTTAGTCGGGTATCTAATCTATTTTTTGTATCGAACTTGCTCGGGACATCAAAAGCTAAGTTCTGGCCGATGATGATGATGATGTACATGATATGACTTACGCGAGTCCATCGTCCACCATCTGTTGCACTTCCGGTAAATTCACGACCTCCAGGACTTCGTTGTTGTCAGGGTTCCGCTTGATGTCAACTAGCTGCCAGGGAGAGATGAGTCCGAACCGGACGCATCTCATCACGTTTACCGCGTGCTGGCGGCGGTTACCATAGTCGCCGTATAGCCACCGCACGCCAGCCATAAGGACCTCTATCTCACTGATAACCGAAATTGAAATTGAATCAAATGAAATTATACCGACGTGCTTTCATTAATAGGCATCCTGCCTAGCGTGGTGTCTTTGGGTAGATAGTCTCTTGCAGTGAAAACGAGAAAGAAAAGAATTTGTCATGTAGAAAACATGACAAATTCTTTTCTTTCTTGTTGTCTTGGTTAGAAGTTTGATAAGATTTTTTTAAATGGTCTGAGGAAATGGTGGTGGTACTCGTCAGGTTAAAAATGCTTCGAAACAAATTAACACTTTTCCCTAAACTATTAAAAGTGTATATGGTTACAAATTATTTATGAAAATTTGCATTGCCATTCAACGTGGCAATGCTGCCAGCATTCTGGGCACACGCCTGCTGGTGACAAAATAGATTTTTAAGAAATAGATATAAATGTAAATACTAGTTGTTATTGTTTATACTGTTATTGTTACATCATTAAAAATCTCAATAAGTAAAGCTCTTTATGAGTTCTTTGATTTAAAACGAGGACTTTGCAAAGCATATTGAATAAGGTTTGTTTTTCCGTTCTAACTAGAACATTGTCAATAATTGTAGGCAGGTACCTAATGTATGATTTTGATTAAATTTTGCATGATATCAGGTTAACACATTATTTTATGAACAGGTAATCATGAACAACCTAAATAAAGACTATAACCTCAGTAAAATAAAGTCTCATGTGTACGTACCAAGGTGTACCTTGCTTACCTTGTAACAGATATATAATTCGAGTTCAAGAAAGTCAATATTTCTTCGGTATCTAGGCTTAAAAAATCTTTGGACGCCACAAGGGGCAAGAAAAACCGCATTACTCTTGGAACCTGAAAATTCATTTTATCTAGTTTTAAATACCTAAAGATTGAAGGCAATGCTACAGCTATATTATATAGGTATTTTTGTATACCTGCTTTTTCTACCCAATATGAGTTGGTACAAGTATCTAATAATAAATAAACTCGACTTGGCATAAAATATATACTATGGAATACGGAATATTTTTTTTTATTAAATTTTAGTCGCCTATTTGCCTATTACTGTGTATTTGTATTATTTAAATATTTAACTAACAAGCATCTTTGTTCTGAATCACAGATAAATAAAAAAATTATATTAATATTATAAATGCGTAAGTTCGTGTGAATGTTTGTTATCTCCGTAGTAACTACTTAACCTATTTAGATGAAATTTTGTATGTAGATAGTTTAAGTTCTAGAATAACACATAGGCTAATCTAATTTTCAAAAATTAACCTCTGAGGGGTTAAAAAGGGTGGTAAAGTTTCTATGGAAAATTATTATTCCTTGGTTCGATTTACCCAAAACTTGGTGTAAATAAACTATAAAGTAAATAATGATACAGGTTTTTTTTCACAAAACTACCCCTAGGGGGTTTGCAATCAATTTCCACGCAGGTGAAGCCACGGGGCGCAGCTAGTAAATAATAAACAGATATTGGGAGATCAAATATAAGACAGGAGATTGAAGGGCGATCTTGCAAAAGCATGAAGTAAAAAAACTGAAATACTGGACGAAGTCTCGGGCAACGGCTAGTTTTATGTACAAAACACATGAGGGGTACCATTATATCCATAACAGGAGTCAAGCCCTTCAACCTTGCTTCTTTGAAAAGGCCAAAGGCGGTGTCTTCTGTAAAGATATTATCGTTCGTGATGAGGGACCAGCATTGGTCTTCTAAATCTGTAACGCAAGTATTGGGGACTGAGTATCGGTAAGGAATAAAATTCATTTTTAACCGAAAAATAAGAACTCGTAAACAATATATTATCCTAACATCTAGGTAGGTACCCCCTGCATTCAATATCTTTCATTAGAGGATTTTTGTATGGGAGATGATTTACATTAAATTTTAAGAATACTACACGAACACTAACTTGTTCCCACAAGATCAACCACGTCTACACGAACGTGTTTGTGATGATGAGCAGAACCTGTAGTTGACGTAGTGTCTGTATAACCAAACACCCTGTATCCTATTTAGAACGTAGTATATTAAAAGAGCAGGAACTATGACATGAATAAAATAGGCCAATCATAAGTTAGTTCCCATGATGCTTGTGACAGTTTGGACAGCGTAGGTATAGAATACATAGAACAGTGGCGCGCCCTTGCAACTCACACCACACCATGCAGGGCTGAGTGGCGAATGTGATAAAGTATTATTATTTTAATCTGAGCTGGTAAACCTTTTATCGATAGGTATTGAGCAGCACAAAACAGGTCCAAAATGTTATCCCTCTTTAGGGCTTTATTGCTCTCTTGTCCGCTAAAGATCATCCATTCGTAGATCGTTTGGAATGCTGCTGGGGTCACATTTTCCTAAAATCAGAAACACCTTTTGTTTAACAGAGACGTAAATTCTATTGCACGTTAGCTTTTTTGTAATATCATTAGAAATAAACCCATGTTTTACAACTAGCTTTATCTAGCAGTATTTTGGTAAAACGCAGCCTCTATGTGTAACTCAGGAAAAATGTAGAGCAAGCAAGATGAACATTTTATTTCGCTAAGTTACTGCCTGATGGTATAATTGGACCAATTTTAATCAGGATATAGGTATGTTGGTAAATAGGTACGTTCTGGAGATATGATGGACGCACTGCAGTAAAACTTTCAAGTACTCTAAGGCCCATGAAAGCTGCTCAGTCATAGATCTAAGCTTCAGTGTTGTTTGTTCCATAGAAAAGCGTTACTCAGCATAGATCGATAACTGAGCAAGCTTTGATAATACGGGCCTTAGTTTCAACTAAAATATTTGACGTTTTAGTAATTAAACTGTCGGGCTTGGTACTGTACTTTAGTACTTTGTACAAAACTCGCACCACATATTTCCACAGTTACTTACAGAAGGTATATCGATTTCTCTCATGGGATGCAAATCAAAATAGGACGAATATATCTGCAGTACTAAACGATGGCAGCTGAATTCTTTATCACCAATTCGCACGATCGTGTCCGTGTTGCTGAAATTATTGTTTTACAATAAATAATGCAAAAAATAAACAATGCTGGACTATCCACACAGCATCATCTAGCCCCAAGCTAAGCAGAGCTTGTGTTATGGGTACTAGATGACTGATACTAACTGATATACTTAGTACAAAATATTACATAGACAGACATTTTTTATTATGCATAGAAATACCCAGAACACCCGCAACAAATATTTGCAGAGGGAACAAACATTTGTCCCAATGCGGGAATTGAACCCGCAAACCGCGTCGCAGGTTGGACCTTCGACTTGGATCAATTGTTTTTCAATGAATATAGGTACCTAACTCAAATACTCAGTTTTCCTCATTAAGACACCTAAAGTGGGTAGGTAAAGTAGTATTTAACGCTTGGGTTTGATATCTGATAATGTTAACGGGTAATCGATGACACATCTTTTACGACGAATAGTGATAAAAGCGTTATAGCTTGATATTTATAAACATACTAGTTTCTGGCCGCGGCTTCGTACGCTCTGTTTCTATGGAAACGTTTAAAAGTTATTTCTATCCCATGAGATATTAGGGATGTAGAGTAGCCTATGTTTTATTCCAGGCCTAGAGGTAACAAACATCCAAACTTTCCCATTTATAATATTAGTGTGATTACGCCGAAAATAATTTTTTTTTTCGAGTGGCCACTACACTGAGTTAGCCCACCAATGGAATCCACTGATTTTTAAACTGTAGGTCAATGATATAGGTATTAGCCGTATTCATAAAGATTGTGCTTGAAAATGTCATGCTGTCGCGTAGAAAATATTGGTCAAATGTGTTATAAGCGGGACAGCATGACCCATTTTACATTTCCACTCAATCTTTATTTAGGTACACGAATTATAAGTATACATTAA
This sequence comes from Eupithecia inturbata, assembly GCA_963662085.1. Lineage (NCBI taxonomy): Eukaryota > Metazoa > Arthropoda > Insecta > Lepidoptera > Geometridae > Eupithecia > Eupithecia inturbata. The sequence continues at coordinate 11,152,822 of OY759181.1, read as the reverse complement.
CAGAACTATAGTCACAAAGACAGACTTAAATAAACAGTTACTCGTATATAATATTTCAAAACACTCAATAACATATTTAATGTTGTCATCACATTGCCTTAATTGGTAGGTAATATATACGAGTATGTAACATAACTAACATATAATTGTGTATCCGCTTAAAAAACTCCTGGAACAGGTCCTGTTTCTTCGGCAGCTGGACTCTGATCCAGTCGATGGGCTCCGCTACAGCATAACCTAGACTGCTGAGATCTTTCCCCTTGTCTTCGCGAACGCTCTGTGATTTCCCCCTGAGCCTATCTGAGTTCTTACATTGGTAGCCTTGGACCGTCCGGGGCCCGTATTGTAGTTGGGGTTCGCCTTCTGTGTCATCCTATAAAAAAAGTTGCTGATGGTAGGCAAAATATGACCAAAATTATTTAGATTTTCATGTTAGGCATTTTATACAATTGCATTGTATTGCTTCATTCATACTTGGTACTATTCCATAGTCATCCATGGTCCATGGTGGCCTTGGACCGCTTTGACTTAAAATTGGATTTGCCTATATAATTGCGTAATAGGGCGGGGCGAGCCATGTATAAAGAGAAACTTCTAACTGGAACTTAGCGTTTTCACTGCCCACTGCCCAGCCTAGCCATGGGCTACAGCTAGTACGACAGCTAGATCCACAAGTGAGTGTCGTAGGCATTGAAAGTGTTACTATAATTTGCTTTAAATCTATATTTAGTCTCTGCGGCGCAGTATTGAAGATACTACATGCAATAACTTACGAAGTTTTGTGATGTTGTTTCATCATCGGGTTCGCCGGCTGCTTTACCTTCAAACTTTACTTTGACTTTGGCTTGGGTTGGGTCTGCCAGAAGCACTCCAACAGTGGATGATTGAAATACGACCTAGGAAAAACAAATTTAATTTTATTTAGGTTCTTGAAAACGGGGTTCCATAGGTACTAATTATACAATAGCAAATCTCGATGTGTTTGTAAACAAAACACGACACAGAAAAACTAAAACTTACTTGCTTAGCGTCAAGTTTCAAATAGGTACTTATATGTAATTGTATGCAATATTTATTGAAGGAAGGATGTCAAATCGACAAGTAGGTAATGTAAATTGGGTATAAAAAGACGCGGCAACAGAGTGAATTCTTGGTTTAGTATGGGTGGTTTGTTAACAAACATCACATGTACATCGAATTTGGCTGGAATATAGTAAATAACCTGGTCGTAGACAGTTGGTAGAGAAAATTAGGGTAAAACGTTTATGGGTTGGGTTTGCTCAAGTTTTATTGATTCCAAGCAACTAAAAATGACCAATAGGTATCTAAGGTGAGGAATAAAGATGATTCAAAACTAACTTGATTTGATTGAACTTTTAAATTTCCACTAGGGGTTGATTTGAATGGGAAAGTAGCTCCTTTCTGTATACTTAATCTTTCTGTGCTGCATGAGCTATAACATAAACAATATTAGTTTTAACCATCGATCTGAGTAAAACAGGGTAGATCAGGGTGGATGAGGGTGGAGGAGCTTCTCGAAAGTGGAAGGCTCAAATTAGGTCCACCCACCTCAGTCTGACTAGGACTAGCGTTTGTATTACACGTGCTTGCTACGACGTACTTTAGTGTGATTTATTGACTAAAAGACTACAGCAATGCCGTCGTGTTTGTTCATTATAATTATTTCACAAGATTAGAAATGTAACTGTGAGCGAGTGTTCGCGTGTAGTAGTAACACAGGTGATTTGTTGAGTAAGCGCTGGGAGAACGTACCATATCTACAGATTTTACTTAGATCTATGGTTTTATGACAGAGACGTACAAGGTTAGGATAAAATGTAAGGTACTGCATGTACATACTCGCAGCATTTTTCCTATTCCCAGAAAATAGAGGCTTTACCTTCTCAGGACACATACAGAACATACCTCACCCAAACAATTATGGGTTAATAAATAATTAAATAATTATGGGTTTGACACCATATCCATGCATGGCAGGCAGGTTGGTGATCGCAGTAAAGGTATTAATAATACACAGAAAAGACTGCTACCCTACCTCTGGTAAGTTTCATTAGTCGGATCAAACGAAATCCACGGGCTGAGTACAGGGGTCGATTCTTATGACGCAACCGCCGCCGCGGTGGCGCGGGTGGGGCGGCGTGGCGGCCGGCCGGATTTTTTCAACTTCTATAATTATGCAGGTATTTAGTAAATAAAATTACCTGGTGTTCTCAAGACTAGAACCAGTGATTTCGACTTCGTCTTTCGGCAAGTTGCCGAATGCGAAGTCTGTAGCAAATTTAGATCCATAACTTTGTGACATGTCTTTATGCGTGTTCCTATTGAATAAAAAAAAATATTTAGACTAGGATAATTATTTGTATAATACTTAGTTAACGCATTCAATGCGCAGCCTTGGCGGCGCGGTGCGGCACGCAGGGACGCGCCAAGGCACACTTGTGTTTTTCTTATGACCTGCCTAAGATGGAGAGTGGCTAGGCCCAAAGAAAACACTTACAAATGTCACAGTAAGGTTCGTTGTCCGCCAAGTCAGTCAATGTATTGAGGTAACCGTACGGAATAGATGATTGGCATAGTTAATTATTCATATCTCGCTATTAATTGCTTCGTTGGAATCGGCGGGGCTGCCAGCTTGACGTCAAGATAGCAGCCACAGTGAAAGACCTAAATATCTCTTAAAGTACTGAAACATTATTAATTTTGCTTAGGGCACCGGGAGGCATTATTTATGCACTATTTATTGGCATAAATGAAACCACCAAATTCTATGGCGGGGCTGCTAACTTACCAACCTTCCGTTAAAACATAAGTACTCACTTTCCTTTATCCTTCCAAGACATATAAGGGTCCTCTGTAAGCTCGTTTACGTATTTCTCTATGGTATCTCCGGAGCCGTCATAGAAAGATAATTTTGCTTTTCGGCGTTTTTTTTGCTGACTGAATTTTAAATAGTCTAGATCTGTGAATTGTTCAAAGGAAACAGAGTTGTTCAAAGGTTGTTTCCAAATTGAATTTACCATTAGACAAACTTGAAAAATAGGTTCCTGCAAAAAAAGATTGCAAAAACTTGTAGGTTCATAATGGTTGAAGTAAATGCGTTGAGATGATAAGATAATGACATGCTCGTTACTACTTTATTCTAATGGTTTTAAAAAACTAAGTTGAAGTAGTTGCTCATGAAGTTCTGATACTACGAGTATGTTAAAGCTCAAGTTCTACTATTAACACTTTCATGGCCCAAGACACCCCTGCGGGTCACACCGCCTAGGCTGGGCTGAGAATGCGTTAACTTATAAGTTCTGAAATGTTTGGGGTGTTTTAGACATAAGATAATAGACAACAGGTACTGAAAGGAGCACTGAAATTTTGCTTAAGACCTAGTTGTAGGTAGATGTACCTAGATCTGAAACATATATTACTTAGGCTTTTTTTATGTCGGAATAACGCGTGCGAAGCCGCGGGCATAAGGTAATGAGCTAAAAAAAGTTAAAGCAAAAGGTACTAACGAATAGTTCACTCACTAAATTCGCGATTTGTGAGGTCGGAGAGCGAGCTACTGCGAGATAGTTTTGGGTGGATCGTGATGCTGTACTGTTCTAGAACTTTACCGACTGATCTCAATCTCCTCTTAGAAAAGACACAACTGAAATTATGAAATCGACAAATTACGTTCTACGTGACTTTTTATGTTATGTTATAATAGATAGATTTTTAACGGAAATATATTTTGTGTCAAGTTGCGCGCATATTTTCCTTGAAGGAAGGCTTCCATGTTTTTCCGTTCACTGTTGTTTTGAACCTCTAAATAATGAATAAACAAAAAATGGTACATTTTATGTTACGGGATTATTATGAGGTTTTGGAAAAAACTTATCTTTCTGCCTCATAGATAAGAAATGAGATTTTTGTGTAGCATAGCAATGATTTATACCTATCAACTAACGACCGGACTGTTTTCAAATAGAGTAGAATCAGAATAACGTTGTATGCCTATGAAGATAAATACCAATGACTACTAAAGATCAAGAAAATAAGCACTTAGACAAGTCAAATTATAAAAGAATACAAATAAGAAATAAAATATTAATTGATTCACTTAAATTTCTTCACTTAAATTTTTTATCAACTAGCGGAAGAGGTGAAAAGGAAAACACTATCGCATTTGAATATTGATGATTTAATATTGGATTGATGGCTATAGACCTCTACACTGATGTGTAGAGGCCTATAACCTATCAATCCAATAGGATAATAGGGTACTTTAGAGGAACAACTCGGCTATTCTTAAGGAGGTTAAATATTATGGGGTCTTACTCTCGCGTGTTGAAGGGGAGGTAGGAATTTCTTGCATTTGACACAATTTCAGCACCACTTACCTGAAATAAAGAACTAAGCACATACAATAGGTATTGAGGCTTTTCCGGTGTTTTTCTTATGAAGGAAAATATGGATAATAAATATTTAGTAACTATTCCACGCAAAATCTTCTCTGATGAGATTAAAACTGGCAAAATTCGGTCGTTGTTGATTGGCAGTCTCAGTTTCAATGTCGAGTATCCTGGTGTCCTGATGACTCGTGAAAAGACAAAACATGTTGACGACTTACATGGATGGACTTTTCATGGTGTAGTTGGTTTGGTTTTTTCTTTTACCATTAAATTGTGTGCGTGCTTGAAGTTGGAGGGTATGTGACTTGGCAGTGTAATATTGCGCCAAGTTTGTTTTGTACATTCTCTGATGCGGCATGTCAGTTTGTGTGAGAGAGGGTGGTGCAAGCGGATACATTTTTATTCTATTATTTAGCAGAGAACCAAGCTATCGACATAACTCAGAGAATTAGCAAGCTGAAGTGGCAGTAGGCCGGCCATATCACGCGAAGAACCGACAACCGCTGGGATAAACGTGTTCTCGAGTGGAGACCGCGACTCGGCAAACGTAGTGTATGACACCCTCCGGCCAGGTGGGATGACGATCTGCGAAAGGCTGCAGGCAGATGCTGGATGCGGCAAGCTGAAGACAGGGCGCTATGGCGCTCATTAGGGGAGGCCTATGTCCAGCAGTGGACTAAGATAGGTTTATGATGATGATGATTTAGCAATGGATTTCCGCAAAGTAACGCCTGAATCTATTATTTATGAAGGAAAGGATGAACATGAAGTAGGTAGGTAGGTAGGTCACTCAAGCCATTAGGTACCATAAAAAGGTACCTATTTAGTTGGTTTTAAGGCCTCTACTTAAAATTTTCATAAGGTGGGAACCACTTTTCTCTGTTTCCCCTAATAGGCCTTATGAACCAATATAGTCTAGTTGTTAGAAATACCTAAATTCAAATTCTAGGAAAAATTGTTCATAGGTTCGTAATACCTACGAACAGCCTTCGAATTATTTTCCTATAATTTTCCCACTCAGCATAGGCTTTCTTTCTGCCAAGCTAACTCTGAGGAGTCCATAGAACTCTTATAGAACTGATACAGGGAATTAACGGATTTACGAATACAAAACCAGAAAATAGTAGCACTTCCAGAACGACATTAAGTAGGTACCTATGTCAAACAAACTCACTGTTTCCAAGCTAGCGCTCTTTTTCATTTCCAACTCACTGAAAGAATAACTCAAAAACAGGCACCATATTGCTGAAATTAATGTTTTTATGCTTATTAATATAAATTGCCAGGACTCGTTTGTAATTTGTGGCAGTTGAAGTTTGTGTCGTTTTATAAAACTTGTCAAGGTAAAAAATATTCCAAAAGGAAATGCCATTTACAAAAGACAACAGGACAGGAGCTCAAATCTCTTTGGTGGCAAAACAGTAATAGATTATGATAGATTAAGATTATTTACTCTTCCATATCCCTATCTCCATACTTATAAACAAACTCTTTTTGGAAGAGTTCAGTCCTCATCCTTAATCTACGCCTCCAAATAAGCTATATATATATATTTAAGCTAAGAGGCATAGTATTTTAGCTTACCTATTCTCATTTTAGCAGCCTACGGAACGTAGGCTGCTTGATCTTAGTTAGAAGACTACGTTCCGAACCTACCTAACTCTATGTTCTGAGCATAACGTATTCATATCGATACCCACAGATCACCCTCCCTAGGGTGATCTGTGGGTGTGTGTGATTCCCTGATCGATTTGAGCACGTCTCAAGTCTCAATTTTTTGACAATTTTTAAATGAAAATCTGTCATATTAATTTCCTTTCTTGTTGGACCTTTATTTTTATTTTATACCTTTTTGAAACAAAGTGTTTGTTTAAGATATACTTACACATACGAGTAGAACACAAAAGAAAACAGGAACCATCGTTGTTCCAATGGGTACGGAACCCTAAAAATCTACTACGCAACGGTATAGAATAAGGATCAGACGAGTTAGGATAGGAAAATTATAATAAGGGTTTTATCAAATATACACTATATTATTTGTACAAATAAAGGATGCTAAGCAATGATAATAATAGAGGGGTCTAAGGAGGAAAGGAGGGAGGCAATATTAATAGGAAGCGGAATACGGAGGGAGGTTTGACGCCTAATGACACGTTGAAAAGAGTTGCTATTTAATTTAAGAGGTTCTATTTAATTTTAGTTCCGTTTCCAGACTTTTTGCCAGGGAAATCAAAATCAAAAAGTACCGATAGACCTAACATAGCTTCCTAACCTATACATAAGTTACCCTACCCTGCCTAAGTTCCGTAGATAAAAGAGGAAAAAAATCACAATGTTTTACATACAGGGTGTCCCGTGTTCTTGTTACACCCTGTATAGTTACCGTTCGGTCTTAGTACCATTTCATAAACGAAAGTAACTTTTACGTGAAGTAGTGAGATGTTTGGGCGAAGACAATAAAACAAGCCGAAACTACTGAACGGAAAGAACTTAAACATTTCAAAGGTATTCCACAACTGGAATAACATAAAGGCTAAAATCTATATCTCGGAAAAATGTCGCAGCCGAAGAATCCAGTAATTTAGAAATAAAAATGTTAAAGTTCGGAAGGTTATCAAATTTTACCTACCCACTTCGTAAAAACTTTGCGCTTTGCTCAAGAAGCAAAACTAAAGCGTGCATTTATTTCTGCAAACTGCGTACCTACTGGAACTGCGCATATGATAAGTTTAAGATATTTCCCCTCCTTATTCATACCCCTATTTACACAGACAGGCTTGTAAAGAAACATCGTATACTTTAAGCAGAAGCGATAAGTTATCACACTATCAATATGCTCGATAGAGTTCGGTGTCTGGACAATTTCAACAAGACGTGTTTACGTGAATGAATCACACACAAGAAGTACCTATAACTTACCTATATAGGTACCTACCTACAACGTAGATGTAGATTGCATAACAAAAGTCTGGATTGGTAGAGTAGGGTAGTTGGGCTCACACTCGTTTTTTTCGCCGTATAAAACTATGGTTAATTTGCGTATGTAGGGACGGCGGCGCTGTCGTTTGATATTGGATCTACGTATGTCGATAACGAAACAGTTTACCAACGTTTACAGTCTATTTACAAGAAAATATTAAATAACTTCAAAGGTTGCGCCAATGTTTGCCCTTAACTCTATTAGTATCTACCCTACCAACTGGGCTATAAAATAAAATAAGTTGGCCATCCACGCATGGTATGTGATCACCTACCTACTTATGGTTTTAGTAAATAAATTCAAACAAATTGTCAAAACCTTCTTGTGTAAAAAGGCCTACTATAAAATATCAGATTATCTAGAGGATAAAAAAGCTTGGGACGGGATTTGCACCAACTCGAAAAATAACAACTAACAGGCTAAAGGTTTCTTCGTCGCTTCTTTACTTTAGTCTACACACCGAAGCGAATGAAATCAAAAATATCACTTTATTTCCGTGTCAGTGTTTAATTATTAAGAATTTGACCTTTTCTAAGTGTACATTTATTGTATTTATGGAAATAAAGAGTTTTTTGACTTTTGACTTTGACTTTGGGTAAGATACCTACTTAGCGTAATATATGATCTTAGGGTGCCTGTGCATAACCCTACTAAGAGAAAATATAAAGAAATCAGTGTTGTAGTGTGGACTCTACAACAACGCTAATTTCTTTTTCGTTAGTGCTACCAGAGTTATTACGGAAACAGATAAAAAGGTGTGTCTTCAAAAAATAAACAACATCGTCATAAACTAGGAAAATTTCTGAAAATAGCCAATCAGTTCGGAAAATTATCGACTTTCGTGAATCATGATCAGACGTCATCGAACTGCAAACACCGGTGATAAAGTATTTGTTGCTATATAACAAGGAGCCCACCGGTTTCTGTATCAGTCTACGCCTTAGTTCGCTTTCGTAAACTTGTGCACAGTGCAAAAACTTGCAAGCAACACTTCACCAGAAACTTCAAGAAACTCTATTACTGTAAATGTAAGTGATTTCCATTGAACTTTTCTTCTAGTATATTTGATTAAAAATTTTACAGAAGTAATGGCCTGCAATTTTTTTTTTGGTATTGTTCTAATTTTATGACTTTAAGCGTGTTAAAGTAGCTAAGATAATATTGCATTGGTAGATCTATCAAGACATTATTTGTGATAATATCCTAAAGATTTTTTGCGGTAATGCACCGGTCTTTTCCACAAATATAAGGGAGCGATTCTTCCTATTCGAACAAATTCCATGTACATAGGTAAATTTTTAAACTACCTAGGTACTTTATAATCTCCCAGCAAGCTATCGACCGATTCATAAATAAGAAAGCTTTATCGAAAATTCATACGTACTCGTACCTACATGTTTTTCTAGGAATCTAATCGTTAAAATGATGGGGACGAACACCCAAATCATTTGTTAGGAAGTCGAGGTCAGTCTGACCTTGGACGGTGTCGTTTGCCAAAGCAGGGTAACGTTCCCTCGACCTTCAGCCTTCAGACGAATTCCTGATCGCTATCTCCGGCCTCCTCTTTTGTTAGAAGACGTGAAATGAATCGATATATGAGTAGGTAGGTACACTATAGCGTCAAACTCGGTAGGATTCCTATTTATTAACGATGTTGGAGTTAGGTCTACTAGTGGGCACATGAATGAATAATTTGCCTCAGTAATATGCAGCGTGCTATAATTATGGAGGGACTTTTCCCTACCCATTAAGGTATGCTAAATAGGTACTAGATTTCTACAATGTATTGTGACCCTGACAAATCTAACAATATGAATGAATAAACATTGTGTCGATACCTACTGTGTATTATTACCTGTTTTACATATTATATATTTACTATATTGTATACCTTCCAAGTAGTACTAAGTCTCCCAAATAGCATAATAGGTACCTACTAAATAATCGATGTAGAGATATTCTAACTATTATCTCTCATTCATTAAATTATTTTCCTCATATATTTTAAACTAATTGTATACTTACTTTCTATTTATTTATAATTATTTATTTCCAGAATCCAGAATGGCCGACACAGACCGCATCGTTTTCCCCGAGGTCGAAGAGGTGAAGGAAGCAGCCAGGTCCGAAGTGTCCGTCGAAGCTGGCGACACCAACTCCGTGGAGGAGGCACCTCCCACCGTCACTCTTCGGAACATGATCGTGGCCCCAGCTAACTGCCCTGCTGGCCACCAGATGGGATCGGATGGAGTTTGCCGAGAGGTTTTCAACTAAGCCCCGTGACGTGATTTAGTTTTAAGAATCGTATTTTTTATGAGTTGAGTTCAAACTACCTGGGTTTGCATAACGTTGTGTTGTATTACGATAAGGAAAGAAGCATTTGTTTTACTGGGTTCGGAGATTTTCATCAAAACGGAGCTAAGAAGTTTAAAGTCTACTAATGGAACCTACATGCCGTAGTAGTCTTGTGTCGTGTTTTTGATACCATGTTCTTTATATAGATTAGGTATTGGATATTTTTATGTCGCTTTCGTAGAATCCGCTCCTTATGTATGTAGGTATGTATGTATAGTACATACATTACTTCTATAATATTTCTCATAGAGATGTTATGAAATACGGTAAAGTTTACCCACTGATGTCAAGTCCACGTAAATAACATCAGTAAGAATGGTGGCTCGAAAACACAAGCCCTCATTAAATAATTAGTAGTAAAGCATAGACTTTGGTTCTTGCATACTTCGATGCCATTATGGTCATTTGTATAAAAAACTAAAGGCACCTTGGCATATCATGGAATCCCTCAAGATCTACATACTGAGCCTAGTAAATACAAATGCTTGCTAAACCACTTCTAATGTTTAAGTTAGATGTAAGATGATTCGAATAGATGTGATTTAGAAGGTCTCTGAGACTGAGAGTATTGACAGTATTATTGGTATGGATTGACGAGTTAAAATTAACATGTGTTGTGTTCCTAATAGAAAATGTGATTGCAAACTTTGATTCTTTTATTGCTCTACCATCTCTTCAAATAAAATACACCAACATTTTATTCCTATTTATTACCACGGTGCATTTTAAACTATATTTACTTTCTCAAGGGAAATGTTGTCTGCTTTTAAGAACTTGTAGCTAACGAAAATATACCTGCATAAGGAAGAAAGCGCAGGTGCACCTAGTAGGTAATTATTTATTACAATTAAAACAAGTCGTTTCTAATAATTAACGATCATTTACTTTAAAATATTAGATATAATCATCATGGCATGTTAACTAGTCTCTCTGTGATAATCAAACATAGGGTCTAATTAAAAAACTAAATAGCCATTCTCTATAACCCTGACCGAGTTCATAATATATTGTTGATATTTGCCTACGAAATTATAAGTAACCGAGCGTTGCATAAGTTTTAACAAATGGAACATCACTCTCACACGAACTCCTGGAACAAATAAACTAGTGTCAATAAACACATAATCTTCTAATCTATACTAAGAATTAGAAGAATTTGTAATTTAAATGCATATCTTTAAATGTCTAAATTTCGTGCATAATGGTGGACGATCATTGTTCAATGATTGAAAAGAAAATAAGAAATATGTATAGTTTAATAAGCAAACTGAAACTAACAGGTAGGTATTTATTAAACCAAGATTACAAAATAAAGTGCATGAATCTACTTACAGTTTTTGTTTTAGGGCAGTATGGATTTCATGTCTCGTGTATGTGGCTTGGTCTATAAATTCCCTTTGAGAATCCCCTGCGAAGGGAATTCTTAGACTTTTTGTCCAAAAAACCCCTTAGCATCTAATTTTAGTGGCGTAAGGGGATTATTAGACGGACATATCTAAAAATCCCCTTTACCACTTAAATTATTTTGGCGGAAGGGGATTATTAGACAAATCTAGAAATTAGGTATGTTGCCAATTTGTTTAATTAATAAAATCATGCCATTGGAAACTAAATATGTAAGTATACAGGGTGTAACAAAAACTAAGAACCAAACTTTCAGGGTAGGTAGGTACAGATTCAATCACAAAATACAGGACTTGTTTCTGAAAAATATATAAAAACGTATGTCCATTACATTTGGTAATGGACTGATGCATGTGTCTATCTATCATTAAAAATAAAATAAAAATGCCTACGTACCTGTATCCTGTACCCAGATCGTGTTTCAGATCGACCCGCGACTGCACACGCATTGAATTTATCTTATTTTCAATAATAAATAGACACATGTATCAGTCCGTTACCTAATTAGCTGGGCATTTAATCTTTATTTATTTTTTCAAGGCTAGGATTTTTTAAAATATTTTTCCTGTATTCTGTGATTGAACCTGTACCAACGCTAAAAGTTTGGTCCTTAGCTTTTGTTACACCCTATATATTACAGCATAAAACATTTTAGAATACCTAAATACTAATACATACCTTATAAAACAGGGTAAAGCATGCATTAAGTACGCTAATAGTAAAATAAAAATCATAATAAACTAAAGGCGGCTACGATAAAATTTATTAGTAAAATATTAGAGGTATAATTCTATTTTATAATACACCCGTAGTCAACTACTCTAGTGTGCGTATATTACTTAACAACTAAACTAGGTACCTATACAATACAAAAGTAACATAAATATTACTTAATAGTACCTACATAAACATTTCACATTAGAATCCTAAAATAGTTGTTTATACACGGTGCCACGAAATACGGTACTAAGCCAAAAGCGGGTGATCTTGAGGGGATTAACTTTAGTTTTACGATTTTTGAATGTCGAACATTTTTCAACTTTTTCTGAAAAAAGTTGAAGAGAAGTTTTTTGAAAGAGAAGTTTTTTGTTCATTGTTCTTTTACTTTTATTATTATTATTGTTTAAAGGGTATATCTTTTTTTGTAATAATCTCAAGACAAGTCTCTGGTTTCGCCGAAAAAACAAACAAAAAACCATTTGTGAAATATTTTATAATGATAATGCAAGAGTAGGTAAAAGACCCGAAAATTTAAAAAAATATTTATATAAAAAAAAAATAATCAAGTTGGTTTCCTCGGGGTCCAATATCACCCCCTTTCGGCGTACTACGCATGTTACGTGGCAGCCCGCGTATACAGCTGTAAAAGAGTTGGTACAGATAAGTGGATGAGCAAGTTCGTTTTGTGAAAAATTCTTAAAAGCTTGCAGAACGCGATTTAAATGTTTAAAGTTCTGTCACAAGTAGTGTAAATTACAGCGATGTGTTGCGCCAGTGATTTTGGGTCTATTCTACAAAAGTGTTCTAAAATACAGTTGCTACAGACTTCTACAGTAAGTACGCTATATAGTATTCGCTACTAAGGGTGGTGCTCGCCGAAATATAATCGAACGATTAGCAGCTTCATCAAAGAGAGGTTTTCGATTTGACATAAAACTAATAAATAATCTGTGACCATTAAGGCTCGGTTACGCCGAGTCAACAACGTGCGACAGTGCCGCATGTTACAGATTGTGGCATGCGGCACCTTGTGGCTTGCTACAAATAGAAAGCATTTGCGGCATATTTTACGCCGAGGCAACATCATGCCTGGGTAATTTCTAAAGCATCATGCTGTTTATGGAGTGTTTCTGGTCTACCTACTTGATTGATCGAGGGGATACACCTTAGAATATTTATGACTGATCAAGTGACTTTAGCAGCATCTTATTTAGTTAGTAGCTGAAAAGCTGCCTCTGATAGGCATACTTAGATAAGATAAGCAGTCTAAAACAGCTGGGATGAGTTCATGATCCTCTGTTCCTGCTCATTTCAGAAGCAATATTGTTATGTTCTTGGTCCCTAATGATATCTGGAATAGCTGTAATAATTTCACGCCGAACCATTCTTTCTGATGTTATATCCAAAAGATTGATTAGTTTTGGGAACAGTTTTTCACTGTCTATGATGTTGTCGAGAGTTGAGAAGCATTTAGTAGCTGAGAAACTGTTTTGTGCTCACGAATAATGTCGCATGGAGTCCTTTGTGCCCGGATACAAGCTGTCACAGTCTGCCACATGAGGCAAGATGTTGCCATGCCGCACGGTTCTTGCCACAATGTGCGACATTTTTTATTTTGTAGCATGTGGCCTTGTGGCATGCCCCAATGCCGCACAGTGTTGCCCCGGTGTAATATAGCCTTTAATTAGACCAAATACAAAGATTCGAGGTTGAATAATTTTTTGAGTGAATCTATGACCAACTTTTTGAAACTCAAACCCTCTTTGATACATAGATAATATCTTAATGCACCATCAAAACTTAGCAGAACTAATTTGGTCGTCCATGCAAATTTCACGAACTTGATCTTACCAGTTTGTTTTTCTTCAATTTGACATTATTGCTTTATGACGCCATCTATCGAGCTATTTAGAGCCAATCGTTTACGGTAAAACGAAAATACCCTTAAAAACTGAAGATAAACCATCAATTAACAGTAATCGTCCGATTATCTTTCAGACAAGCAGCGCTGTAAGTACAAGAATACTCACTCGTCCTCCCACGGACAGATGTCGTTCCGTTTCACTCCCTTATCCCGCCGCACTATACTGGACTCCGACACCGAAGTCAACTCCTTTACTTCTCTATGAGCAATCACTTGCGCGTCGGATTCCGACACGGGCCGAGCTTCCAACGCCGGCAACCTCTCTTGGACTGATGTCTGAGGGGCGTTCGATACTTGAGGCGTGTCTCTTGATTCTTGAGGAATGGCAGACGGCTGAGGTGCTGCCGCATGGATCGGTTTCGATGCTTGTATTTGAGACGTAACATTCGATGCGCTCGCATTTGAGACTTGAGGTAAACTCGTTTTAGAATCAGGAATATTCGATGCTTGAGTAACATTTGGCATGGATTCCGACGGGGTACAAGGCACGGATCTATCAATTTCGTCGTCAGCTATGTCCTCCCCTTCGGCCAATGGGGCTATCGTCCGGACGGGCAACGGTTCCGAAACGACTTCGCTGAATTCGATCCGGCTTGTATCTCTACTTGAAGCTGGACTGTCAGTTCTATCCGTTCTGACCTCTTCGTGTTTTACCTCCTCTTCTGTCTTAACCTCAGATCTTTCATCCTCTTCGTGCATAGTGAGTTTGGTGGCTATAGCCGACGCAGTAGACTCGTCGCAGGACTCGTCTCGCTCGCACTCATCTTCGGGTAGCATTCGGTTGTGATCGGTCGGCGTCGCGGCCGTGGATGCGAATACTGAGGAGGGTTCCTCGGAGTGCGCGACAGAGCGAGAGGAACCGGACCCAGGCGAGTCTTCCTCGGGGGCTGAGCTGACGCTGGAATAGAAAAAAGTTTTTGAGACTACGTGACTCTAAAAACTAATTGTGACGAGAAACGTCTTTCATTTCGGTTAGTAGGGAGTTGCTAGCAAAAACCATAGTGTACCTAAAGAAAATATGTAAAGCAAAAAAAAAAAAAAAAAACTGTACAACGCATTCTGAACTAGGTAAATTTACCACGCACGCTGTTTATTTCATGATTACTCATCAGTCCATGATCGATTCGAGTGGGAATGGTCGTTTTTGACTGAGCTCACAATTGTTTCACAAAGCGTGGCGAGCGAAGTGAGTCCCGCTGTATACTGCTCTCAGAACGCACAAGACGTTTTAGGTCGGTAGAAGGTGTTTACCTTATAGTGGGTGTAGGGTGAGGCGCGGGGTGCGGCGGGGGCAGCGGCGGGGGCTGCGAGTTTGACGGCACAGGGCGCGGCGGCGGGCGCGGCGAGTGCGGCGGCGAGCCGAGCGGCGCTAAGTGCCGCGGCTCTACCGCCGACAGGCGTCGCAGCGGCGGCGGCGCGCCTCGCAACCCGCCGTCTAGCGTACTCTGCTGAGGCAACCTGAAAGCAACAAGAAGCTTTGAGTCAGAGAGAGCGGTGGTGGCGTAAATTGTTGAGAGATTTTGATGACGTTTAAGATCACGATAAGCAAACTATACTAGATGTGAGGCAGCATCCAGGACAGCGACAACGGGCGGTAAGTATGAAACTTTAATGATGTATACACGAAAGACAAAAACATTGTCTTATTTGCTTACTATTGAATTCTTCAAATGGGGGGCTGAGCTCCCCGGCCCCCGTGTTTCTTGTTGCTGTGTCCATAATTTGGTTACACAAAACTGTGAGACTGACCTCCTGGTGCGCTCTCCCAGCGCGGCATGCACGAGGTGCGCGCTGACGTCAGAACTGGAGCTGCCCGAGTCAGCGGTGGAATCCTGCCGCCGCCGCGCGCCGCCGTACACCTGACCGCTGCTCTCCCACGGGACCACCTCCGAGTCTTCATCCAGTGGATCTCTGGAATCAACACGAATCTACTTAGAACCAGGCCTACAGCTGACGTCTTCGTTTGTAAAGTATGGGAGTACGGTGGGAGCCACGCCCTGTACCGTGCCCTTGTGGATGTGTATCTACACTGGTACCTGAAGGGTAAGTCCGCCAGGTTGGTCTGACTGTGGCTGTGGCTTGGCTGGTCCTGGCGTGGCGGCTGCGCAGCGCACAGTGCCAGCTCGTGCGCTGACCCGCTGAGCGACCGGTCGGAGCCGCGCCGCCGCACTAGTCCGCCCGCGCCACACGTTCCGCTCGTACCGGGCTTTTTCTTTACTTGCCCGCCGAAGTTGAAGAATCTAGAATGTTCGATAGGTTAACACATGGCCTATGACGCACAATGTGCTTCGACCGAACAGCCGCGCCTCAAAGCCGCTTCCGCGTCTGTCATGGACTCTTTTTCAAGTCCTGTCCTAGGTTGCTCTTTATTAAATTTGAAACTATTGCCTATTGATTCAGAACTATTTCGCCAAGATCTCGATATAAGAAAAAACACAAGAATTTTCCTTGATCTTGCCAATAAATCTTCTTTTGCGTAAAAGATTAGGACGCTCGAATGTTATAGGCCTGGCCTCGCCCCGCCTGCCTGCTAAGCTAAAACTTTTTTTGGAACAACGCACTGTAACAGAAAGCTTCTGAAAGGGGAGTGCACTCAACAATAAATTATCTTTATTGCACCTACTTATTAGAAATCAACATTAATAATAACTTATATCTAAACACTTTATTGCACAAAAGTTGTACATAAGC
Source organism: Eupithecia inturbata (assembly GCA_963662085.1). Taxonomy (NCBI): domain Eukaryota; kingdom Metazoa; phylum Arthropoda; class Insecta; order Lepidoptera; family Geometridae; genus Eupithecia; species Eupithecia inturbata. The sequence goes on along the minus strand of OY759181.1, from coordinate 11,136,336 downwards.
ATTCTCTACCTGTTAACCTTTGGGTAGTGCTGACAACAATTTAGTAGGTAGTGCTAGATAACAAAAATTATTAATTACAAGAAACAAAGCAAAATACAATTAATAAATCGTCACATTAACATAAATAAACATAGATAAGTATTAATGTGAGTATTTTTTTTATGTTTATTTATGTTAATGTCACGATTTATTAATTGTATTTTCCTTATATTATACTTAAATATATTAGGTCCTTACATATGAAATTGGCGTTTTTCGTACTGGCCACTTTAATCACAAATTTCTCCTCTTTGGTAAGGAATTCCAAATTCAAATTTGTACAGCTATAGACTCATGTATTTGTGCTTCGATGATCGTCATTCATTTGTTTTTTTTCTTCTGTTTTTTTCTGTTTGCGTCACTCATTTTACAAAATGGAAAACTTAAAATATCGCATTATTTACGAGTACGAGTTCCGCCGTGGCACTAGTGCTGCGGAAACAACTCGAAGGGTGAACGGATGTGTATGGCGGTCGTGTTGCAAAAGAAAACACAGTTCGTTTTTGGTTCCAACGTTTTCGTTCTGGAAATTTTGACCTGCAGAACAAGCCCCGTGGACGGCCTGAGACTCAAGTTGATAATGAAGAGTTGAAGGCTATTGTGGAAGCGGATCCATCGCAAACCACGTCCGAGTTAGCTGCAGGCTGCGATGTTAGTGATAAAACTGTTTTAATTCACTTGAAGCAAATTGGGAAGATTAAAAAGCTTGAAAGGTGGGTACCTCACGAATTGACTGAAGCAAACCGGCAAACGCGCGTCGACTGCTGCGTTACATTACTAAACCGGCACAATAATGAAGGTATTTTAAACCGAATCATTACCTGTGATGAAAAATGGGTTCTTTACGATAATCGGAAGCGCTCAGCGCAATGGTTGGATCCTGGCCAGCCAGCCAAATCCTGCCCCAAGCGAAAATTAACCCCAAAAAAGTTACTTGTAAGCGTTTGGTGGACTAGTGCCGGTATTGTTCATTACAGTTTTCTCAAATCTGGCCAGACTATTACGGCTGATGTCTATTGTCAGCAATTGCAAACCATGATGGAAAAGCTAGCGGCTAAACAACCTAGGCTGGTCAATCGCTCCACGCCACTGCTGCTTCACGACAACGCTAGACCACACACTGCGCAACAGAGGGCTACTAAATTAGAAGAGCTTTAATTGGAAAGTCTAAGACATCCTCCGTACTCCCCGGACCTTGCTCCAACAGATTACCATTTTTTTCGAAATTTGGATAACTTCTTGCAAGGGAAAAAATTCAACTCCGATGGGGCAGTCCAAATCGCCTTCAAAGATTTTATTGATTCCCGTCCGACTGGTTTTTTTAGTAAAGGGATCAATGAACTACCTATAAGATGGCAAAAGTGCATAGAAAATAATGGTTCATACTTTGATTAATTAAATATATTATATTAAAAAATATTCGACTTTTTGTTCCTCCCATACAAAACGCCAATTTCATATGTAAGGACCTAATATATACATGAATAATAAAATATATAACGCACCGAATTATTCCTGAGAAAGAAAGTGAGACTCTAGACCTGAAGACATGTACTGTTTTTTACCTTGCGACATTCCACTGGAAGACTGATTTATTTAAGTACATTAAGAACTGTGTATACTAAAACTAGATCACGGCATAATTGAGTCGTACGCTTTATTCTTTTATTCGGATCAAGAAATCTACGAGTTTGCACAAAATGTATTCAATGTTATTAGTTGGGAAGTGATTTCAGCTCAACCTAGTAAATAATGAATGGATCAGTTATAAAATTTTTTCGATGCGCAAACCGATGGTATTTTATTGACTATCTACTGGAGACTTATGGAAATTAAGTTGAAATGGAAACTGAATTTAATGATGTGAGAATGTATGTTGTAAAGTAAGCAATAAGGATTTTTTTTTGTTGGTGAATTTCAGTGGTGCGTAGGTATGTAAGGCATACCAATGTTTCGGATATAGGTAAATACTCACTTTGCTTTCTTGAGCTGGACATTCCGTCCCTCCACCAGTAGCCGCTGGAAGTGGTCGGATCGAATGAACCTCGGATAGCAGTCCTTCTTCAGAAGTAGCGAGTAGACATGTTCCGCCGCGTGGTCGAGAGCGTAACGAGAGCCACTTTTTAGACCCTCGGCTACTTTCTCGGCAGTCGCGCCGTCTATGTTTATCTCGCATCTCGCGCCGGGTTTTAGGAACTCTCTGGAAACAAACGTTTAAATTTATTTATTTATTTATAAAAAATACAGCAGTTAGCTTACAGTCTAACACCAAAACACTAACTACTAGACATAAAAAAGAACAGAATACCATTACAAACAATATACAAAATCGCAAAAAATTGAGAACAAAAAAAAATTAAAAAAAATATTAAAAAAAAAATTTAAAATAAAAAAAAATTTAAAAATTAAAAATTCGAAATTGAGTACTAACTTATCTCAGCGTACTTCAATAGTTAGATTGTGTCACAAGGGAACAAAATAATGTATTCAGGTCCCGTTATTTACTTACAGACTTCTCTATATTTTTCGAAGAAGTCGCAAGATGATGTAGGTATTTACTGCGACTTTTCAAAAGCATTCGCTTGCGTACACCATGAAACATTAATCAGGAAACTACATAACTATGGAATAAAAGACACCTCTTTGGATCTTATTAGATCTTACTTGAGTGATAGGATACAAAGAGTTGACATTAATAGGAAACGGTCTTTGGGGTCTGTAGTTACAATGGGTGTACCACAGGGTTCTATCCTCGGTACTTTCCTATTTTTACCTGCCTCATCTTGTAAAAGATATTTACGAGATCGTATTATTTGCTGATATACTTCATTAATTTTTAAAATGAAACTACAAAACATAAATTACGACGATGTGAATAATGCAATCTTAAAAGTTGTCCATTGGTTTAGTGTCAATAACCTTTTGCTTAATGAAACCAAAACGAAATGTATTAGATTTATTCTACCTAATGTAAAACAAGTTAGGGCTGATGTAACCGTCAAAAGAGAAACGTTAGAAATTGTTAACAGTACCGTATACTTAGGTATAACTTTAGATAGTAAACTTCAATGGGGCCCACACATAGACAGACAAGCTAACGAAGAGACTTAGTTCTGCAGCGTATGCAGTTAAAAAAATCCGTCATCTCACAGACGTTGATACTTCTAGACTAGTTTATTTCAGCTACTTTTATAGTGTTATGTTTTATGGCATACTGCTGTGAGGGAACGCTGCAGATATTAACACCTTATTTGTGCTGCAGAAGAGGGCTGTTCGTGCAATCTATAATATGGGTCCCAGAGAATCCCTGCGTGATAAATTCAAAGAAATAAACATAATGACAGTACCATGTCAATATATCTATGAAAACTTGTTGTACACTCATAGGAATATTAATCGGTTCCCTAAAAATAGCGACATACTAAATAATTTAAATACTAGAAATAAGAGTCGAAAAATTATCAATAAATAAATTCAAACAAATTGTCAAACATATCCTTTGTAAAAAGGCTTACTACAGAAATATCAGATTATCTAGAGGATAAAAAACCTTGAGACAAGTTTTGCTCCAACTCGAAAAATAACAACCTAACAAGGTAAAGGTTTCTTGTTCGCTTCTTTACTTTACCTTAAAAATATTGAAGTGTACAAAAATCAAAGTAATCACTTTATTTTCTAGTTTTACTTATGTAATTTGAGTTTTGTGACATGTCCAAAAGTCCTGTAAGGTCTAAAGGAAATAAAGCACTATGAATTTGAATTTGATACCCCACTTGACCTTGTCGGTCTCTTTTAAAATTTCGACATCACAATTTGTACTGAAAATTTTCATTTAATTAATTTTTTTTTCTTGTAATCTGTACAGGCGCACGAAATGTTTTTTATTTTAAATTTCAAGTTATTTTCTGCTGTAGTTGCTGAGATATTAAAGATGGAAAAAAGGACAGAAAAAGCGAGATCATTATGGTTTCGAAACCGATCTCCGATCTTCGAAACCCAAAATATCATAATTAAATACAAATAATCACCAAGTATGCGTAACAACCCAATCCAGAACGATTATCAAATGACGAGATTCAAGGCTATAAAATTAATAACTGACTGGCTACTGCAGCTTAACTATAACGACACTGAAAAGCTACTAAACTTCTCTCTATAGTACCACAACTAATTAACTTGTACCTACCTATTACCAATGAATTACTTATACATATCATATTTACAATGATTTTTATTTATTTATACAAATATTATTAAAACTTACATATTCACTGTATGCGTGTACATTCTTTGCGACGCGTTTTTGTTTCCGTTAAGTATCTACCATATATGTCCATAATAGTCCATATGTGACCATGTATGTCCATATTTAGGTTTTTATTAGTCATGTATTTAAGTTTCTTCTTTCTTTTTTTATTTTTCTAATTAAGCCATGGTTTTTGCTGCTAAATTATTTGTTTTGTATTTCAGCCGAATCGATCATGTAAAGTTGAGCTAGGTTAACTGTCAAGGATGCTGGCGCAGGTGGACGTTTACTGCCCCTGAGATACAGTACAAACTAGTTCGGGGGATAGTGAGCTACCACAGCTGTCCGACTCACTGACGGTGGCCTAGCTCAACTAATACACAGCTACCTACAACTAGGTAGCTCATAGGTAGTCTAAGATATGGGGTTCCTTAAAGTATGGTCGTCCGGTAGAAATCTCTGCAAGGGATAAGACCGCCAATTGCAGAATACGGTAGTTAGTATTTAAGAACTTATTGTACCTACTTTAGTGTAATATTTTTTGCAATAAAGCTTATTATTATTATCATAACCCACCTTTCCTCGTTCCACAGTCGGGTTATTACCGCTTTTTACTGGCAGCGAAAGGCATTCAGCGGGGGCTATTACCGGTGTTTACCCGCTGCTTTACATCTATAGGTTTGACCATTGTTTCGTTTGAACTGCATTCAAGAAATCATAAAACATAAAGTACCACTTACTCATAAATATCATCAAGCTTCTTGGGAATCTGCTTGGTGCTGCTGCGGCGCAGATCCATGACGGCGAGCCAAAAACGGATGTTCTCGTGGGAGTACTCCTTCCTCAAGAAGCTGGTGAACTCCTGCAGGCCTGTCGGGTCGTTGACCAGCTCCTCTATGGATAGAGCCCATCGCTGCACGCGCTTTTCCGTTGGAATCTCCACTCTGGGGATAAAGCGTTGACATAAGAAACATGGTAAAGGAAGCGTCTTTGTAGTCGTTTAGGAGACTAACTCTTTGCAGTAATATGGGATAAAAATACAAGGTATGGCATGGCCTTCCGAGACATCACGGTCACGTGGGTGACACAAGCCCTACGTCATCGACTCCATCGGCGAATGAGAAGACGAATCTGTTTTCTGGTGTTACCAGTGGCTTAAGATCGTAACTCCCCGACCTCCATAAATTACCTGTACGAATCCGATAAAACTATGTATGTGGTTATGCACTAACCAATTATTTATCACAATTACTCGTGTATAACTAAAACTGTTTTGACAGATCTAACAAACAAAATTGACGATTAAAATTTGTTGTGTATTTTTTTAAACAGTGACGTAGCATGTGTCACTCCCGGAGTGCCACCCTTGTTTTCTTAGACCATGCATGGAAATAAGTGTCACATAAAGGTGGTAGATAGTAAAATCAGGTGGCCTGCCACCATGACTCTGCGCCGAAATAGGGGTTGGCTCTGCGTGTGCTGAACATTTTACGCTCAGCGCTGTTTTTAGCCAAATACCTTAATACTATTGACGTTAGGTGGAGATTTGTAAAATCATACATAAGAATTTCGCATAGATGTCGTCATAGTTCTAAATATTATGTGACTAGTTTTTTTTTATGTTAGAAATGTTTCTGCAACACCTGTTCAACGAAAAAAGCCCCAACATAGAAAAAAAGTAGAAGTAGTGCTGCAATACTCATAAACCGTTAAATTTTTATAATAATTGTGAATACATTTAATTCTACGAATCTATGAATGTTACTTAATCTCGGTTTTTGATAGCATTTCTGCGAAACCAACAGGGCCTGTTGGGTTATTAAAAAGTTTAAAAACCAAAGACTCACAGAGGACTGTTGATCTGCCAATACAGAGGATCCTCGGTGATCCAAGGATTCGAGGGCTGCATCGGCGTCAGCCAGGGATCGTAGGGGGCGAAGGTCTCCGCGTAGGCCGTAAGGGCCTCTAGGGCAATTGAGGTCTTCACTCGCGTACGGTCCAGGCTTGTTTTTAACTGTTCAATCTAGAAAACATAACTATTTTATTACAGGAACTATGAGGAGATGACATGCGCGCACTGGTATCGGAAAGGGCTCTAGGGCACCGGGCACACCCCCTAGCACCGGCGGCGGCCGCGCGAGGCGCCAGTACGCCCGCTCCTGACTGTAGACGCTATCTAGTGAAACTGTGTGTACCTCTTTAGTTATCTGCTGGATGGTCCGTTTCTTGGTACTGCGCGGGTGGCGGGCGCGCACTGGCACCGGGCAGGGCTCCAGGGCACCGGGCACGCCCCCTGGCGGCGGCCGCGCGACGCGCCAGTACGCACGCTCCTGACTGTAGACACTATCTAGTGACACTGTGTGTACCTCTCTAGTTATCTGCTGGATGGTCCGTTTCTTGGTACTGCGCGGGTGGCGGGCGCGCACTGGCACCGGGCAGGGCTCCAAGGCACCGGGCACGCCCCCTGGCGGCGGCCGCGCTACGCGCCAGTACGCACGCTCCTGACTGTCGCTCACAATCTTGTCGCCTTTCTTACGGTCTTTTGCTAGACGCACCTGTACAACAATAATTAGTATTGCAACAATCTATAATTACAAATGATAGTCGATAATTACTATACAGAGTGGAAAAACGCACGTAACCTAGAGGACAAACATCAGAAAAGAATCTGCAATATTCAAGATCAAATTTTACTCAGAGGAAACATTCCTTTATTTTCAAAAATGAGTAGAACTGCATTCACCGAAATTTGAAATTCTGAAAATTGATTTGCCTTATCCGGTAAACCAACTAAAAACTAAAATAATAACATCCTGTATTTTTACGACACCTATCGGTAGAGTCAATCATTAAAATCAAATCTGTCTAATAAAAATTGTATTAAATTAAAGGAAGTCCATGAAATCTGACAAAAACTGGAGAGAAGGAGACGAAGCACTTTTTATGGTTGTACTGCACTTTCATCAGCTCTGTTGTAAGTCACTTAATGTACCGACGAATTGGAGTTATTGATTAGCATTATAAAACTATACAAAAGCTCTGCTTAGCTTGGGGCTAGATGATGCTGTATGAATTATCCAGCATATTAGTTATTTATCTAGTAACTTCTTCACAGAACTAAATTAATAGTTTCACTATGTGTATCTAGATGGCGCCACTCACTTGCTCCTCCGCCTGCATAGTAATGAACTCCCACTTAGCGGCGAGGTTCTTCTTCAGATTAGCAAGTGCCTCTTGCTCGTAGTCCTCTAAGGCGTGTCGTTGCTTGTTGCGTAGTGTGCGCTTCACTAGATAGATGGCGTACTCTACGTTATCTGGGCCGAGGGTAGGCGCTCCGGAACTGCCCGCCACGCGCGGCGCTTGCCACGGCCAGTAGTATGGACTCTGTAGGGGCAGACACGAAAAATATCAGAATATAATTCTGTGTCTAGCGTGTTGTGTTATAAAGGTGTTGCATTTAATATATTCCAGTTTCTGCCCACGGCTTCGCACGCGTTTGTTCCATGGAAGTTTAAAAGTTACTTCTAAAGTCCCATGGGAACTGATTGATGGGTGGATCCAAAAGTATGTGTTTATGTGTTACTTATTCCAGGTCTAGACCTACATCTACGCAAAATTGAATGTCACGCAGGGATAATGTAGCCTTCTATTAGTGAAGTTTACGAAACCAGACCAGTGATTCCAGAGATTAGCCCCTACAAACAAACTTTCAAACATTACCTCTTTATATCGTCGCTTTACTTTCTCAAACTCGTAAGTCGAAAAACCCAAGTTTTCAGGAAAGAAAAAACTTGATAACTGACGTAGGTAATAATAAGAAGTTCCTCAACTTGTAAATTAGGTATTTTGCGTAGTTTCTTTAACTAAGCATAACAAGCGGCTTTCAATTTAGCATAAAAAGGCAGTCAATGACCATTGAATATAAATTAATTTTAGATATAAGAGTTTTTGTATTAAAATTCAGTTACTGTGATGCCTGAACCATCAAAGTAACTGAATTTTTCAATGTAAGCGGGTTAACAGCGAACCTAGTTTGTGCTGGAAGAACACCAACGTTTCATCCCTTCCCTCGGGACTTCATCAGAGTGAGGTCATTCGGAAAATTTCAAATCATCACATAACTTCATAATAACATAAGAGCAACAACCTTGTATCTTATTGGACAAGGTTAGCGAATATGGACCCTCGCACGTTAAGTTTAGAGTTCAAACCTCGTACAGAGTATTACGAGTTTGTTACAGTTATGAAATTTTGTATTAGAACGAACGAGGATGCTGCATTATAGAATGGTAGCCAACTTCATTCCGTATAAGTTACGAGTTTTTTGCAGTAAATGTATACTGCAAAAAACTCGATAAAATAATAAAACAAACCACCAAGTGCGAGTCGACTAGCACACGAGGGGCTTCGTATCGTAAATATCAGGCAATTTTTTCAAAGAACATCAAATTTTCACTTGTTCGGAGACCCCTTTACATTTGCATCTTTATTTTATTTTTAGTATTTGTTGTTATTACAGTTGAACTGTTACTTATTTATAAAAAGTTTCATGTACCTATCTATATACAGTATTATTATATGTAGTTCAATAGATACAGCTTTGACAAATTAAGAGAAAAAAACTAAAAAAAATCACGTTTTTTGTATGGGAGCCCCCGTTCATTTTGATATTTATTTTATTTTATTACACATTCTCTGAAAATTTCAACTGTCTACTTCTTACGGTTCATGTGACAGACAGACGGACGGACGGACAGTGGAGGCTTAGTAATAGGGTTCCGTTTTCACCCTTCGGGTACGGAACCCTAAAAATGATAGGAGTTTGAGAAAGTAAAGCGACGAGATAGATTAATAAAAACAAAATACTTACTGTTATCGCAATGAATCCATTATAAAAACTTCATTAATAGAGTTGTAAAGGTAAAACTATGCTTTTACTTACTTGAAATCTATAGAGAGAAGAGTCATCCTTCAAGACAAGGTTTTTTAAATCGTTAACGGGAAAGAAGTAGCCATATTGACAGAGCTGAGTTCCTAAATTTATGGCTTCAACTGAAACAGAAAAAACATTTTCATTGACAGTATAAACTATGACAAAGTATTGATGATGGTGAATAATTTAAACACTCACACTCACCATTTGTGCCGTTTTCGGTGCCGAACCGTTCCATCAGCCACTCGACAAGATCGAAGCCTGAAATTAAAGAGCAGCATGTACTCTGTTCTAGGATGCTAGATATTTTTGTAAACAATGACATTTATTTATGAAAACTTAATAGCGTCGGGGCAGCGCCTTGAGCTGAGGCAGGACATTTTGGTATTTGTTTCATTTAATAATTTTTAAGGTTTTTTATATCATTCTGTGTGTTCTTTATATTTAAATCAATAATTGATTTGTATAGATAAATTTTTAAAAGCACGATTCCCTTTTGTTGATGCCTGGTTTTGTGACGTCAGCGTGGATAAAATTGTATGAAAAAACAAAAGGCAATCGCGCCAGGGTTAAAAATTTACCTATACTTCTTTATTTCTTTTTTAACCTAAACCGTTACCAAAATCATAGTAGGCAGATATCCGGTTATATTTTAGTTGTAAGAAATAATACTTTATTCAAATCCAATACATGTAGAGGTCGCGCAAATCTTTATGAACTCCAGCGCAGTCACTCGCGCTTACTTCCGAGAGTTCATAAAGATTTGCGCGTACTATACCTACCGCATTTCTTGTTTCGAACGTATTGTCATTTATTTTTGCTCCAATTATCATGTAAGCATTTTTTTCAGTTTCCCTAAGCGAAGACAAATAAATGGTTACCATGAAAGAATATAAGTTACTTATAAGATAAGATTATTATAACCTGTCATCCAAACAAAATAAAATAAATACTAATAATAATGTGTTCAGATCGCGTAAGCTTAAAATTATTTAAAATAAAATAAAATTCGACCACAGGATACGACCGGAATAAATAAATCAAAGCATTATTGCAGAAAAAATGTGTAAGTAGGTACACATTTTTTATCACAGCTACAGTGTATAGGAAGTTCTTAAAAATACTAACAACTAACAAAAACGGAATAGAAAAACTATGGCCAGTAGTAAGTTGAATAAGCTGATGACCTTCGAATATTTATTCCGTGTGGTATGAGTTTTTACTGTGCGTGTATGTATTGCATTTTTATTATTTCTGCCCATTTGTGCCTAATGTTGCATAAAGGCTTTAAAGGCCTGAAGTGAACGTCACCGGTCGCGCGGGATTTTTTCTGTTTTTTTTTTGTATTGTATGAATGAATGAATGAACACTTTATTGTCCTAGAAATTTACATAAATAATAACTTATATCTAAATGAGAATTAAACTTAGTACAAAAGGCGGCCTTAATGCTGAAAGAGGTCTCTCCCAGGCTACCTTATAACCTGTATTTTGTGCGTTCTATAAGTTATAGGTATAGCCAGCAGAAAAGTAATTGTGCGACCATTGTAAACGATTTGCTTTGAACAAATTTCGATTCGATTGTCGTTTTGGAGCTTATTGACATTATGTTGATTTTAGTAACAAATCTTTTACATGGCTCGTAGACTCCGAAACGACAACTGATTTAAAGGTTGTTTTAGCACAGGGTCATAGCATAGCAATTGGTTTACAATGGTCACAAAACTATTTATCTGCTAGCTAAATTACTTGTCGAAACCAGAAATCAAAACAAAACCGGATAATTTTCGAACAAGCTTTACGTTCCACCTTAACACGCCTTTTCTATATAAGGCCTTTCGATAATGGCAGGTGTCCAAGTAGGTTGGTAATAAAACATATGGGTATTGAAACTATTGCCAAAACAAAACATAACGGAATGGTGTCCAAGACAAAATAAAAGAAGGAAAGTGCGTCTCCCTTCCCTCTTTTGTTTTGTCTAGTCTCAGATGACGTCTTAGATGGGAGGATGATATCAAAAAAACTAGCCGGGGTTACTTAGAGGCGGATAACCCGTAACAGAAAATAATAGCAAGCTCTAGGGGAGGCCTACGCAAGAAAATCTAAATACCGGTGGTGTCAAATAATCAATAGATGTACGTTAAATAGGTTACTATAAAAACACCCAGTTAAGATTTCCACTAATGTTTAGTAAGATGTTGAATAAAGGCTATTTTTTTTTTTGGCCATAATATTGTTTTTATTATTGCCAAAACTAAAAGTACCTACCCAGTTTAACAATCAGACCTTAATAAAAGCTTTTCCTTGGTGATGCTATGTAAAGTGTCCTACATAATTTATTATGTATATCAGTCTAGTACCCATAACACAAGCTCTGCTTAGCTTGGGGCTAGATGATGCTGTGTGGATTGTGCAGCATTATTTATTATTATTGTATAGATATTGATCCCGAGATGGTCCCATAATTCCCGAGTAATTAGTATTAGTGTTGCAACATAAAAAACGTAGGTGTAAATATTAAGGAATTTGATGTCAGTTTTTAGATTTTTCAAAAAAAAACAAAAAAACTAACCTAGTAAACCTACTCTTCTTATCTGAATTATTGAAGATAACCTTATCTTCAATAATTCAGAGGAAAAAACGTCTGAATTTTATACCCATAAAAATCCTCGCGTAGACGAAATCAAAATAAATTAGAAGCAAAGCGAGCGGGCTAATGCCCGCAGACGTGAAAATGGGTTCGGCTCCACAGATTACGGCGAAGCTAGCTGGCATGCTATCGATTTTACAATCAGACTTAGGGTAAGACGGACCGCGTACTGCTATGTAGATTCTAAGAAAGCTAAGAATTAATACATTTGGAATGAAAGAACTTCTATTGAGCCGCCACTTAGGTTAATCACAGGAAAATCAGGTCTTTTGATTTCGCTCGTCGAGGAAAATAGTGATATTTCTGTAAGTAATTGTTCGCTATGGGAAACCCTAGTATTTTGTCTTTAAATATGCATTAATGTCAAATTATATGTGTAGGCAGAATAACACTGAATACTACATAGCAATGGTGGGTGTTAATACGGAAGAGATTATTAACTTACCAGTAAAAGCAGACGGAATAATACTGAGAAAGAGTTTTTGACTTTTGACACGCACACCATTTTCTGGATCTTGCATTTCTTTTATTAAGTTTTCCATCTGAAAAAGAAAATATACAGTAGTTATAATTACGGCAAACAACATTGAAATTTAATTACCTACTGGTTAATAATATTTTAAACTGCCAATAGGCAAAAATAAGCAAATAATGCTTAGTTAAAACTTTCAGTGCTTGCAAAGCTAAACCAATATCAGAAGATAACGATAGACTGATCGCGTAAGTTTAAAAAATAATATTAGTCAGAAGTTAGTTCATCAGGAAACAACAGTAGATTATGGACCGAGAGTATATAACAGTGTCTTACGTCATGGGCATCATTGAACCCCGAGCGCAACTCAGAATTCTAGTATAACTCACGAGCGAAGCGAGGGAGACTAGAATCCTGAGTGCATGAGGGATTTAATCACGCCCAAGACGAAGACTGCTTTACACACGAGGAGAATACTCTATTTTTCACACTTTCTGTGAGAAAATAGTAAAAGTTAGTTAACGTGTTTCGCAGCATTAGTTTTTATTCCGCCTCCTGAACAGCGCTGCAGCGTTTAGTTCGAATTTCGAAGTTATACGGCTTATTGTACGGATCTTCGTAAAAAAAACACACATAACATTATCTTCCAAATTCAATCTTATTCTTCTCCTGATTTTATTCTTTTCCTGGCCTGTTTATGTTCATTATTCCCAAGGCAGTTGAATTTGGAACTTCAAAATATGTCTGAAAATTTTGACCAAGGAGACTCGCTCTAAGAGATCTCATTCGATTTGTTCAGTTTAGTAAAACCTTCACCCTTTTCAGCCAATGAAACAGTTCTACTTGTTTTTCCTAGTCTGAGGATAGGTATGAAGAAAACAAGAAGAACAATTCACGGTATTTATTAATCTAACAATAATAATAATCTCAAGGTCTTGAATTTAGTTTCGAGAAGTATAATCACTTGCTTTCGGTTAGAGATACATTACGAATAAAGTACGTTTTACAGAGTGTGAAAAGTACATTATGTCGGAAGAATAATAGAACAAAACAAGTGCTGAAATTCATATCTACAGAGTAGCTGGCTGGAAGTGAAATTCAATTATCACAAATTAAGCTGCAATTATAAAGTTGGGCAAACTTTATTTAGCCCCGCTGAACAGAAATAGTCGAGTTTTCCTACTTAGGTACTGACTTTGCTATTAGGTAGGTAACAGTGGATTGGATTTTAATGGAGACTCGCTGTGATTAGATTTTTGATTACTAAGTATGCAACATTCGTTCATTAATTTTTTCTCATAGGCACATTACATTGCACTTAAGGGCCTACCATGCCATTTTTCATGGTGCGCTCAGGTGCTCAGATGGCATGCGAATTTTTACAAATTTAGACGTCAGAGAGCGCTAAAATTTATCATAGACCTATGCAAATTTACTACTTTTAGAAGCGGCTACCTTCTATAATACTACCTGATATTCAGGAGTATTTGAGTCTTCTTACAAAGATCACTTTTATACGATTTCAAAAAAATAAAAAAATGTTAGTAAATCCACATTTAAATTGTCAATCGGCGTTTAAAAATGATGGCAGAATAATAAAAAGAACACACAAGACGCCTGATTCTGTCCGACCGTTCCCGTCACACACAGATTTTCTCAGTACATACCTTTTTAGGGTTTCGTCATTGAGTTCCGTACCTCACAAGGAAAAAGGAACGCCTTTAGGATTACTTTGTTGTCCGTCTGTCCATCTGCCCGTCTGTTTGTCAACCCTCATTTCTCGGGAACGCGTAAAGGTAGAGTTTAAATTAACATCAAATAATCAAGTCCGTAACCTATTGGAGCCATGATATATATAAAAAACATCTAAGTCAGCAATCTAAGGCAATCGAAAGAAACAGCCGTTTATGCCTGCATCTTTTGAAATTACCTAGAAAATTAATAGACATGCTCACAAAACCTAATAGGGCACCTAACCTAGATCCATGAAATTTGGCAAGAAACAAACTTTTATTAGACAAGTAAACAAACAAATCCGAAATCCGCAAATATGTAATTAATTCACAGAAAAAACATTTTTTTATTCTCGCCATGGACCAAAACCTTTATAATACTTCCCGTTGACCTAGAATCATGAAATTTTGCAAGAAGCAAGGTTTTTTTTTAGACGTTTTGTACAAACAGAGTTACTTTCGAATGTATACTATTAGTATTGATAATTAATTAGTACACCGGTAGTCGTACATGGCCACCTTCTCGAAACAGTTTCCGAGTACACTTACCTTGGGCAGATTCTGCAGTTGGGTAAAAACAATCTAATCAAAAAACATAAATTGAAACATAAACGTTGCTTAACTTCTGTGATTGGTACTCTCCTTGGTATGGCAGTCAGACCCTTTAATAAATTTTATTTATTATAATATATGTTATCGGCAATACACACCCTGTCAAAATTTTAACTGTCTACCTAGAACGGTTCAAGAGATATAGCCTTGATAAAAGTAGAGCCAAATATCCAAAAAAATCGATATAGGGAGCAATATAGGAAGTATGGGAGCCCCCTTTAATTTTAATAATAATTTCATTTTTATTAATTGTTGTAGCGGCAAGAGAAATACACATTCTAAGTAAATTACAACTGTCTATCTACCTTTTACGGTTCATGAGATACAGCCCGCTGACAGACGGGTGGACAGCCAGCGGAGGCTTGGTAATAGGGTCCCGTTTTTACCCTTCGGGTACGGAACCCTACAATGGTATGTAGTAAATAATAAATGAAGATCTAGCGTAGGTATGTAGTGTTATTTGATTTTATAAATGTGTGTGTCAGAAGGTATGTATGTGGTAGTAATTTTTACATTATTGGCAATAACACACAACGTTTATATCAATAAACAAAATATAAAAAGAAAAAAGAGTAGACTTCACTGGAGAACTAAGGTTTTGAAAGTTTTTCAAGAACGTTTTCACTATTGATACTCATTGGTACCAAGCCATCTGACTCGCGCAGAATTCGTAGTATGGAGGTCCTCGAACTAACATATTATTTAGTGTAGTAAGAAAGTGCGTGCGCGTTGAAGCTTTGATAATAAAGTTTAAGTCTTTTGTATGCTACGCCAGTCCTTTGTAGCATCGTAGCACGTGCTACGATGGTCTACGTTAAAGTATGTTTCTCTTTATGGGGAAGGAAGTGGGAAGGTTAGGGGAAAGTGAGTTATACCACAGAAAAACGAAGACTAAGAGACCACAATTCTCTACACAATGGTGAAATCCGCAACGTTCTGCGACGTCTATTTTGAGAGATAGTATGAGTTTTGTGATTTTTCGCGCAAGTGTCCATTCGCGCAAATGTCCTTCGCAAAAGTGTCCTGATAACCGCTAAGCTTGAGGCTAAATGATGCGGTGTGCATAGTCCAGCATCATTATTATTATACATATTCTAGCTACGCTCCGCAGTGTTATCCGAGTTGAGATTTTATCGTTTATCGTGGTAATTTTTGAATTTTTCTCGTCATAAAAACCTATTTGGGCCAGCCGTTCTCGAGTTTTGCGCTTAGCAGCATTTAGTGATTAATTTTTATTTATGTAGATTATTATTATTATTAATAATTAAGTATTATAAATTAAGTACTTAAACTAAAATAAGCACTACCTTGTTGTTGATTGTAAACACAATTAAAAAACTTCCCGATTTTAGATCCTTTCTTCAATAAATATTGATAAATCGACACTTGATTTTTTTTTGTTGCAGCAAACTCTTAGCTTAACTATAGGTAGGTAACTTTTGATCAGTAAAGTTTATTACCTACTTTTATGTGTAATTACGTATTACGTTTAGAACATTTGCAAAGAAATACAGTTGGGCGTTCGTGCATGTAAATAGTAACTCTATTCCAATGATATAGAGATCATAGGAACTGGAAAACAAAAGTTGTCAAACATCGTAATTCGTATGACGTTACCAGCTGTCAAAATACAAAAAAGTGACATGCTCTCACGTCCGTCCGAGAAGGCATCCAGCCTTCGACTGAAGTTAGTGGAAACGATTTTGAGCATATATTGAAAAGGATGTCTGAATAATAAGGTTGAAATTCTTTTGGCAAAATATTATCGTTGTTGCAATTACTTCGCAAAACGCCTTACAAAAATGTGTTTTTGGGATTTATTATTATTGTATTGAATCCTATAAAAAAATACGATTAATTAACGGAAACATAAAATATTGAAGTATTAGTTGTAATATGTTTAATTCATTTGGAGTTATTATATTTTCTGTGAGAGTTAAAACCCGTGATTTTTAAAAGTGTTTTTCTCCAGTGATTTATTATAAAATACACAAAATATTTTAAAAGGAAGGATACATTTTTAAGGAGCAGTTATTTTTTAAAATAATGTAATATTTTTCATCACTTAGATTAGATGCGCTTTCGAGAAATCTTAAGGACGACAATGTCTGAAACGTATGCATAGCATTCTGGATACCACAGCCCTTAAGAAAGTCTTATAAATACACATTTAAATGTTTGTTGTGCGATTTGTGTTAAAGTAGGCCAGGGTCAGCTTTTTAATACCTACAATATTTTTATTTCACCGTGATAATGTTCAATTTATCACTGATTTTGTCAATCGGTCGTTAAATTTGACACATCAAAATTCGACTGCATATACCTAGGCAAAAAAATGAATGGATAGATTGACCTTCCCAGTCTCAATAGGGAGTTACCTTTTACAAAAATCCATCTTCAGCCTGGAAAACTTCTAGAGCAAACCAAAATTTGTCGACTCAACTGCAGATTAGAATAACGATTGTGATGACGTCGACAGCGTCCTTACAGGTCAACGTGCACTCGAGCGGACTGAGGGTCATCAGGCAAGCGGCCGACCCTGTGGAGATTGCAGGCAAGAGCTCTTTACGGCCCTCCTGAGCCCTCCGGCCAATCGAGTTCCAGCCACCAGCAAAGATGCATCGATATCGGAGATCTAGTATAGCTAAGCTTCTCGAGTATTGATTGAATGACGTGTTTGAATGTTAGCAGAAAGTTCAGATTTAAAATTTACCGCCCAAGTGAGAGCACTTGTAAAGTTGGACTTTCCACATTTTTACGGTTACAGACATAGGGGCTTGTGACAGTCGAACAGGCAGATAGCAGCGTGGGATTAGTAACAGCAGAACCATAAAAAAACAATGAAGGATCAAGGAAGGTAATTTTAATTGACTATTATTGTCTACCAATCTCCCATAGTTATTGTAATGCATAAAAAAGACTGGTTTGGGCTCCGTTTTTGCTAAAACATAGTATACCTCAGGTAATCTCAGGGTAGTCTAATAATAAAATCTTCGTCAGCCTTAAAACAAAATTAGGCATCTTTTATAGACTTGTTTGGCAAAGTCTTTTTATAAATGGTACATAAATGTATTGAAAACTCATAACAACAAAAATATCATAAAGAATAAGTTGTTTCCAAGGAAGCAAAGTTTCTCAAGGCCATTTGAAAAACAAAGACGGGAGCTCGACCGAGTTCAAGTTTCAGTGAAAGGGAGAGGAATCGCGTAATAGATGTTGCTAACCACCGTACTTGAATTTTACGCCCTTAATCAAGAAGTTTAAGATGAATTTTACGCAATGCTAACTTTAGATGCTCTTATTTAGGTCAGTCACATTATCGGCAGACCGATCGTAGTATCATTGGTTTAAAAATCGGTGACATTAATCAAATATTTTGCTCACAGAATTTTATAGATACACTACACCTCCGCACCTTATCATATTGATTCCTCATACATCATCAACTTAGGTCATTTGCATCTTCTGTTGGGTATACCAAGGCCCCCAATAGGCGCCATGCATTGTATTGTATCCTATGCTCGTGCCAAACAAAGACAGCCACTAGCCACTTTAATTGCCAGGAATCATACAGAATACACAAAAGGATCGCAACAGCTGTTTATGTAACGTGCAATTTTCCACTGGGCTCTTGTGTAACCAGTTGAGAGGTGCTCAGATTCGGACAAGCGAGATGCGAGCAAGGCTAGGTGACGTCATACGATCGATCCAGTGGTACCGGGACCTGGGAGGGACTTGGCGAGGACGCCTTCAGGATGATTTATGCTCCGACATCGAGAAGAAGGTGCTTAAGGCAGTTTCAACGCTTTATAGGTGTGCGAGTGAATATCGGAAGCTCGAAGCTTTGGGTAGGTAATTGCTACCTCTGGTACATGGATAGAATAATATAGCTACCAAAGAAGCCCATTACCTCCAAAAACTGGCCTCGTTTGAAATGACTTTATACTAGGAGTTTCATTTTGTCGTGCATGTAAGTTTCATTTGGCTCGGTTCCAAACAACGCTAGGAAAGCCGTCCGACATAACACCCTACATGCCATAGTCAACCCTATTGTATAAGCGCATAAGCTTTTCAAAAGCTTTTTATGTAGTCTGACGCTCATCACAATGTTTTCTCAAAATAGCTCTGCACAGACTACTAGATTGGACAAAAACTAATGAAAGTTCGTTTGCAAATGGCCCTTGTTTATAAGCTAGTGCTTTGCTCATTCTTCAATTTATTCTACGCGTTCTTAGGCAAGCCTATGGCAGTTATCACCTGCCGTTAGCGATAAACAGAGATTTGAGGGGAAGATAAGTGATTTGCAAAAATTTGCACATAAATACAGGAGACTCTCGGCATGAAGTTCTTGTCTACTTGCCTATGCTAGTTAGCAACAACATTGTTTCAATCCGAGCATTCGTGACTGCAATTGCATGTTTTTATTCAACAAGCAGTTTCTTTACCTACTGAACATAAATGATGAGCAAATGAAATGATAATAATCTAATACGAATTTATTAGCAAGATTAGACTCGAGTTATTTACGTAGTCATCGCTCTATGGTAAGCAATAAATATTGCACAATAGCTCATCTAATCTTAGGCACGTATTACGAAACTATGCTGTCTTGAAACTATGCTTGAGTAACGTTTCTGTCATAGAAAGTCGTTACTCAAGCATATATCGATGACTGAGCAAAATTTTATAATACGGCCCTTAGTGCTGAGTATACAGCGGTTTGCATGTTCGGGCTGTTTATACAGTTCGATTTGGTTGTACAGTAAATAATCAAACACTTCATAGATCCGATCTGTACCTAGTAGGTATTTACAGTTACAATATAGACTGCATTACGCGTCTTAGGTACAATAATAACCTCACTTCACCCAATAAATACCTATCACTCGGTGTGTGCCCGGGGGCGGTCAGCAGCGCCTTTGCAGAACAAACAAACTGGGATCCCCAACCCGCTTTTCCAGCCCAGGGATTATGGCGTTAACCCCTTATCTGGGGAGGTCTAATGTCCAGCAGACTAGCATAGGTTGTAGATGAGTGCGTTGTGTTTTTTCTTGTTATGAAATTGCAAACGTTTTTTTGAATCATTTACCTTTCTACTATTAAAATTCTAAGCTTCATTTTGTTCGTTTCCTTACATCATAATCCTTAACTGACCGAAGATGAATTTCCGATAATTTAAGATTATTTGTGGATTTAATATCTTTTGTTTTGTTTAAGAGCTTTCCCATCTAGCAGATTTATCTCAGATAGCGCAGTTTTCGCGACTCTACTCCCAAGGCAAAGCTCTAGAGATGGATTAGTCAGAGCGAGGTCGTAAGTCGAGGACATCAGAAACCCATGTAAACAATAACGTGTCCGTCGCGTTTTAGAGTACCGTGATGCTTCAACACCATTTTTTAAGCGTATTTTCTTAAAACACTTGGCAAAATATAATACCTAGAGCAAAACGTAAGGACTTTAGACATTATTATTGGCAATTTTCCTTCGTATGTACAGTTGCGACATCGACCACACACGGTAAGTAACTTTTTCATGCCAAATATATCAAGTTATCATTGATTTAACTTTTCTTATCTTTTATCTATTTAAAAAGGTCGTAAGCACACCAATGGCTGTAAGAAAATTTCTTTAGAATCTACGTCACACCTTCTGACACCTACTTACTGTACATACTGAAGAAACACCAGCTCTAACCGCATATTTACCAGACGTCGACCTTAAAATAGATGAACAACAATGATTTATTTACAAGCGCAATTTGTGTTCGTTCCTGAAATAGCGATGTATACGGAAAATGTGCAATTATGTCAGCAACCGCTTGTTATAAAAGATTTATGCTTGAATTACATTCGTTTATGGGCTTCCGATGGCGGGAGCGTTGCATGAAACGATTGCAAAGTACTGTAAAGCTTTTAAGCAGCCTTCTGAAAAGAGAAGCAAGAACGTGGGTCATGAATGCGGATAGCGTGATGTGCGGTTGCAAAGTACGGTACCTATCGATTTTCAGACAAGGAGTGACGGAGTGACGAAGGCTTTTCGTTAAAAATAATGAGGGGAACCCGAATCGCTTACCGCCACGGAACATGCCTAATGTAAAAGTGCTGTTATTTTCGTATTTTTTTTAAAACGTAACCGTACAATGAAACCGTGCGTGAGAGAAAGGGGTGATTTACAATTATTTTTGTTCTTTTTAGGTCAGTGCTTGCGGACAATTTTAGAATTCTGTTACGAAAGGAGGTTCGCCGCGGGTACTAGAGCGTGAAGACAAATATTTTGGAGCTGTGTCTGTGAGTTTAAAAGATATTCAATCTTTCACGTAAAATACGGGATGTTTTGTAAATTACTATCAGTTTCCAACATACTTACGAGTAACTTCAGAAAATAAACCTAATGGGCAAATTTACCTTGACTCTCACCTTTAGAATTATCGTCACAAGGATAATGGATGTCAGTTGTGTTACATGACCTACTATTATAACATCTAGCCGACCTCCATGGGTGGGCTTCTGTCGCCGGGCCACGCTCTACCAGCGCTAGAGTTAGTCTGTTTGTATGTGGGTACTACCTTATCGAAGGCGAGGGGTCGGTGTCTCGGCATGTCACAGAGGTCCATGGCGTCGGGGCGGGGCGGGGAGAGCGGGCGCGGGCCGCGGGCCGCTAGCCGACCTCCATGGGCGTCTGTCGCCGGGGCCGCATGCCGCTCGCGCCCGCGCTGCGCCCCCGACACCTGAACACACAGGAGATATTAAGGGTAGAGTCGATAATCCTAGATGCACCTGATGACTGAAACCTAAAAATCTTTAAACACTTTGATGCGATGAACATCAGTGACAAACCCAAAGCCCAACAATAAAAGATCAGGAAGTCCATTTATTCCAACTAACTGAGCAATACAAATATTAAATGAAAGGTACAATTAAAAGAAGGAATACCTACTTACTTAACTTCAACTGTAAAGTAATACAAGGATTTAGGTTACATTTCGGTAGGCAGCAAGGGTGGAAACCGAAGCAGCTTTTATTGGAAAATTTGAATGGTTACTTTGAAAACTGTAATAGATATTTTCTTTGATAACTGACAATAATCCGCTTCCGCTCCCACTTCATACTTCCCTTCAAACTACCATTTCCGTAGGCCGGTGGCAGCACCCATAAAAAATTAAATTTAACGCAAAGCGACCTTCACTTTGCGTTAAATTTAATTTTATACACATATAGATTACATAGAGATTCAGCATCAAATAACCCATCGGTATCTTCTTTTCTCTTTTGTATAAAAACAAAAAAAAAAACATTTGAATCCCCTTATTGACAGCATGTTTGTGAGATGCACCACGAACGAACAATGTCACTACCACAAACGTTTTTCCTGCTTTGTGCACTTGTTTGTTCATTTATTAATTTTATTTATTGCAAATAATATTTTCCTGCAAAACCAGGCGTATTTTAAGTTGGTTCAAGGAAACACTTCGCTGTACAAAGATATTCGCAACTGACAGGATAAATAATTCATTGCTGCAGCAGTGTTTTAAAGCCCCCACATAACTGTCGCTTCCATAATAATGTACCGACGACCTATCAATTGAACCACAGTAAGTAGATATCATTCTACTATCATAATGCCTACACCACCGGACCAAAATTGTCCTCAAATGACGCAAAAATAAATAGTATGTACCACAGCGGTATATGGTACTTACTCCCACATACTCGCACTTTGTAAGTTTTCTAAAATATCAGGTAAATAGGTACTGACCTACAATTCTATTTTTGTGTCAAGTATAGGCATATTTATATCTCTACATTATTAGTAAGAAAATAACTCTTTGTAAGTCTTCTTAAACGATCTTCTATGACCATGGAATATTATTAACTTAAAGTTTTAGTAAGAGTTTGTGAAAACAGAGTATAAAATAAGAAGCATAGGTGCTTCCAAAACTTTATCGTTAAGTCGAATTGAACAAAACTGTCGAGTATTCGAAAGCACCAACATAAAAATGAGCATTGATAAAACCAGGGCTTAAAGATACATAAATGCATCAAACAGTTGCATTTATTCTGCAAGTAAGAAAGAGAAGATGAGACAATAGCAATAATTGGAATTGCTTATTTACGGAACAAAGAACATACGGTTACGACGGTAAATATGTGCGCATACCATCGTGTTATGGACATAATAAAAGGAATTTACAATTCGCGAGGTTAGGAGCTGGCCTAATTTCAAAATAAAAGGTTTATCTTCCACCATCGACTGGATCAATAGATTCCCTGATTGGTTGGGTAGGTAGGGCAGATCTAGTTAACATATTGTCGTGATGTCTATGGAAGTTACCTTTCAACTGAGAATAATAGATTTTGGTATTCAAATAAATGACAAACCCGCTCATTGTACCTTGACAAGCCATGCTGTTGAGTTCACGACCTCATCGAGTGACATCTTTTCTATTGCAAAAGTTTGCCTGAAATAAGACAAAATCTATGAAAGCAATGGATTTCATCTTTGAATGGTTTGCATAGAAGCGTAACACGTTTTTTGGAGATAAAAAAGCTATAAATATGACTAACCTTAGCTGCCGGACCGTCTATTGATCCTATCGGAGCACATGTGTTTTCACTAAACACACTCCGCGATTCCTTAACCATGGCACATGCACTATTGGATTCACATTCATATTGAAATGTTTATCATAAATACGCTCTTGAAGTAACGCTCATCGTTCGACAACTTGTATTGTTTGTCCGACACGCACCGAGCGACTCGCAGTGTTCTGATAAAACAGATAACTGTTCTGAAATCTCTTTTCAAGTCGTAAATTTGAGAGACATACGGGAATTTTAGGAGGCTTAAACCACCTTAAGATAAGAGATAAATGCGTGTATCGGGCGTAAGAGGCGCCTTGAATGAACGGTTAGCTCCGAGGCCTTGTAATGACTACTTACAAGATGTCATCAACTCATCAGTTACTCATTATGCTGTTAGGTAGGTACTTATATTACAGGCATGTGCCGGTACGTGTCCTTGATTATAATCTCTCGATTATACGATAACTCTAGATTTGTTGGCTTTCGCAGATTTTTGGAAAACTGGCAGTGCTCCAGAGAAACTGCCTAAGCAGTTAAGCTGATTCGGTCCCAACTGATATCGTACCTACTGATAGAGGAAACACGCTGACTGCGTAAATAGGAACTTTTCAGACGCTTGTCCGTCTGCCCAAGCTATAGGTATGCCCATGCCGAGGTTTTGCCATCATTTTAATACCTCGTGGCAGGTTATGATTACAACAGGTGTGTCGCCACTATAGAAAAGCCATGTTCAAAACTTTTGGATCTCCTCAATTCGATTTCCCAACAATGAAATCCTGAATTGGAATAAAAGTAGTTTAAATTCTAGTAATTTCAAAGAGACTCGAACAATATGTTGATCCTCTTTGTGTATCAGAGAAACTCCCGGGAGACCTCATTACAATTAGCTACATTTTCACGTCGGATTAAGTGTGAAGGCAATGTGATCATTATGATACGCGCACCGTACCGTAATTACGCTCACCAAATTTATATTCTCATTTTAAATTGTAATCTCGCTTTTTTAGACACATTACTTTGTTTTATTGAGTCATTGAACTTGCGAAGAATTTCATTTGGACTCTACCGAGTTGGTTCTACCAAGTCCCATCCAAAAGGTTTATAATTTTACTAAGTTCGGTGTAGTAAATTAGTTCTGGTAATTTTAGCTTTCTCTGGGACTAGGGTTGGGAAAGCGGTAAAATAGTTTTCAAGATAAGTGAGATAAAACTTTTAGAACTTTTATTTCGAGCTATGTAGATACGCTTTTGAACGGAGACGGCTTGAAGGCAAATTCTATTGAAGATAGGTATACCTTTAGGTATTTTCGTTCGTTATCAGCAAAGGCGAAGTTAAATAAACACAGCCCTAAAGGGATTGTCTATTCTCTTTAGTTTATCGCCTGCTTTATATGAATGGAACGAGGAGTTATTGTTTGAATGTTTATAGAATCTCAATATGGAAACTAATAGCAGATTGTATGAACTGTATGGCTCTAATTATGTTTCTTTGTATGAACCTACACCTATGCCTAGTAGCAAAATATAGTGCGAGGTCGCCAGAGGGCGTTCCATTTAAAACTCGTCGAACGAAAACGTCTTTTGGATAAAAATTCTGAGCAGCGCTCTTTGTGAAATTTATACGGGGAAACTCCACCGCCATGCGCCATGCCCATTACTGCCAAATCAACAACGCTGTGTTCGAAAAAAAATACAGGCGTAAATCCTAGTCACACGAATCTTATCCAACATCTTTACCCACCTCAAATCGACGGACACAAAGCATTGTAGAGCAATCTCTTGTTATGCGTGATAGATAGGTAGACATTTTATTGGTAAAAGCAAATATTTATACGTCATAAAATCAATAAGAATAATTAAATAAAATTTACTTATGAATAAAAATATTAATATTAGTAGTAGTATCAGTAATAAATAGGTAACGATACATAAAGTAAAAAAAAAAATTATTTATATTTTTTTTTACTTTATGTAATATAGAGGTATATATAATTGTAATTTGATTTGTTAATAAAGGCCATTACGAAGAAAAAAAACGATACCAAAACAAATATATTTATTTTTATATCTGTCGGCAGTAATCGAAAACCCCTTTTCAGCTTACGGTGATTAATTAATGTTTACGTGTAAGAATTATTTTTATTGCTTCCATGAAAATGTAGCTTTACCTACGGCAAAGTTTCAGTACCGTTGATTACAGGAAATCTTAGGTCAGAGTCGTAAAACTATGTGCTACTTCATAGGAAGTTGGCAAAAAATCACGGGTTGGCCATGATATCACGAATACGGCGTAAAAGCTGGTGCTATTGACCGCTAGAGCTATAACTCTGCACGGGGTGAGCGAAATTGACGAGACCAGATTTGGAAACACCAAGATATATAATTCTGTTCTCTAAAGAATTTTTAACAGAATAGAGTAAGAAAATATTTTATTAACTGACAATAACTTGAGATTACGACCAAGAAACTTTTCGTTAAATCATTTCATAAAGGAACCAATAGATACGCGACAATGTCACTTTCACATGATAGAAATCCTGAAATGAGTTCTATAATAACCATGATTAAATTCTAGTAATTTCCTGGCGCTTAGAAAGTTCTGTTCAACCTAAACTAGAAGCTCTCGTAAGAAGGGAAACACTTTCGATAGAAATTCTAAATTATATCGAGCCCCTTTGTACTAAGGCAATTAATTCAAATTAGTGGTTTGACCTCGTCCGTAGTCTCGTTGAACGCATCTGCTACTCGATGAAAGGCCATTAAAACGGAGCAAATGCTTAAAAGTTCGTGGTATGTTACAGAAGTTGGGTCTCTGATCGATATCCCCAGGAGGTACAAATTCCTCGTTGTTGGTGTCTGACGTTCCTCAAGGACAAAGCTCGTTCTGTTGTGCATCTCAATAAAGAATAACTTACTTTTTACGTAAAAAGCAAAATACCTCCAAAAAGCGCAGCTCTACATTTAAAAGAAACTTAAGCATGCTCAGCTGAAATCAAGGCCGGAGAGCCTTTTCATTATGTAACAGCCTAAAGATTTTTACGTCCTCGCTTGCTACGAAAGAACCAAATAATCTAGGGATAATATCAAGGTCCCGCGTCCACTACGTTCTAGATAGGTTATGATAGATAGTAAATAAATAGAGATAATAACTAACCGATAGTGCATCGGAGCCGTCGGATGCGCAACACGCGATCGCCGGTCGGATTCGGGCACACACCGGGGCTAGGATCCTACCAGGTGAGAGTTCAGAGAGAGAGCAGAGGGACGCGGCGACAGTCCGGGAGCGCCTTGTTTTCAGCGCGACAACGTTACCTATGTAGTGTCATGAACGGGGGAGGGGAGCGCGCGTCGCCCGGGCCCGGCGCGCGACTCCGCAGAACAAAGCGCGCTGCACCGGGCGGGGCGGGGCGGGGCGGGGCGTGCGCGCGCGCGGGCGGCGGGGGCGAGGCAGGCGCGGTCGCGGCTTCAGCGGAGGACGCGCGGCGCGGCCATGTCGCACCCGGCGGATCTCGCGCACTGCCGCGCCGCCCCACCCCGCCGCAACACGCGCTTGCGCCCTAAACACCCCACTTCCCTCCACTCCTCACCAAATTGATCAGCCGGATCCTCGATTGCAATGAAATTTATGATAGGTCGGGGATCTAATCGGGGAGATATCGCTCGTGCCGCTGAAAATCCGGCTCGATAATACTGATTTCGGTATAGGAATTTGCGGCACCCCTTTCTCCGTTATAACTAACACTTTAATGGCCCACGAGGTATATGTTCGCCTCCACCGCCGTTATGCGGGGCGGCGTGGCGGCGGCGCGCCACCTGCGGTTCGAACCTACCAGGCTGGGCAGTGAATGCGTTAATGGACACCGACTATCGCCAAGGTAGGTAGATCGCCGTATCGGCTCCGCTCAAGGACGAAAGGCGAATAAACTGAATCATTTGGATTTACATAAGACAAAGTTGACTCACATAAGTTGTCAGAAATTTGGTTGCTAGGAAGGCTAAAATATTTGTTCCCAATTGACTCCCGTGGAATAGTCAGATCTTGGGCAAGTCCTGAGTTGTACAACCTTTAGATAAAGAGCTGCTTCATTTTATAATCAAACAAAAAATCAGGTAATTGTATGTCAATCAAATTTACAGCAAAAAGTACTTACGCGATAATGAAAGCAGTTTTTACACTGATGCATAATTGACTCAACTTTCACGCTCTATCAATCACTTACCAACGGAAGCTTATTCTAAGAGTTACGGCGCATATCTGCATGCATAATACATTGTCACTATCACTGATTGGAAATTTACTGTTTTCCACTTAGCGTGCCTACTGTTTTTCTTGAGTGAATTACGAGTACCTACGTAGGTGTACTCACAATTTTTCTATAGGCAATAAAGCAATGACATGATTTACCTAGCTAATCTGTGTATTAACTAAAACAAGCCAAGTTTTATGTTCCAAAAAGCAAAATACCAAAGTAATTTTCCATCATTCTACTTTTATAAAACTTTTCCCCTAAAAATAGCACGACTGTTTTATAAGACAACAAAAGTAAATTTCGACAAAAAGATTCCCTATTTATCTACCAACAAATGTCACGAAGGGAAGGATTCAGCTAACAATCCGTCGAAGCAATTTTCTCGTCGTCACGCAAGCGTGCAGTTTTGCAGGGTGAGGCTTTATTGGGCACCTGGCCTACGTGCCTAGTTAGCTATACTAGGTCTAGACACGCTACACTTGCTCTGAGCTTATCAGCTGGTTTCACGAATTTATATATGATTTTTTTTCAGACGAATCTAAGCTGTAAGAGTATGTTGAGATACCGTTACTGCGGTAACTGCCGATATTTTTGTGCATTTTTTTTATATAGAATTAAGAAACTTCCCTTCTCTGGGGAGGCATGATAAGTGGAGGACGTATGTGTACTGAATAGGTAAATTTTAAATTATAACATTAGTTAACTTCGTGTCTCGCGTTGACTTAAGAAAAACTGTTGAGACAATTTTCTAGTTCTAAAACCAACCACGCTATCACAATTTTAACAAGTTTCTTTATCGATACCTATTCTAGTAGTATTTGTCTACCAGAGCCGGTCTGAGAATTTTAAGCAACAAAACGTCTGTTGCGTATAATTAATTTACCGTCAGGCATACATACCCGCTGAGCGTATGTAACGCCCGCCGCCTAAAATCGATGCGGTCAAGTCGGAGCCGCGACTTACCGATTCACGGATTCGGTTTATATTTAGCCGTTATACGGTAGTTACCACGGTACTATTTTATTCGGGTTCATATCACCTTATCGATATTGCGCGTTGATAGATTTATGGTCAGTCTTGTGTGTTATTCTCGGCAGTTATTAATAAATATCGTGATTAGGGAGTTTGGTGAGGCTTATATAAATTTTAACGTGATAAAGCTTTTACTGGGTCGCGTCGTGACATAGATAAGATACAAAGGCATATGGTAACTGGGTTCAAGTACTTAGGAACCGCGACAACGAATATTTATCAAGGCTTACCTATGTGTAAAAATTTCAGTCAAAGGGAGTCTATTAAAGCAGTCCGAAAGCAGGTTAGGTTGACGACTTTGTAAAAGTCGCTGGGCATAAGTTCTGGAAGAATGGACAAGAGCAATATAAGGCAAGATTTCAATAAATAAATATTGTTGGTCAGGATAGGACTGGAGTCTTATTATACTCAGCGGTGGGTAACGATGATGATGAAGCCAGTGGTGGGTCAAAAACTAGACGAGACAAGCTACGAAGGCTAGAAACGCTAGAAAACCCCCGACGAACATTTTACT
Source organism: Eupithecia inturbata (assembly GCA_963662085.1). Lineage (NCBI taxonomy): Eukaryota > Metazoa > Arthropoda > Insecta > Lepidoptera > Geometridae > Eupithecia > Eupithecia inturbata. The sequence continues at coordinate 11,107,275 of OY759181.1, read as the reverse complement.
TTGATTAAACAAACACAACGTTTAAACGGCTGCACCACTATTCTTCAAAATTAGCTAAAAACACTCTAAATTAAATAAACTTTAAACAATAAAACATAATTCAAATCGGTTTATCCGTTTGGGAGCAACGATGCCATAGTCAGATACCTACACAGGTTAAGCTCATAACTCTTAACTCATAACTCTTTTTGCAGGGGTTAAGATATTGTTACAAAACTCTACCTTTGCTTAAAAACAGTACATCATCACATTTGACATCAGCACATATTATTATACAGGGTGCCATGGAAAGGGTGCAGTACTAAGCCGAAAGGGGGTGATTCTGGACCCCGAGGGGATCAATTTGTGAATAACGATTTTTGAATTTCGAATACATATTTTTATTTTTTGCAAAAAACTAAGCTTTTTTTCTTTCTATTCGTTTTCTTTTACTCTTGCATTATTTGACATTACAAAATATTACACAAATGATTTTTGCTTGTATTTTCACCAAATTTTGTCATGAAATTATTACAAATAAATTATGTAAATCCTTTGAAATTTCAAAACAATAATAATAAAGTAAGAATACAAGTAAAAATTACGAATATGAAGAAAAAACATATAAGTAAAAAAATGTGCCGAATTCGAATAATCGTAGAACAAACGTTGACCCCCTCCATGTCCAGAATCACCCCCTTTCGGCTTAGTACATCCTTCCCGTGGCACCCCGTATACAATTTCAGCATGTAATATTATTTACCACGGATTCACGGCTTGCATTCAATTTAAATAGTTTCGGCAATAATTTCCGGAAAATTTCCATCCCGAACTGCGTTCACCAATGCGCTTGCCAAGTCGAGCGAAAATTTCCATCGCTTTACACATATTGATAGCATTTTGCTGGCAATTACGGACTGCAAGCTATTCAAAGCGTCAATGTAATATCTGTTAAAATGGGTCGATTTGCGATGGTACGTTTTTTGCGATTGTTATTATTTTATGATTTCTCAACGAATAAATCTGACGGGGAAGTATGTTTTAACAAACTTCGAATCAATTGTCTTTCTGGAGGCATGGTCAGAGATTCAGTACTGAAAATCAACATTTAGTACCAAATCGTACCGAACAAGGTAAAGGTTTCTAGCTTCACTTTACTTTATCATAAAAAAAGATAAAGTGCTCAAAAAATCAGAGTGACAATTTTATTCCCTAGTTGTACCTGACGTGTGTGTCCAAGAGTCCTGTGTAGTCTAAAGAAAATATAGCACTGACTTTTAGCCGGATTTTAATAAATATACCTAAAATAAACCTGTCTCTAGTTTACTATGAGTTTTTTTCTAACCATAACAACGTAATTATACTACTTAATTTAATAAGGTATAATAGCAAGCCTTGTATGTAGTAGTAAGTACGGTAGTACTTCTAATTATTTTATATCGTACAGTACAACATAAACACTACAAACGTTGTCTTTGTCTAGCAAAGCAACGTATTTCAAAAACTCCATAAATAACTGAATACTAATACGAATCTTATTTTTTTTTTTTTTTTCGAAAGGACTACAATGCTGTTGACCGCAGATGGCCATGACAGCGTTACCGGACTTTTGGCGGGCGCAGAAGGCGCCTCGCCGGTAAAGTTTCGCCAAGGTGCACGAATGCACCTATGGGCGGAAGCGGGGAATTCTTCGGCCCCGCATCCGGCGGGGTCGGTTTTTGGTCGGGTGTGTAGTGTGCGGAAGCGAATCGGTATCTGTTGCCGTCACCTCCGGGTTAGCGGCGGTGATTCGGTCAACGGGGTCACCGAAAACGTGTCTCGGTCTACGGAGGAGAGAATACGAATCTTAGAAGATAACACTATGGCCACTATCCGAACCCGAAACGCTTCGTTAGCGCGATCTAGCGCTCGGTCACATTTAGCAGCGACATCTAGTTATGATGTAGGTACTACACAAAACGCAGAATAATGAAGGAAAATATGTAAGTAAAGGTTTAAAAGTATACTTTACAATTTTGCATTATTTTACAGAAATATTCAGGCGTCTAAACTGACTTTATTTTCGCGGTTGACATAACGCCCGCCAATAACTAGATAACATTAATATCAAATGAACTCACATTTTATTCGTGCTTCCAAGTTTTGCGTGTCTTTCAGTCGTAAAAGAAATGGCATGCGAAAATATTAACGCTACTTTGTATCTATTTCGTTCTGACTCAGTTATTTTATGTCAATAAAATAACGAACTGCTGCTACTCCACAATATGCTACTCCGAAAATTTCTACCAATTCAAATTCATAGTAGATTTAGTTCTCTTCTAAAAATATTTACGTACCCTGTCTAACAAGACCAAAGTACAATGCTTAGATTTTTGTACAGGTCATGATACAATAAAAAAATACTTTTTATATAAATTTATATTTGTGTATTGTGTTTATAAAATATGAATTACAAAAGTAAATAATTATACAGTGAAAAGTTTATAATGTTTAATTCAATAAGTAACAATAAATTCAAATTTTACTTAAAACAAATTGTTCTTACACAACACTACATAAAACTGGGGAATGTTTTTTTTTAAATGTATACTTAAATTAAATACTGAAGAGTAATAACTACTTTAAATATTATAAGCAACTAAGTAAGGTAAACATGTAAATAACTGTGATAGAATATTTGTAATACCTATACACTAGCCAAACTCGATGTATAATGTTTGTAAACAAACCACGACACAAATAACTAAAACTCACTTGGAGCAGAGTTTCAGATATAATTTGTAAGCAATATTTATTGAAGGAAGGATCTGAAATCGAAAAGTAATGTAAATTGCGTATAAAAAGTCGCGGCAATAAAGTGAATTTTAGGTTATTTATGGGCGGTTTGTTTACAAACTTTCTACATCGAGTTTGGGTATTGTGATGGTATAGTAAAACCAAGGCTTATTAAAAAAAAAAGGTGAATGAGCGACTGGTTATACTTAATATTTACGTTGGTTAGGAATGAATGTTAGTGTATGTATTTAATTAGAATAGATTAATTTGTGTCAAATAATCCCAGTACCAATAAAAACTAAAACAGTAACAGGCCAAAAGCATTTTCTTTTCTTTCAAATTTATGAGATACTAGCTGCAGCCCGCGGCTTCGCACGCTTTTTTCTGGAATAAAAGGTAGCCTATGTCCGGCCCCGGGATACCATCTACCTCGCTGCCAAATTTCACCGAGATCCGTTCAGCCGTTCTTGAGTTATTATAAATAGTGTAACTAACACGACTTTCTTTTATATATATATAGAATAGATTTAAGCAATTTCACACATTATTATTATAGATATTATCACAATTATCACTTTTTCTTAAAAATATGTTTTCTGTACCAAACAAAACATCAAGTGCCTTTTATACTAACTTGAGCCATTTTCAAGAAATAATGTTCGTAAACAAATTTTCAAATATCCCAAATTCTCGTTTTGGCGTCGAATTTGAAATATAAATTGTCAGCACTAAGCTCTTTTCTACAATCGAAAGAGCTAAAACCGAGAAGCAGTACAAATTCTGTCAAAAAATCAACGGCAAGAAAGTGATTTTTAGGTTAAGAATGGGGCAATGTTTGTAAACATTGTATCTTGAGTTTGGCCAGATTATAGTAAGCTCTATGAAACTAAATAACTTTATGAAAATGTTTTCGGCCGGAACATAATCTAAATACTTAAGTTTTGACGTTGTGGACGTATACGTGCAGGGTATTGACGATGTCAACGTAGAACAGGGCATATGCCAAGTCGTTTTTCGCGATAATATGCTCAAGAAACTAACTATACTCATACCAAACTCGATGTGAAAAGTAATTAAAGAAACCGCTGTACTTCCGTCGCGCCGATCAATAAATAAATATACATCTTAGTATTAAAAATAAATCAGCAAATTTTGGCAAAAAGTTTTTATTATTTTTAATATTGTCCTCTGTCTTTGTTTGACACAATCTCTCCTGATGGTAAGTTACGATGAGGCTGAAGATGTAAAGCGAAGGTCAGACACAATCTGCAGAATATTTGGGGAATTTTAGTAGGTTTTAACATAGAGCTTAGCCTGAACTTACGTCGGTTAAATTAGGGTAAAACAACAGTAAACAAGCTAACGCTATCGTCCCAATTATCGCCAGAAATTCCTTCTTAATCTTTCTTTAGTACTGCCTCGACTTATCAGACTTGATGAACTTATCCAGGTCAGCGTCACTGGCCGGGTCCACCTGAGACAGTTGTCTGAAGCTCTCATCATCCACGAAACAGATCTCGTGACCATCAGGGTCCGCTAAGATGATGACTCGTACTGTAGCTTTTCCGGGAGTGTCGAGTGAGATTAGAGGGGTTAAGATGGTCCCGTTGATGGCTTGGATCTTTCTGTCGATCTCTGGTTGCTCCTCGAAGGGGCAGGAGAACGCGATGCGGCCGTAGGCTTTTGCTCGGTTTACTGGACCGCCTGGAAAATAAAATGGTTTGTTATAGTTATTCCGCTCTCTTATTTGCTGTTTGGTAGTTCGAATGACAATCAAATAGTCATGTCCAACTGCTTTTCCAATTAGATTTTTCATGACAATCGATTTTGTTTCTTTTGCTAAACATTTTGTATTATTTTACAGACATACTCAGGCTTCTAAATGATTTTATTTTGAGAATCAGAATATTCAATAGAATAAAATAGTATTATTTTTGTTGTTTTTAAGGTTCCGTACCTGAAGGGTGAAAACGGAACCCCCTATTACTAAGCCTCCGCTGTCTGTCCGTCCGTCTGTCACAGGACTCTATCTCATGAACCGTAGAAGGTAGACAGTTAAAATTTTCAGATAATATGTGTATTTCTCTTGCCGCAATAATAAAAAATAATAAAAATAAAATAAATGTCAACATTAAACGGGGCTTCCAAACAAAAATCGTGTTTTTTTTGGCTATATTTGCTCTTCGTTTGTCTAGGCTGTATCTCTTGAACCACAATAGGTAGAGACACATTAAACTTTCTATAAATAAGTAACACTTTAATTTTAATTACAACAAATACTAAACATATAATAAAGTTGATAATTGAATGGGGTCTCTGAACAAGTAAAACACTGATGTTCTTTGAAAAAGTTGTTGATTTTTACGGTACGGAACTCTTCGTATACGAGTCAAGTCGCACTTGGCGGCTTATATTTGCTACTTGCGCCTGCCCGCAGCATTACACGCGTTTTCCGTGATAAAAAAAAGACAGATTGAGTTACTTTTTGTAAAGACCGTTAGATCAATGTATTTCTATGCCGGATCGATTAGTCACAAATCGGTAGGTACATAACTAAGCCTTGAACCAACAACGTCTAAGTGGCGGTTTAAATTTTATGACAGATCTTCTTATTCATAAAGGAAAACGCCAAAGATGTAACCACAAGATACAATACGATATCGTGCTAACATCTGTATAAATATATAAAACTAGCTTCGGCTCGCGGCTTCGCTCACACGGTACCTGGTCAGAACATAGCCTATGTCTAAGAATTTACATATCCCAAAAATGTACAACCGAGACGGGATTGAAGTGCACTATAAAATTCTTAGAAAAAGCCTATAGGCTAGACATAGATGTCTCTCAGAGATAATGTAGCTTACTGCTACGAATAAATAGGTTTACTGTTCGTTACAGAAACTTTGAATTCAGACAGACAGCTAGGGGGGTACCACGGACCGCTTACACAAACTTTAAATTCAGACAGACAGCTAGGGGGGTACGGGTACCATGGACCGCTTACACAAACTTTATCGTCTATGATAGAATAGAGGAATAATCATACAATGCTTAAATTATTGAAGTTGAATGATTGTTATTCTGCTTCTAAATTGTTTTTCTTTTTAAGCTGTATGTATTTTGTTAATAATTAAGTATCCATAGGTTTAAAAAAAAAAGTTGATGGAATTAATTTCAAATATTTTACGCATTCGACGACGACGATTCGATGTCATTTTTGTCTATTCTACCCTAGTCAAGGCCTAGACAAGGCTGTCTATGCTAAGCCTGCTGTAGTTCCAAAGATCACCCCCTCATCATCATCAGCCCTTATATGTTCACTGCTGGACACAGGCCTCCCCTAATGAGCGCCATAGCGCCGTGTCTTCACCTTGCCACATCCATCATCTGTCAGCAGTCTTACGCAAGTCGTCATTCCGTTACAAACAAATAAATATCCACTTACTATTTATATTAGTGTAGAAAACATAATGACGAAGAGCGCATGATGTACGGTTTACAAGTAAAGACGCCTTGACATCAACAGTGTCACGTTTACACCACGCGCCTAGACTATCTTATCATTAAATCGTCGAGTTTGCATATCTGATGCACGATAACAAATAACATAGAATTTCAACTAGAGATTCGTTTCAATTAAAACAATCAAATTGCATCATTTTTAACAATATTATGAAAAATTTTATATATGTATGTATGTGTACAAACAATCTACAGGTAGCTCAACTAATCCATATCAATACCACTCGGAAGCGTCCCCAAAACGTTGGCTGGCTGCATTGCTTGCTGATGAGGCCGCCAGATGCTCACCTCTCGGGTCAAGCTCGTCGCTTCGACCAAAAGCTCAGATATTTTTTAATAATTAAGATAATTAAGGCGCTAAGCAGTATCAAACATCCATGCAAATTGTCGCCTTATAGTTGATATATGTATATATATAGTATATAGATAGTTGTTGTGTAGTAAATTTTGAAATACAATTACATTTTCAGAATTTGCAGGCCGTGTACAGGTGTCGCTGTTTCAAGATGACGAATGCAGGCTTTGCGTATTCAGAATTACGTGAGTCATGTAACATATGAACCAATCACGAACACACCGGTCGGTAGGTAACGGAAATAATAAATAATAGCAGGCAAATGAGACAATTTACTACTGGAAATTCCAGCAACCTTTGTTTTGGATATGATAACTCGTAGGCCATTACCTACTCTACACTAATATTATGCAATGTGTTGGAGTCATTATTTGTAAGTGAAGGTAATCTCTAAAACTACTGGTCAGATTTTGAAAATTCTTTTACACATTATAATCAGACCTCGTTATCTACGTAGCAGTTTGGTGGCAGACGGTCGTTAGTGATGTGACAATGTTCAATCAATCCTTTGTTATCGGTGTCCTATGGAATAATACATTTTATCGCGTATTTTACAATAATTATTCATGTTCGTTTTATGCATAACTAGCTTTTGCTAAAGTTTTTTCGGCTAAAAGGTAGCGGCGTTCTGCCAGCTGAGAGGTTATATGTATTGGACCTTTTTTCAATATCAATAAACTACGGTCAATGTTTCTGGCCATTACTCATAAAAAAAAACAGAATAAACTTTTCATATTCAAATTTTTATTGTAATTGACATTATGACATATATATTTAAAGGCAAGGCGATAGTTTCCTATCTTTGAAACATATTTTTTTATTCTTAATAAGGATTATAATGTCGAAAACCCCGCTACCGCTATACGAATTAAGCAAAATGGAAATTGGGTATAATATTCGAACGACGAAACTTTTAAGATAATCAAAGGTATGTTTACCAGAACCTAAGAAAAGTTTTATTTAAAAACGAAGATATACCACAGTACAACAAATTAGTAAGTTGTTAGAAAGTAAAGAAATGCAAACTATTAATAAAATTACATAAAAGTTACAAAAATATTTTTTTTTCCAGTACAAGTCGCAATCTAATTTCTATTAACTTAGAACAAAATATAATAACATATTTTGAATGTCATTTATTAAAAACAAAGTTATCTGTGTGTCTGGTCGAAGCGACGCGTATCTGGCGCAGTTCATCAGCATTGCCTTACAGCGAGGCAATGCAGCCAGCATCTTGGGGACGCTTCCGACTGGTATTCATATGGATCAGTTGAGCTACCTGTAGATTGTTTGCAACAGTCTGCAGTTAGCTTAATTGTTTCGATTGTAAATACAATTTCAAATTTGTTTTATTATTTGATTGTAATTTTTTTTGTTAATAGAGACCATTGCCGTTTTATTAAATACATAAAAAAATATATAGGTTTTGTTTCCTTTCCTTATTGAATAATTTATTTAGAAAACATTATCACATCACTAACAACTGACTGCCACCAATCTGCTACGTAGATAACGGGGTCTGATTATAATAGATAGATAGATAAATATACTTTTTATTGAGTTCACACACAAACAGCACAGGAAAAAAAAAGAAAAAGTACAAAAGCAGTATTTTAGGTAGGCATATAAGGAAGGTACATAATTATTACACAGAGATTAAATTCTTACAAAAGACTAATAATTAAAAATAAAGTAACAACAAAATATGATACAAATATGGACCTACCTACCAATAGTGCACTTGTCCAAACATGGCAGATAAAAGAAAGCTACTTATCCTTTTGTGACATAGACTTTGTTTTACCCAGTTATCGCGTGAGCGAAGACGCGAGCAAAATTTAGTTATTAATGTTAGCCTACCTTGTCGCACTGCAGGGCAAAAGCCTTACCCTTTCTTTCAGTTTAAATTGTTCCTTAATCTTATATCGGGGCACTTTAGAAAGCGCAAATCTAATTCGTTCTACTATCTCCGTGAGAGCATTGAACTATCAAAATTCAATAATATTTACCGATATCAACAAGCTCGAGTTTAGCTTGGTCCTCGCTGAATCCTAGGAGCACTGATTTGGCGGTCTTCTCGAAGATCTTCAGTGATAACAATCCGTTCCAGTATTCTATTGATTTGGCAAGGTTTGAACTGGCAAGGGACACTTTCACGACGGGATCTGCGGGTGGTAAAACAACAAAATAAGGCAATCTACGCCGAAAATTTTTGTGAATCTTTATTGAAACAGAAAAAGCCATAACATGGCCTAGGTCTTCCCTAAGAATGTGTACGTAACGTTGTAGAGCTAGGTAAACATTTTTTCGAAAATTTGCTTGGATTTAGTGTTCGTTGACCCTAAATAATAGCCATGTTCCTCATATTTAACCCCTCCGCTGTGGTGGCTCCACTTGCATAGACTAGCGAGCCCGCCCGGGCCGTTCGCGAATTAAGTTACACTGAAGGTCTGCTGATGATGATGAATTTGACCAAGTTTATAAGAATACAGGGTTCACAAAAGCGGAGAAGAGAGTAAAAGCAACCAATCAAAAAAAGTCTCAATACACTATTTTTTTTCTTTTTTTTATTATTAATATTTTTCTTCCTCTAACTTAATCGGAGACTTTAGACAACCTTATTTTATATAAACGTATTTATATTTATCTTATGTCTATTGTTTAATATGTACTTATTTTTTATTTATTCTTTCTAACAGCTTCACATATGTATGTATGCTATATTATATATTTTAATATATATATATATATAAATCATATTTTATCTATATATATAGATTACCTTCTTTGCAATCTTTATAGAATAATTGGCGTAGAAACTTATCATTAATTCATTGTTGTGATGGGGCTGTGACGCTATTTTGACACAATCATCCTTTTGTGGGCCTCCGCTTTAGTGGCAAATAGAGCCGATAAATGCAAATACTGACGCAAATGTTGTAACAAAGGTAAGTGGTAAGACATGTGTATGTTTTATCTAAGATTGCATTGACAGAGTGGCCGTGTCTAATTCGATGATAAAATATTTTGAGATTGCTATCAAGTGTACTTGTAATAGTGCATACATAATAGTAATATTTAAAATAAATAAATGGTCATATTTTTTGTTAATAATAGTTTATTGCAAAAAGAATCATTACAAATAACTACATAGCAATTTGTCTGACAATACTTATTCAAATAATTATGTATTAGCCTCAGTTGCCTAAACTAGACTAAAAAGTCTGTATTATAGGCAGCTCTGTGCTCCCCCTACAATGTTGCAATAATTCAAGATTGTTGCAGGGTAGGTACCCACATTACAACAAAGTCGAAACTGCGTTTTATGGTCTTAGTTTTTGCAACAGTAAAACAATAGTGTCCTAGGTGTTTTCTATGTATAATAAAAAATATCAATACATATACTAATGTATAGCAAAAAGGCGTTACCCCGATTCACACTCGCGCCGCCACCTATTTTATTTTATTATTACGTTACACAAAGGACTTTTTTAAAAATCTATTGGGCAGTTTGTGATACCTATCATTAGCTTTTTTTAATGCTTCTGTAATAGTTTTATTTTGTACTAGCTGCTGCCCGCGGCTTCGCACGCTCTTTTTCGAGATAGATAGCAGCCTAGTATGGCTGCTGTGTGAATTGTCCATTATTTATTTTATTTAATGCCTGAAAAGTCAATGACAAAAAAATTGGTAGGCCGAGAATGCATTATGTTAACTATTTTTATGCAGTAAATTATACTTATCAGTTATTGACTATGATTGACCGTGTACAAAATGCAGGTTCTTAGAAAAAGTGCGGCAGGATAAGTATGTATCGGAAGCATTATTGTCTAATGCAAATTGTATTAGACCTATAAAATAAAATAAAAATTAATAAAAATCATTTATTTCTGACCTTGGTCCATATAGCAGTTACATAATTTTAGTACACAAATAAAGCACAAATACAAACATATTTTTAATAAATATTTAAGAGGTTCATATTGAGGAGGAGGACAGGGGCAGGTGTGCACTCAGTGCCAGGTGTACCTATAAGAGGAAACAATGCACGCACAGACTGTGATTTCATCGAATCAAAGATTTTATCGCGATAATAAATACCTAGTATTTTTGCAACAAGTAGGCACAGGTTCTTTAGGTTTAGATCACTCATTCATCACATGATATTGCTTGAATATTTTTCAAGGAAAACATTTACTTGAGTGGCTAGTCATCATAATTAGGTATAAATCGGTAGGATAGCCAACATCAACGCTCTTGATTCTCTAATCAGAACTAAATTGTAATTAAATATAAGTTAGGAAAAGCTTTTTCTAACTTTTATTTAATTACAATTTAGTTCTGATTAGAGAATCAAGCGCCTTGATAATTGATGCTGGACAATCCACACAGCGCACAGTGCTCCCGCCATAGGTCATAGAACTAAAAAGTCGACGGTCAAATTATGATGTCGTTTATCGTTACAGGATACACAAATACCTCTTCTACCATAAGGTAAAAAAAATCGCAATAACTTAAATGGAATATTTAATTTTATGCACTTGAAGTGGTAACGGTCATTAATTTCATTAGCGTTATCTGTTCGCCGAAATTTCTATTGTTTTCAAAGTGTTGTTTTTATCGGAAATTGATTGTTTGTGAAATTGTTGTGCCATAGATATTCAAAAAGAAGGTATGTACGATATTTTTAATCCTATGTACTTTAACCCTATCATTATCGGTAAACATAACCGTCACTGAGTGGCTTCCGATTTCTTTGTTTTTTTGCCGCTTTCCCATATTCAATTAGACTTTTACTTAGGATGAAAATATATCAAAAAAATCTCTTGTTTGTCTAGTTTCTAAAAATGTAACGTCTAGGTGCGCCAAAGTGCGCCGAGGATTGGTATAGGTCATTTGAAAAGACTAGGTTGTATGTGGGTAAATTTGATACCTTATGTAATTTTGTTTTCCTTTTATTCTGCAGGCGCATCAAGCGTTCTTTACCTAGAATGCTTGTCCTAAACATTTGGTTATCTGCGGCGAATAAAGAAAATGAGGCAGATTGTTCTCTGTGAAGTGTTAAGAATGCTAGCAGATTCATTATGATTATGTAGTTTTACCTAATTATGATATTTTCCTACTATGTAAATAGCCCTTGTTTTATGTAAAATATAATATTTCGCTACCTATTATCTAGTAAATATTATTATTTTTATGCCAATTAAGCTATATTCAGAAATAATAAATAAATAAAACAAATTTTTTGTTACCCACCTATTTTTTAGTATGGATATACTTTTTTATTTTTAAATATACACTTTGCTTATAAAAGTGTTTTTTTTTTACTTGTTTTTATCCTTAGAACCACAAAAAAATAATTTCTTAGGTAAAAAAGTTATTCTTTCATTTTTAATCCGACCCGCAATCCCTATTACCACCCTTCTTAGGAAACGGGACCACTGTGAAGCGGGGGAATCTTGTAGCCCCAAGCTAAGCAGAGCTTGTGTTATGGGTAATAGATGACTGATATACTTAATACAATACATTACATAGATATTCTTTCATACAATGTTTTTTCAGTGTCCAACAATGCATGCAAAAAAGATAAGTACAGCTTCGTATGGCTCTGTCACACTCTTTCATTGTTTGAAACATTAGAATTTTGTATGTGGGGTTTTTAACTACAAAAACACACAATGAATATTGACACAATTGTCTAGAAGGTAACCATGTAGGCCAATTACTCCCCACCATTCATCCGTCTGTACTTCACACTTCAAATCACCCACCAATTTGGCCTAAGAATTGCATTCTGCACATCTTTGTTCCATGGTTTCTCAGAGGACAACTAGTTTGACAGTTATTCGAAGTATAAAACTCACCCTTATTAACTGGCTGTGGCTTATCAACAATGTAAAATATGTATCCACCAGGTGCTTCCACATATTTAAGACCATTGTTTTCTTTAACCGGCCAGTTGTTAGAGACAGCTCTCTTCAAGACCTCGCTAGACTGTACCGTAAGACCTAGGAAGTCATTGCCCAGCTCATACTCTGTGATACCGTAGTTGTATGTGAGCTCTACGACAAAATGTGTGTCTTCCGGTCCATAACCTATCATGGTTTTGCTCCATCTGTTTGCATATGGTCTGAAATAAGTAAAGTAATATTTTGTAAGGGGTATTATTAAACAAATAACTAAAATTGAAGTCTCTGTAATGTCGAAATATCAACTGAATTGATAAATAAAGGTCTCTTTGCCTCTATTAGAACATAATAATTCTTCTAGAACAGATGTACAGGTACAGGCCTATGTAAAAGATTTTTTGTCTATATTGCATTCTGAATTAAACAGTGAATTAAGTGGAACTAACTTTATGCTTAAAAACCTGTCTAATATGATCTTTTATAGTATAAAGTGGTTATGATTATAAAAAAGTGATCTAGAATACATTTTATAAACTGATACAATAGAATGTTATGTATTCACTTATCCCCACCCATAGTGGGATAAGGACAGGAAGAACAAAAATAGACTACCTATGCTGTTATCAGAACAAGGTAGTAGTCTCTTCAAAAGTAAGTAATGATGCTACAGAGGGAGGTAATTGACCATCTAATTTGCAATGTTAAAAGTCTTAGTGTGTGTATTGTGTGTGCATTAGCATTTCTTGCACAATAATAATGATTCATTAGTTATTATTATTACCCATTGCAAGCAGCCTCACAACCTTCACTAAATTCTTCATGGCGTAGTACCTAGAACAGACAGAATATATTTAGTTAGAATATAATAACCGTGAAATATAACTTGTGACTCAGGTAAAGGTAAATGTTCTAGAATAAATAGGCAAGGATTTACAAATAAATCTCAGCTAGCCGGCAATTGTGAATAAGTTTTAACCACATTGACCTTGAATTCGATAAACCTGTATTTGGTGCACAGTAGTTTGGATACAATACAGTTTTCATATAACTATGGTAGTATGTAGGTACATAAATTAAATACTACCTTGTAATGGTATTTACTTTTCGTGTAAGTTTTGTATGAATAAGTTGGTACGTGAAGTAGCATCTTAACTAAATTGATAAGATCTTACATACCTTCATTCCCAAGATATCCCGGTAGAACTTTGCAGTTAAAGTTCGGTCAGCCACTTTGAATACGAAATGTAATGCACGCCCAGAAACCATCTTAGGAGTTTTAAAAATGAACCTAGGAAATAATATTAAAACTCTGAAACACTTGTCTTACTTTTCTCTAACTTTTTTATTCTACAATTTTAATTTATTTTAGTCCGTCCAATTCGGCCAGAAGCAAAAATTGTTGTGTTGTTGATTTGATTTTGGATGGATTAAGTCACTGACTGACTTGACAAGTTGACATTGGCACCTTTGAAGTATGAACGTCAAACTTTGTAGTGATGTTTTATTTACACGGACGCACTATGCTCAAGAGATAAGTGAAAATATTGTTTATAGGTATATCAATTATCTGTTAAATAAAATAAAACAAATTTGTGTTGTCATTTACTAACATTTTTGAAATTAATGCGTTTTAAGACGAAAAGTCAAAATGCGTACATTTACCCCGACTTGCGGGAAAGTGAGCGCACCTTAAAGGGATAAGTGAACGTATTTAGTGCTTACCCTACATGCGTTCATTTGTTACTCGGAATGCGTATATTGCTTAGCTTGAAATATGGTTAGGTTATTTTGAGACACAAGTATCGCCATAAAATTAGTATGGGTAGGTATGTAAGGTATGTCCGCATGCCAGGCCTAACATTATGCGTGCGAAACCTACCCCCGCACACTTACAAATTATTCATCAAGCCTAGCACTTTTCTTATTCATAGTATGGCTAGATAAGTTTCAAATCCAAAGCAAAAGACTTGAAAATATCGGCCCAGTAACTTAGACGCTACACGCTTCGTAAAACACAAAAACTAACTTTGAATTCTTAACATTTTAGTTTTTATCCTACTAGTGTAACGCACACGTGCAGCGTGGTCAAGCGATGCGTCGCATCGAAACAAGTTGTCCTGTTGTCTTTAAAGACGTTGCCAACCTACCAAAACAAACTGTATACGTAGGGTACATAAACAGTTTGTGTTGGTGTTACGCAGCGTTCCGGAGATAATGGGTATAACCACTGCGATCGGTTATCCCGAATGACTCTAGATTTGTACTTAACTATACTCCTAGCTTTGTATTCTGTTGCTGTACCCTATCCTACTACATTATTACTTTCTCAAATATTTTTGTGCATTAATTAATTAATACTTACTGAATCATCCTCATCAGAACACAAGCATCCACTGCTGAGCATACCTCCTCCAAACAAGAGAGGTTAATATTGAATAGAATAGATAATAGTAGGTGGTATATGATTTGCTGCAAAATACTTTTCCTCTAGTTTCTATCTTCTTGTAGAAGGCAATAAAATTTAATCTCACGGACACCGTGCATGGCCTTAATTGTTGCAAATTTAATTCAGATAAATGATTGGGAAGTGAAGGAAATTAGGAATGGTACTAAAGTATTAAGTAGGTACTTATTCCCTATAACAATTTAATCAAAATCCATTTGCAATCATTCACATAAAAACTACATATAATTTTCATACAGAAATACGATTAAATATATTTTCTCCTTAGTACTAGCTACATAATTTTTTTTCTTGGCGGTATTTTTTTTTACTTTTTCTTTAAGATGCATTAAATATAATCTTAATCAATTCATAAATATTACGATCATTTCATAAATATTACGATTTATATGTGAATTGCTACTCATGTAAATAGTCACGTAGATAGATTCCGCTATGATTTTTCCGATTAAGTTAATCAGGTATTCCGTTATATCGAGATATGATTAGGCTCAGATATTATTTTTATAAGTAGGTAACTACAACAAAATGATCGCATACATAATGTAGGTTAGATACCTACTTAACAAACTATGATTAAGATGATAAAACATGAGAGCTACGAAACGAAACAAAAATAAAATCGCATTACATGCAAAATATTTCAGTGGATTGTTTATAATTTCTTAATAAATTAGTATAGGTAGTACACAGACCACATTATTTGTGTTAGGCGATTTTATCCATAAAAAATACCTCAAACTTCATGATTTAAATAAGCAATGGACAGAAAGTTACATATTTTCATTTCAACAAAATGAAAAACAGTTTTTTTTAAATTACTGACTAGATAGATCATTGCATTTTATGCATTATAATAAAAATTATAGCAATTATATTTTGACAGGTAGGTTCGAGCATTATTTTATCAAAACTTGTTTTAACTTATACGTTCTTTCGTATTCAATTATGTTCTTGGGAAGTGTTCAAACATATTGACTTGTTATTATTCAATAGACCGTGCCTTTGGTATCAGAACATTTTACGGATTTGTAATAAAGGTTTTTTTATAATTATATTATGTATCATTCATCTACACAAAACAATGAATACAAGGAACACAGTGATTATAACAAGTATTTTAATACATCTATGCTCTAAAAGTAACTATAAAATGCATTGATAAGTGCACCAGATAAGTAATTATGTAATTAAGGAGTAGTACAAATAAACCTTACAATTGACCAAGTCTTTGAGTTTTAGTTCTTGTTTGTGAATGCAGGTACCTAGGTAAATTAAGATTGAAAATTAAATTATACCTATGTTATGCACTTACTCCTATCTCTTTTTTTTTGTTTCGTAATTAATTATAAATAGTGCCGTAATTTCTTATGTTAAAATAATAAATACCTACCTAGCAAAATTTCTTAGTTTGTCAGATACATTAATTAATTCAGCAGCACGATAACCAAATAGTGCCTATTTAAACAAATTATGGTACCTACATGTTTAAAGAAAACCAGTCATTATATGTTCGTTTCGACGTATTACCCAAAACTAAATTAGCATTTTACAGACTAATTTCCATAAATAATGTTACATCAAGTGCCTAAGACATTTATAATTATGTAAACATAGATGACACAATACTTTTATGCCAATAAAAACAACTTTCGACAACGATTCAGATTAATTTTTCGGTTTTTCCTTTTCATTTGCGTCTTTCTCTTTTTCTTTCTCCTTCTCTTTATCCTTTTTCTCCTGCATCTGCTGAAGGTGCGCTGGCAAAGCTTTCAAGATAGCATGTACCTGCAAAAGGAAAATAATGATATTTATGTAGGTACTTACCTACCTAACTTATAATTCTATAATTTTTTAAGTTACCTTTAGGATATACATTTAACTAAGTTAAAAATTTGAGGTAAAACAATTTACGATGCCGCAAAATTAATTTTAATTGCAGTTATTTACTATTAAAAAATGTTTACGTAAATTTAGCGGTATTTTAAACTATTCCACCATTTTGGTTAGAAATTACCTCCTCAGCGACTGCCATAAGTACGAATTCAAATTGTTGTTTGGTAGCGACCGTGCGTGCACGTTGGTCGCGAATGTGTTCCAGAGTAGCAGCAATGTCAATTTCTTTTGCACCTTTCGCCATACGATTCAACACCATGTCTATCAGACAATAGGTTCCACTGCGTCCGGCTCCATCACTGAAAACAAAATAACCTTTTTTTAATAGCTGCAACCGAATCAAGCATTATTTATAACCGACTTCGAAAAAAGAAGGGGGTTCTATGTTCGGCTGTATGTATGTTTTATTTTATTTTTTATGTATGTTTGTCGAGATCTCCGTTATTTATGGACCGGTTTGGGTGATTAAGTATTGTGCATTTATTTAGAGGATGATCCCGATATGGTCCCCAATTATATTCACGAGGGATTAGCATTTGTCCCGCAAAACTTAAAAACAGTTTATAATTAAGTTTAGTATTAACAAAGTAGGTTTTAAGTTTTTTCAAAACATGCGAGTTATTAACAATAACAATTTTATCAATATTTTCAAAATAAACCCGAAATTAAAATAAGTCAGCTAACTCCCAGTTTACTTTTTAATTCGTGTTTCAGTAACAACTCAAGGTCTACCTATGCCAACACTAGTGCACCATAAAGTTCCGGATGCAGTTAGGATAGTACTATTCTAACTTTAAGGATCCGGCCAGTGAGGGATTTCGTTCGTTCATGAGATCCGGAAACAATTTTGTTGCTTGTCTTTTATTTGGCGCAAATTATACGAGGTAGGGAGTTGAAAAAAATAATTTCGACCTAAGTTTGACTTTGTATTATATATTTAATATAATAATTGACTTTGTAAAGTTTGCGGCCGACACTCGGCTCGGACCCGACTCGGTCTAGCGTGAGTCATCCTTAAACGAGGATTAAACAATTTTATATTCTTACCTGCAATGGACAACGATGGGACAGGATCTCCCACGGTAGGACTTGTTCACCTTCCTGTAAATGAAAACAGATAATCTAATTTGTTAAAATGCTGTGTGTGTATAAATTTAGATGTGAGATCACGAATCAATGTGCAACGTGCTTGTGTAAAAAGGGAAGAAGGAAGTTAATAAAACGTAGACAGCTAGCGCAAAGCTGCGATGTACAAGAAATAAATCCACGCATAAAGGCATATTTTTCGTAAACGGTAAAAAAAAGTAATTATTTTTCCTAATTGTAACAAGCAAGGTTTCTAGCTAGAAATATTCACAGTATAGCAGCTTGGAGTGAGGAAGTAGGCGGAAAGCACATAGCAGCAGGACCAACGGTCCTGGCTGCGCCTGACCTCTCCCCGGTCGTGTCGTTCTACCCTACCATAAGTTAGGCTAGGAGGGCATCAGACGGTAAAAAGATAATTGTAAAATTAAGGCTACCTTCGGAACTCAAGCAGCGCCTTGGTAGAAGCTGGCACTCCGTTCTCGGACCAGGACAGGAAGTGGAACTGAGTCACAGTGCGGGTCTCGCCGGTGCGTTGGTTCTTCAGGTAGAAACTGCGGACTAGATAGTCATCGCACCAGATGTGCTCGCTTACTAGATGGACCTGGGAAATGCATCATTATGTAAATCGCTTATTATTCATTTATTCATTAGTAGACGAACAGTCTGTGTTAATGTGTCTTTATAACACACAGTGTTGAGTTTTATGTAGGTAGGATTTACTTCTCATAGTGTCACTTTTTTGAGTTTGTTGATAAGGTCATGTAAAAAATATATTTTGGGAGGCGTTTAAGGTATCTCTCAGTAGTCTTTTGGTAACAGGTTCTAAATTGTAAATCATTTGCTAATGAAATGATAATAGGTAACCTAAATGGAAAAGATTCGTTTGTTCTTCTAGTTTTTACTCTTTCTGTCTTCAAAGCACGCGTAGCCGCGGTAAGAAGAAGCCGTGGTCGGCGCGGTGGATTGAGAATAAACACGCAGACGACATAAATGAGGGCGATAGCGTTGGTTGGGTGTGGCTCGCCCTAAAGCCTATCCCTTAGGTGTTTAGTGCTGATTCGGGCATCACGTGCCTATATCTACATACCAATCATTACCCTAATTGCTAAAAAACATTCAAACTTGGAACAAATAAAATAATAAATAACAAATACAAAAATTGTCCCGTAGCGACTTAGAACCCGCAACATTTTGGGTCTCAGGCGGACCTACGCCCCTTGCGCCATAAAAATCGTCAAAATGTAGTCGTGTCACGGTGTCACGATCGCAAAAGATATGGTGGAATTGGTAAAGGTGCGGAGCACTCTTCAGGTTAGAGGCTTCTAAACCATCTTAAGCTGCTAATCGTACAATGTCGCGGGCAGACGCTTTTCAGGCTGTAGCGGTGGCACGGCACAGTTGTTGCCCGTTCTCCGTAAGGCGAGTCAGCATCACCATAACTATGCTGCCTTGCCCCCAAACCATCATATGCTACTTTTTCAGGATTTAACCGCGTACAAAACCTTGTATTGTAAAATTACCTCGTAGATATGGTAGAGCTCAGAGCCCTCTTCAGGCCAGTAGCGGTGGCACAATTGTTGCCCGTTCTCCGTAAGGCGAGTCAGCATCACCATAACTACGCTGCCTTGCTCCCAAACCATCTGCCAGAAGTCGGGAGCGGTGTGGGCTAGCGGACCGGCCGCGGCGATGTAGGCGGGGTTGCGAGGGTCGTGGTCGGTCTGAGATAAAAAGTAGACAAGTTAGGCTCCCAGTTGTTGTAAATAGCATTAGGATATCTCATTGTATGAGTGCCCTACTCTTCCGCTAATTAAACTAATTAAACGCTCTCAATCCGCCTAATTAAACGCTCTGTCAGTACCAACCTGCTTACTCTTGTAGACATAATATCCCAAAGCTTGATGAAAACGTTCAAGTTGACTTAGTCTAGACCTTAGAAAAGCCTTTGACCAGGTTAATAACGACATTTTATTGGAAAGCTGAGAGGTCTTGGGCTTCTTGCTGACTTTCTGCGTGACCATAGTCAGTTTGTGAGTCTTGGCTGCTATGCCTCAGATCCCTACCATACAAAATCAGGTGTTAGCCAGCGATCATCTCTGAGACCATTGCTTTCACCATCATGATCCATTGATCATATTTCCAAACTGCCTGCAAAATGTTACACATGCAGCACATGTTTACTTCACGCCGATCATGTCAAAATAGTAAACCCGAGTCTTCATTAGATTGTGCTAAGCTGCAAAAAGACCTTGACTCCAAGAATACCTGGTGTAAACCAACCAACCAACTGTTCCACAATATTACAAAATGCCAAGTTAAGAGTTATTCAGATTGGATTAAAATTTTTCTTTGTTGTGACGATCTAGATATATCAAAAAAGTCCTAATTTTTCTTGTTTGTGTTCAAGTTCAATACAAGGTAGGTATCTTTTTGACATGATATCAGGCTACACTACCTACACGTCTTGACAATGAAAAATAAAATGGTGCAATGTATTGTAACGTACCAAGGGATTATACCGTGTTTTTAGGTTCGTTTAAATTATCGTAGACCGACGTTATATTTCGGTTGCTAAGTCTGTATGTAGCTCTTAGGTTTTACTACGACATTAGGTTATCACGGTAAATTAGAGTACAAACTTACAATCGTAGAAGCATTGATGTAGTCAGATCCGACATGGTTAGACAGCGTATTCAAGGTAACCCTGGAGTGATCGTACGGAAGGATATCAGCGTAGCGGTTCTTAGCAGTGTTCTCTTGCTTCAGGGCTGCGGTGGCCGCGCAGGGTTCAGCCTCGTACGCGCAGAGGGCGCGCCATTCCTGCTCCAGGCGGTCTTTGTTGCGGAGGTGGTCTTCCATGTAGGCCTGTTGGGAAAATATTGTGTTAGCAAGATGAAGCTAGGCAGAACCATATTCTTTAAAATTTTCAAAGGCCTTTTTCTTCTCCTTTTGTTTTTACCCGACTACCAACGGAGGAGGATTATTTCCTATACTGGAGGTCTGGATTTGTGACGTCAGCGTGCATAATTGTAAGACAAAAAAAAGTCAATCGCCGAACTTTTAAAAAAAATATCCTTACTTTTACCTAACAACTAAGCTACCTTGGACCTAGGAAGCGAAATTTGATTTTGGCCTGCGATGTAAGATTTATTTTTCCTCGACTTTATTGCATTAGCTCAAATTCAGAAGTTCCACGACCATGTTCAGAAATGAGAAAACACAAATTTGCTATTTTGGGCCCCAATTCTACAACTGTTAAAATAATTGCAAACTTACCAGGACCATATGCCCAGTTGAAATGTCCATGTTCGTCAGAGCTGGTTCCTCACTCCTGTACAAAAAACCATGAATTATTATGATATTGATTTAAGCACTCAACTATTCCTTAGGTCTTAAAATTCCACTAACCAAGACGAGGTGCTGGATCGAGTCGACGGAGAGTTCCCCTCATTTTCCCGGGACAGAGATGTTATACGCTGGGGTGGGTCAGGGGGGTGAGGCGTGGTTGCGGTTGTCTGCTGTCCTGTCCACTTGCCTGACATGCGAGCTCGGCACAGCTCCTGCAACGACGTAAACCCCTTTAAAACACTTTTATTTTCGAAGTACTTTTCACACACCTACGCTGAGATCGTCAAACACAATCCTGCGAACCTGATAGTCCCTGGTAGCTTCCGCGTCGATGTCGGCAGCTCCAGCGAGTCCTTGCACCTTCCTTTTGCTGTTCATGTCTTTCTTCAGGAGAACAGCGAATACTACTGATCCGACAATGAGAACAGCTAAGCTTCCCACTAAGGCCAGTAGCACTGGGAGATCTAGTCCGAAGAAGAGGGATTCCGGAGAGTCCACGTGACGAATCACTGGGTGCTTGCTCTGGAAAACAAAATTATGATAATAAAATGCGAAGTGATCAAGAGGCTTAAGGAAGAATGAGCTCATACCCTGTCGCCAACTCCGGTAGACAGAATTTGTGCGCCAGTTACAGCGCGTAATTCATCCTTGATTGTATCTGAAACATTTTTATTTTGGTGATTTATTTGCGACACATGATTCTATGGATTGAAATGCAAAATAGACTTACCAACACGTCGTGCTACATCGATCGCATTATATCCCTTGCTATTTTTCTCCACTTTGAACGTTACCTCTCCAGGATCCACCCTAAAATTGCAAGTATCATTGATTATTTGAACGAATATCTTACGTAATTTGAATAATTTTATTTTTATTGAATTACCGAGGGTTGGTAAAGGTGTTTTTCTCTAAGCCAAGCATTTTCTCAAGTCTTGATATGAACGAAATCCCTTTCTCCCAGTTGGTAAGGAACCTGAGGTGAAGCCACATGACAACAATAAGTAGAGCATTGCACAAAAGCAGACAGTTTGCGAGACTATTTGTAGATATTTACCTATTTTTGAACAGAACATACGCATACGAAGGATCATATTCGTAATTATTGTGGTTTTGTACGTCGCTCTTGTCGGATTGGGGTCCGAATGCCGCTCCGTGAGCTGAAAATAATTTGGGTTTAGTCTTTGCGGTCAAATGAACCAGAGGCTTGGTTATTACAACACTAATATTCAAAAGCATGCTAATTTTCATTTTAGTTTATTTCATATTGGATCAAACAATTGGTGCAACTTGTAGGATGATAAATCTCAAAAAGACCTGATACACCAAAAATGCTTGAACCTTTTCATATTGAGACGAGATAAAACACTGATAATGGCCACAACAAGAATATCGGACGGAATCACAATAACACATACATAATGAGGAAGTTGATTCAGCGCAAACATCGAGGTAGAGTTGCAATCACACTGATCATTTAGGATTTAGGAACTGATTATGATATAGGAAGTAGGTAAGCACAGAGGCAACTCAAATATGAAGGGCCTAAGAGACCCCATGCTCGAATCAGGATAAATAAAAACGTGTGCAGTACGAGGGATACATTAAGTGCGGTGTTGTAGACAAGACGTGGAGGTGCGGTCAAAATTTAGGAAAATATATGATTGATATTCACAGCACGCCAGCGCTCTGCTGCCGGCTGCTTATCGAGGGAACATCGATTGATCTATGCAACTTCCTGAAGCTGCCGTGACACTAACCTGTCACTGATCTATTGTTGTACAAAATCTTTAACATTTTCGCGTCCAAACGAGGCCCGGGCTTTTTAACATCGTCTCTTTCCCTACGCTTAAAGCCCCATTCGTTATCAAGCAAATCTTGAAGTTCTTCGGGATATAATTTGTAATTTTCACCTGAAACATTTTCGGTATTTGTAACACCTTTGTTCCGGGCTATTCACGAGTGCTGAGCATATTGCTTCTTGAAACAAAGGGGACTTGTTGAACTAAACAGCGAACACAAAATTAAAACACCAACTGAAAAACTCAGAAGAATGCGATTGATGTTAGTCGGGCTATCAATGAGTGAGACAGTTTCATACCTGCGATGCAACGAAGCAGTGAAGAACCTTACAACTATATCTTTATTAGTCAAACTGCTTATAAGCAGTTTGACTTGCCTAGGATACATCGTAGCTCTACAATACCTTGCAGCTCGTCAGGCTTAAGTGGTCCTCCTTCAGCGTAAATGGGACCTTGTTGGTTTCGCCAGACGTTCATTAAATATTCCAATTTCTTCGAGTCTTTTTCATTAGGGTGTGCTTTCCCTGATGGTAAACACGGGCATCAACAATTAACCTAATTGAATAAAATGTTCAGTAATATTGACTGGTTTTACCTGTCTGACCTTTGTGTCGATAAGGGTAAACATTATCTCCACTACCGTTATCAACAGGAAACTCCTCAGCACCTTCGTCTTCATAGTAAATTCTTGGCTCCGGCAGTTCGCCAGGGTTCTCATACTCAAACGGAAAGTGTTTATCCACGAAGCTTTGCACGTAGTTCTTCATAGCGTTTGAACGTATTTCTTCATCAAGGGGAGACTCCAAGGCAGTTTCTCTGTTGCTGGTTAGATACTCAGCTGTGTATGGAGGAGGCTTGGTTTTGTGCTTGCGTAGATGCGCGCCGATGCGTTCTTCGTCCGGGAAAGCATTAGGCTCGGTCCTTCTAGGGCTAGTAATAGATTTCTTATCCTTCATGAATTCAGGGTTTATTTCGTCGTACTTAGCATTTTCAGCTTGGATCCTTTCGCGGAAGCCAGAGAAAGGTAGTATCACCGGGGATTCTTCGTTTTCGCTCATGACCATCATTTCACGAAGTTTGTCGCTAGGGTTATCAATAAGCTCTTCATCTTCGATTCCATTAACTAAAATAAAATCATTGAATTCATCTTTTTGTCGTCATAAATTGGGGGACAGCTATTTCTTCGATCGACACCGTATTAACAAAAATAAAAACTAACAAGTAAAATTAACAAAAATAGTTTTTTACCCAAGAGTTAGTTTTTTACAGTGATCTAGAAATAGGCCAGAATTTGTGAAAGTTTCCTCAAATACTTGAAGTTGATGTAAGTGCCAGATAAATTGCGCTTACCTTTGGCCAAATATTCGGCTGGGTCTTCATCGGGTGAGAAAGGGGGATTGTATACTTCGTTTGCAAAGTCAGTATCATCAACTGGGGAGTTCGGAGTGTATCGTACGAATGCTTGTTCAGCTGGATTTTCCTGTTGAAAGAAATATGGGTCTGATTTATTTCTTGAATATTTAATAAATTCTACTAAAATTATAAAGATGAAAGTTTGTGGGGATTTGCAGTAGTGAGATGTTTGGGTAATGGTAGAGGAAGGCAATGCCAAAACTACTCTACGAACTGATGAAGTTTAGTGTTTTTTTACTTATATAATAACATATTGGCTACTTTTATCCCGGCAAAACTCATGAGATTCCGCAGACAGAAGCTGGTAGGTTGTATAGCTAGAGATTATATCGATCTTACCGCAAGGTTTAGTTCAACATCAGCGAGCGCCTCCTCGCTTAGTTTTGAGTCAGAAAATTGTTCGCAAATTTTCGCATTTACATCGTTTGGCTTCCTGCAATAATGACAAATAATTTCTAACTAACACCCTTCATAATAAATTATACGAAGTACGAATAACAAGAGTCTTCGTAGCATGTTCTCCTGCAAATTATATCGTTGTGCCTCTTCGAAATTTGTAGACTCCTCTACGATCGTAGGGCCTCTACGAAATTGGTACATAGCGTACATGGTTCGCCCGCAAGTGGCCGAAGGCCTATTGGTCGTCCGAGGTACCACTGGAGCGTCGAAGTGCAGAAAGACCTGCATGAACTTCGTGTCGTCGACTGATCTGAAACGGTAAGAGACCGGGACAACTGGCGATCTCTGTTGTCGGAGACCAAGATCCACTTCGGGTTACTGCGCCACACAATTATAAGTAAATCCTTCTACACTTCAACAATTGTAGAGCCTCTACGAAATTAGTATTCGACTTTACGTTATACGGGTCGCAGCTGCTTATTTCTGTTTATTTTTAACAGCTCCACTGTGATTACCAATCTGCCTGCCAAGTGTGGTGATTATGGCAAAACCCTATTTGTTTGGGTGAGGAATGTTCAGCAGTGGACAGTTTGTGTGCTAATGATGAGGTTAATATCTAATTACTTACAAATGCTGTCGAAGCGTGTACAGCATGGCTTGCAGCACGCACTGAGTGTAGGCATGCTCCCAGCGGTAGCCGCGCGCCGCTAGTCGCTGCAGCGAGCCCTCAAACCACTGCAGCTGCTCCGACCCCATATCGTATCTAAACATGGAAATAGATTGTTTCAATTATCTTTTTAAGACTACCCTAAAACTAATCAACACAGTTGTGAAGTTATGCTAAACCACAAATTACCATGTTACCACTTAACACTACATTCAATTGATTTTTTATTGGTGTCTATTTAGATAGCACAAAAATTAAACTAATTTGACAGTACTAATATGTTGCCCTCATTGCTTATAACGTTACTTTATCTATAAAACTTCAATGCTTAAATAAAACCCTTAAACCCGGATAACACAAAGACGGACCGAGAGGGTCCAGGAACACCATGGTACGTCCACACATGTTTGCAGAGTCATCACAAGCATCTTTTGTTTTATTTCATGTGACAGATGACAGCCTGCACAAAACCTCAGAAATCAGAATAAATATAATAGCAGACGAGTTTAGATTCGCCACGACACGGCTAACATGCAACATACCGATATAGGGCTCCCTCGTCCGGTACTTCTTCGTAAATCAGGATGCATTTCCCGAACGCGAAATCTGTTAGAACAATAAGTTGTGAAGGGAATTTGTATAAACACTTAAAATAAAACGACAAAAAAAATTAAGATTTTGAACACAGTAAACTCTTTTGGAAAGACGCTGTTCAGAAATTTTCTCGTTGTCGTCTACGTAGAATTGAAATAGCAAACAGTATTAAAATCCATTGATATTACTACTTTTATGTAGTCCTTAGGTTTCCATTAGATATTCACACTGCGCGCTCTGAATGAGATTATAAAAGACGTGAAGAAAATAAAATAGAGCTTTACCATCGTAACACCATTCCACCGATTCCACGCAGAGCGATGCGCTGAATAGGCAACCTGGAAAAATCAACATTAATTGAAAAATTAAATTAGTTATCCAAGTGCCTGCTAACAAAGTATAAACTAAACTACTATTTATAAGACACCAACACAACAAAACGACCAATTACACCTAGTATTTACACTTATATCAATTTCCATTCCGATTTCTATAAGAAGGTAGGTATAGAATAATAACATTCAGATTGATGCCACTTCTGAAATCATATTTCGTAGATAGGCCAATGATGATGATGACAAAATTAGTAAGCAGGTAAACTAAGTTACAGTTTTCTAGAAAAATGTCGTGAAGAAATCCTTGCAGTAAGGTTGACAATGTGTTCAGTAGGTATTCATTGTACTTATGTCTTAGGGACAAAGAGTCGAAAATCATGCAATTTTATTTTTAGGTGAAGGCTGCTTACCGATGTTACGCAGTCTTAGACCATTTTAAAAAGTATTTCTAGGTGTGCATTCGATATCAATTTTAGTAATAATAATAACTCATTTATTGTCTATAACTTCTTAACCTAAACTAGAATTAGGTTAAACCTAATTTTGAAAATTGAAAATTGAAAATTGAACCTAAACTATACACAAAAAACATTCCTAATCACAGGCAAAAGGAGTTAATTCAGCATTGTGCTGCATGCAAGGAACATGCAACGCATGTAGTCTATACTCGGTCCTAGCTCCAAGATATTTTTGTCATCAAAGGGATTACAAAACCAAAGACGAGTGTTCCGGCACGCGCGCGTCTAGAACCGCACTAGCCCTGAAGAAATCCCTCGTTAAGAGAACGTTGGTGTTCTTCCAACACAAATAAGGCTCGTAGTTAACCCGCTTACATCCGTTATGAAAACCAAAGAAATATTAATAGAAAATACTTTACGACGCTATCTTCAAAGCGAATCGTAAAAGTTCGAAACAATTTTGGATGTTACAGCTTTTATATCTCGTCTCTTGTCCGTTTTCGAACTTGAATATGCTCCTTTTTCGCTGTGCGTGAGCAATTATGCGTTATAAAGTTTTTTGTAATTGTTACCTTGTTGTCTGTTATTGTTATCAATTTGCAAAAAGTATCTTAAGCTTATCTTTGTAGGCATGAGCCTACGCTGTGTGTTGTTATGTGAAGACTGCTTCCCATGTCGTGCATCATGTGTGGTTTCATCTTATCCAAGTCATCATGTGTGGTTTCATCTTAATGTCTGAGCACTAAGAGTGAATATTGTGTGTATATTTGCTTACCAATGTTCCCATCAGCACGCGCAGGCGCCAGCGCACTGAACAGCGCCAGCGCCCAAAGGGCCACACGCATCGGCCCGTGGGACATTACATCTGTAGGGAAAACGAAAGTCTTATAAATCGTGACATCGTTACTTTCCATCATATTTTTATGCGAAGATAACAGAAAGATCGAAGCGGAGACGTAAGATGTGCCTCGCAAGCTGGCAACGCCACGCAGCAGAGACGAGAAGAGATGTGAGCGGCGTGCAATGAGCGGCGCCGCTAGTGCATTCATCACAACAAACATCCGGCGCTCGCCGCACGCAGCTCAGTTCCTTTCTAGCCAGCACACATCTCCACTTTAGCCAGCACACATCTCCGCTCCAGTCTAGCCAGTACGCATCTCCGTACAGCTTCGGTGGAGACACCCTAGCTGTAAAACGTCTCTTCTCATCTCCGCTTCAAACATCTCCGCTTTGGTGGAGTCTGGGCCTAAGCTCGTCTTTGGACAAGTTCTTTAATTTATGTATGATTTACTTATGTGTATTAAAGAATTTAAGAGTGCTAGACATTTCACACAGCATCATATGGCCCCAAAACGGTGATAAATAACACCACACAAAGTAAGAGCTTTTGTTTTGTTATCGGAATCAATGACTGATACACTTCCGCAAGATTCCAATCTTGGGCTAAATTTCCAAATAATTCTAATGCTGGCGAATTCCTCATGAAGTTACTAAAGGCCAGAATCAACAGGGTCGTTACGAAATATCAAGTGTCATTTATTTAAGCCCAAAATCGAAGGACAAAATATAAAATATGTCTCTGTTAATTAACGAATCAGATCCCCCGGCAGCGAGGCGATTTCAGAATAGAAAGCCCATTTTATGCCACCATCAATCTATTTACCTACTAAATCTACTCGTGCTATATGCAATGGTAATTCCTACCTTATACGTGTTTTGCTATAGAAGATAATTCTCTAAGCTGCACAACTATACAGGGTTCCACGAGACATGTGTTCTAAGCTGAAAGCAGAATCACCCCCTTTCTTTACTTTTGTTCTACGATTTTTAAAATTAGGAATAATTTTTACTTTCTTCGTATTTTTTACGTGTTATTATTATTGTTTTGAATTTTTAAAGGATTTACATAATTTTTTTGTAATAATTTCATGACAAAACACTGGTTTTGCTAAAAAAACAAGCAAAACAAATTTGTGAAATGTTTTTTAAGTTAAATAATGCAAGAGTGCGTGTAAAAGAAACACGAAGAGAACGAAATAAACATACATATTTTTTTTTCAAAAAATATTGTATTTCCAAAAAATCGTTATTCACAAGTTCATCCCCTCGGGGTTCAGAATCACCACCTTTCGGCTTAGTACACAATTACGTGGTATCCTATGAAGGTAGGTATATAGGTATATGGCGTTACAGAATGCAATAAAGCCACAGAATCAGCAAGCAGCTCATAAATATTATTGCAAAGTCGTGACATACTGACTAACACGTATACTGTGTCTACCAGAGTCTACCTAGTATGACGCTACTCGATCTGCTACCTGACCTATTTCAGCGGCGCTACAAGCCTTGGTCGCAAACGGAAGGAGCTGGAGCGGTGATTATTTTATTTTTGCTTATAATGAGTTTTTAACTAACAAGAAATCGTTTAATCGGGATATTTTCTATGATTAATTTGTAGTGCTTTAGTTAAATATCCCGTTCTAAGGAAAAGTTTATAGTTTATAGGGTTTAGCCATGCGGAAGTAACCTTTTTCAATAAAAGGCAATGTAAGGTGGTACTTCAAAAAATCTTTAGCCATCTGTATAATGTTAGTTTCAATATGAAATGTAGTGTTTAAAGAAAGAAACAACATTATTTTTTGGTTTCATGGATATTCACACAGTCAGTGGCTTTGCTTAGGACAGGCTAGTGGCGTTGGCTGTCGTCGTCGAGAACTTTCTCAGAAATATCGGTATCTGAGAAATACCTACCTAGGACGGGCAACTAGCCTAGCTTGTCCTAAGCCAAGCCACTGACTGTGTGTGGGTGTGCGTTGTGTATGCTGAGACGAGACCTATCACATGGAGACACTTGCTACCAGTTAAAAGGTGTGTTTATGGGACTCATTATCATGGAACACGTTAGAGGCAGGTAGTTCGCTACGCCTGTCCTTTAAACTTTAGAAAGCGCACTAGAAACAGGCATTTCAAACTAAACTGGAAATGTGGAGAGCGGACGATTGTAGAACTAGAAATAACTTCATAGACCTTCAGAAGTTACTTCTGACCTCAGAGAATGAAACTGCTGTCCCCATAATAATAATAAAGTTTATATATGTGTGTTAAACTTTACATCAAAACATTCTGAAAATCAAAGCTTTAGAGCGAGTACCTAGCCAACACATCAGGCGTTTTGAAGCGCGCGCTTCGGTTAGGCGCGTTCCATCCGTTTCTAAAGCCCGCGTATTGAAGCGAGAGTTTGGATGTGTAGAGGTAGAGTGTAGATGTATCTGATCAGATGATTTCAAAAACGCGCGCGCTTCATATAGCCTTATGCTTCTACTCGCTCTTAAAGTATTGTATTCATGACAAAGAGGTCTCGGGGCTTTGTCTGGGTATAAATAAAACCACCCACACGCAAATTGTCCTCGCAAGTTGCCCGAGCTTTTGTGGATGATGAAACATAGAGCCTTAAGTTAGCGAAAGAAGATAAAGGTTGACGCTCCCAAAGTTTTTAATCCATGCCCACAACGTCTCCAAGGTCTAAAGACGTTTGAACGTCTTTTAAACTGAGCTTTTCTTACGCGTTCTGCATGCGATATGTGGCGAATAACGATTTATGGCCAGAGCTCTAAAAAGAATCTTGAATTTGAATAAAAGCTGAGAATACAAAAGATCTGGTAGAATTCAAAATAAAATTGTCGTCGTAGAAGCTGGTGAGCTTTATTATCAGTTAAAATTGCAGTGACCAACAGCATCCTGTTGTACTAACTTTAGCTATAGGTAATTATATCTTATGCTACAAACCTATGTACACATTGGCAATAAATAAATGAAATGAAATGAAATTACCGTCGGAACGTATGTAGGTAATTAAACGTCTTGGGTAACTGTTATTTAATTGGCGTAGGCCTTGAATTAAGTTAGCAAACTTCCTCGATACCTTGCGGTTTGAGATAACGATTTAATCTGTGGCTGCGGCCGGGGAGCTAAGATAATCAATAAACCATTGAGCAACGTCGTTCTAAGGTTCATTCGATTAAAGTGGCTCACGTAGGGATTGCAAAATCCGGATAATTCTCTTTTCCGGATAATAAAGTTTTCATCATTCATCATTCACATATCCGGATAATTCGAATAACTAAAAAATTTAAAAATATATTTTTAACTGCTTTTGCCTGCAGTTATCAATTTCCCGGGATTAAACGTAGGCTTTATGTTATTCGAGGTCTAGAACTACATTTATGCTAAATTTCGGCCTAAGTGGGCCGAAATTTAGCAAAGAAAAAATCCAAAAAAATAACTAAAGTTGTTGAGTTGGTATAGAAATGAACCAAAATCGGTTAGTGTTTTTTGCGTGATAAGGTAACGAATATCCATTTATTATTCATTTGTGCAAACTTTCTTATCAGACTAATACTATAAATGTCAAAGTTTGGACGACCCCGCTTCACACCAAAACTACAGAATAGATCGGCTGGGAATTTTGCATAGATGATTAGTTATACTCTTCTATGCCGACGATGTAGCCCGGAAAAACGCAGGCGAAGCCGCGAGCTAGTTTCTAAGAGAGCTATCCAGCTTATAATATAAGTATGATGTCGTTTTAATTATTTTGATTATCTTCCTTATATCTACTTATCTTTTCCATTGTTCGCTATGAACTGACTAAATGAAATAAAATATGAATGAAACAGCATAATTTTTAATGAATTCAGCTTTAAAAAGCTTAGTATGTCTCTAGGTTTTAAATAAGAAAATTTAATAAACAACTAAACGACAAATTACAACGAGTTATTGAATTACACTTAATAATATAAATTTCCTAAAAATCTAAGCCATCACCAGAAGGCACGGAGGAGTGCCCAGAATGCTGGCAGCATTGTCACGTTGAATGGCAATGCTAATTCTAATTATTTGTGACGTGTGCCCCACACGTCACAAATACTTAATTATTCGAATTATCCGGATTTCAATGCTAAAATCCGGATAATTCGTATTTCGGATAATCCGGATTACAATCTCTACTTACGACAAATACCAGCCCTCAACGTTATCACAATCAATTTAGAACGTGAAAGAAAAGTGATCCTGAATAGTCGTTGAGTCATAAATCCCGAGTCGTTTTCATTCTGAACTCATGAATAGAATATTTTCCAATTAGTGTTGGAGATAGATAATGAAATTACTAGAGGCTCTTTTTTAAAAATATTTCAAAAAGTATGAAACCTACAGAAATTTCAAAAACTGTTTTGAAATTTACTAACTGATACCTTTCATTTAATACCCCACTTGACCTTGTAGGTATCTTTTAAAATATCGACATCACAATTTGTACTGAACATTTTAATTTTCCATCTTTTTTCTTTTAATCTGTACAAGAGCAGGAAATGTATCTAATTAATGTATTTTATTAATGTATTTTAAATTTTAAGCTATTTTCTGCTGTGGAAGCTGAGATATTTAAGACGAAAAAACGAACAGAAAAAGCGAGACCTTCAGAACAGAAAAAGATCATTAGGGTTTCGAAACCGATCTTCGAAACCCTATAAATGAAATTACTAACATGTAAGTCAGTACAATCTATTGTTTACTTGTAAAGTCGTTGAATCTACTTGTTTGTCTTTTAATAATGAAAACATAATGAATTCTGTTATTTGAAACATTCTTCCAAGGCTTTGTTAAACCCAGGTACGGACTTGTCTACGTTCATGGTTTATTTACGTTCATAAACTTTTGTACCTACCTAAGTACCTACATAAAGTAAATGTCATCGCCCTCAACAGTGAGACTGATATACATTTTAATGACCCGAAATTTCGATCAAATATCGAAGACCCGAAAGCTGGTGAGTATCTGGCGCAGCGCATCAGCATTGCCATACAGCGGGGCAATGCAGTTTACAGCGTCTTGGGGACGCTTCCGACTGGTATTGATATGGATCAGTAGAGCCACTGTAGATTGTTTGCAAGAGTCTGCAGTTAGCTCAATTGGTTCAATTGTAAATACTAGTACTAATTTGTTTCTATTAATAATGATGGTAGGTAATAATCCAAAATTAAGGTTCGAAGAACCACTGAAAAACAACATCTACATAGATCATCATCACCAGCCCATAACGTCCACTACTGAACATAGGCCTTATCCAAACGACGACGCCACATTTTCATAGAAACATTTGAAAAAAGTAAACACAGTTTATTTACAGAGTCGAGCCAGGGAAGCAAAAAAACAGAAAAAAATTTATGTTTATATTTTTGAAATTTTCTTACCCTCCTTTTTATTAGAGTTCCGCACCCGAAGGGTGAAAACGGAACCCTATTACTAAGCCTTCGCTGTCCATTCGTCCGTCCGTCCGTCCGTCTGTCACAGGGCTCTATCACATGAACCGTAGACTGTTGAAATTTGTATAGAATGTGTATTTCTCTTGCAGCTATAGCAGCAACTAATAATTAATTTAATTAATAAGTTGAAAATTTAATTTTAAAAAATAAATAAATTTTTAATTTTAATTAATAAGTTGAAAATTTAAAGGGTTCTCCGAACAAGTGAATATTTGATGTTCTTTGAAAAAGTTACCTGAATTTTACGGTACGGAACCCTTCATGCGCAAGTCGACTCGCACTTGACGGTTTATTTCATTCTATGAGCTTATTTAGCTAAGGCTAGTTCCTTACCATTTAATTTTATGTACCTACGTACTAGGTTCAACATAGATTACGTAACTACGAAGCAAAGGTGCCTTAGCTATCCTAACCGTATCACCTCGACTAAACCACTAAATCACATAATCATTCAAAAAGCAAGATAAATGCGAGTTAAACGATAAAACGTGGGCTGATGCCACTTTGTTTGTTTACAAGAAATAAGTATACCTATGTAGTATATGAAAGTATTAGGTATTATTTATTTATTTATTTAGGTACGAGTATATCAAGCGCATCACTTACGCCCTGCACAAACAATCCGCACTACACCACACACACGACGGACATCACGCGACACACTCACTCACACACACCACACACCCTCACACACACCCTCACACACGCATACACAACCACGCTGGAGTCTTTTTATTTATTTTTTTATTTTTTTTATTTTTACATATCAATAAATTTAGGCGTTAAATTCATAGTTAATAAGTGTTGTTCAATGTATGTAAAACTAGATTACTATTACACTATAGTAAATTCTCATCGCCCGCGGAGTGAAGGGGCTGGTGACCTGTACCACAGGTTGTTTCTAAAACCTATCACAGGCTCCAGTCTCTCACAAAACAGGTCATAGTTTAAGGAAGATATAAGCTGGGTTATGTTCCTATTCTTATACATTGCTATATATTTAAGTCCCCCTGTATTCATTTATTTTAACTAAGTACCTATTGTGAGAGACAAATAAATGCTTATTATTATTATTATTAGCTGGCATACTACATAATTAAGTTGTATCACATGTTAAATACTTACCTAGATTGCTCACAGGAATACGGTACCTACTAACTTGAGCTAACTGCAGCCTGTTGCAAACAATCTACAGGTAGCTCAACTGAACCATATCATTAGCATCAATACCAGTCGGAGCGTCCCCTAAAGTTATTTGAAATTTCGACTTTCCTAATCACACAAACTCACGGTCTATCAAAATTTCTTGCGAAGGAACATCTATCACAGTAATAATAAGAGACTTGTAATATAATTTTAATATCGTTAATAGGTAGAAAGTCTCAATAAATATATATCCACCAGCACTCAATTATAACAAGTGTTATCTTAAATTTCATTTTGACGACAT
This sequence comes from Eupithecia inturbata, assembly GCA_963662085.1. Taxonomy (NCBI): domain Eukaryota; kingdom Metazoa; phylum Arthropoda; class Insecta; order Lepidoptera; family Geometridae; genus Eupithecia; species Eupithecia inturbata. The sequence continues at coordinate 11,072,503 of OY759181.1, read as the reverse complement.
TTAAGAGATTCCAATAAGCATAGAAATAATAAAAGTAAGGAGGGTAGAAGTTACAGTTCAAAGTTCAATTCGAAATCCTGGCGAAGCCCACGCATATTGGTCGAGCTTTAATTACAGTTAGAAGCTCTATAATAACGGTTCAGTTATAATTATATCTGTAGATTGTTTGCGACAGTCTGCAGTTAGCTTAATTGTTTCAATAGTAAATACTAGTTCTACTTTGTTTTTATTATTGAATTTTAATTTTCTTTGTCAATAAAGAATATTAGCTTACTTATTGTATAATGACATGTGTAACACAAATGTACTCACTTAATGGTACTCTATACGAACGTACCGTACCATAACTATATGTACCTATAGTTATTCTATGACATACGTAAAAAAAAAGCTAAGAGCAATGAAACTTTTTAAACTTTCGCGACCTATTAACATATTAAAGATTATTTATCGGGTATTTATCGCGTACCTTTTGCTTTATTTTCCCCTACGTTTCCATCGCGTTGCAGCGATCGTGGTCACGGGGCGACTGGATGTTCTCGGAGTAGCTAGTCGGTCGGAAAAGGTACGCGATAAATACTCGATGAATAATCTTTAATAAGATCAATGAGTTATTATTTATTATAGTTACTAAATCTCAGGCTAAGAGGCTACAGGAGACATGCTATCAGGAGCCGTATCCCTGGTGCTGACCCCACCTATAGTGGGGTTGCAGAACATGATAATAGAAATGAAAGTAGAACTTTCACTACTCTACAAAATTACAGACAAGTTTACATGTGGGTAGATGCAGTAACCTCACGTTGCTACCCAGCATGGGAAGGCTGCGGCTGCGTCTTGGGAATAGATTGTTCTCAGGTAAAATTGAATTTATATCGAGAGAATATTGGAAAATGTGTCGTAGATATCGATAAAACCGCAACTTGAGACAGCAATTTGCGTGACGAAATATGAGTTATGCGAGCTTCTATTCTAAGTGATTTCTGCCATGATTTCGGTGTCACTGAATTCAGCTTAGGTCTAAACATCGGTTTAGGTTGGTTTTGCATAATCACAAAATTCGGTACCTACCTACCTAAATACTTGCTCTATTCAAAAGAGAATATATCGGACGGAACTTACCAATAACCTACGTATATTCAGAAGTTAGGTCATTCAAGTAAAAATTAAAAATTAAAATTTTCAGTACAAATTGTGATGTCTACATTTTAAAAGAGACCTACAAAGTCATGTGGAGTATCAAATGCAAGGTATCGGTTTGTCCATCCCAAAACAGTTATTGAAAATTCTATAGGTTTAATAATTATTGATATATTTTGAAAAAACTTGAAAAATACCCATTTTAAAAGGGATTCGAACTAATTCGAAGTCTGTTTGTAGATTTTTCACAACAATCAAATTAATGTATGTTAAATTAAAAATCCCTAACTAAGTATTATGAAATAATAGGACCTTTGACCTGCAGTTGGTCAACGGTGGTAAAATAAAAATAATCATGCAATTAAACCACCCACTCACAACATAAAACACGATAGTTCTATTCACAAGCACACTCGTTATTCTTTAATCTTGTTAAAACGTATAAAGCAATATATTTGATCAAGTAATGTATTGGATGCCCGCTCACAGTCTATCCGTGTCTATCTATACCTCTATAGGCACCGTTATAGGGCCTGCTGACGTAGGCACTTCTGCCCTTTGGGTACCTCCCACGCAATTCTCCCGATGCCATTTCTACTACAACTCGGCCATGAAAAAAGCAGTAATGTTTAAAGCGTGCTTTGGATATGAAAATATCTTTTCTTAGTCTAACTAATACGTGATTAAAATTACATAGTACTTAGAAAGATAATAATTAAGGGATTCGATTAGAGTCTAACATGATAAGCACTGACAATGGAGAAAACATGAGAGAAATGGTGACATTGAAACTTACAGGTGGCAGATCAGTTGTGGTGAAAGCACTAGATATCCCAGAATATCCTTTTAGGACTAAAGTTGACAAACAAACATGTCCACGGCACCAATAAATTGTTATGTTCGCGTAACAGGTTTCACGTTTGGAAATGGCGATGGCGAATAGTCTGATTGCTACAAAAGGCTTTTGAGATAAAAGTCGAGGTACGCACCGTTTAGGAGCGCCGTTGTGGTGACCGGTACATGTCCGTGATAGATGCACTAGGTTCCTCCGAGGATTTGAAGCTCTTCACAGCGAGGTGTCGGTCGTGCCAGCTGTGTGGCTCGTGAGTCTGCGCGCGCCGTTCGTATCGATTCCTCGCTGCCTCCATTCACTGGCTACACCGCCCCTACTAACTCATCCACTAGCAACGCCACCAGCCTCGATGTTTCAGTACAAGATAACGCGTTATTAGCCAAACTCGGAGCTTCAACACTCGAACCACTTCACTCGGACACCAATTAACTTTTATGAGATAACCGAGCTATCATATCGCCTTAATAGAATATATTACAGCTTTTTAAATGCGTAATTTGTCTAGTCGAAATGAGTAGTTGAGGACGACTGGTAACTTGTGAGGTTAAGTTCGCCCACGCGGAAAGTTATCGCTCGAGCACATCCCTGAATGCTAATGTTTGAGATAACCCGAACCCGTGTCGCCGCTGCTCTACATCCACATTTGTAATGCATTCACAATAAGCTAGATTAAATTGACATGTCTAGGTATAAGAATTCAAATAATATCCCTAAAATGTATCGATTTCCACGGAGACTTTGAACAGGATTGGATAAACTTCAATGTTTCCCCTGTAGGTGGAGCTAACAGCGCTAGAGTCCGAAGGAAGTCCCACAGGTTTTCAACTCTTACGTCACTTGACCTCGTGGTGTAATTGGTTAGCACATTCCCGTACTGAGGAAAGGATGCGAGTTCAAGTCCCGTCGAAGTCGATACATTTTTTGGATATTATTTGATTTCTTAGAAATTACCCTGAGTATGATGGCTTACGCACTATTATTACAAACATGTCTAGGTTTAATTAGGTCTAACATGGTATAAGCCCCTGAACAAATAGTTTAGACAGCCATTTTGTGCCTGTTTATGTAGGTAGGTACTGCAATATACCTACCATCTGCAAGTTTTTAGGACATTGAAAAATGGACTGACCTCTACTAAGCTCCACTCCATACCTACACAGTAACCTGCTAACCTAGAAGATTGATAAAAATATCAAGAAATTTATATATTTCTGTTGCCCTCCATTATTAGTTACTTAGCCCTGCTTTCAGGACGACATCGGCAGCGTGCATGGTTATGAGCGACCAGTAGATCGAATCGAACGCTAAAAGAAAAGAGCCCTTCTAAAAGGAATAAGTAATAAGGACGAAAATATACCTAAGAAAATGCGTCCCCTTAATGCCGCTCCAGTATACAAACAACCCTACTTACAGAATCAATGCAAATGTATGAAGGTTTCTTTCTTTGAAGATTATAACGGCTTTTGCAAATAGACTTGAGTTTTTCTTAGTATACACAGAAGATCAATTGGATAAACCATCTTCAGGACTGTCACTCTATTCGGAAAATAATATGTAAAATTATATATGGTTCCATTAGCAAGATTAACTAATTCGTATTCTAATCGTGTAGGTACCTAGTGATCAATGAATCCAACATTACTTACTGCGGAAGTGAACCCGCGCTTTACTGGTTCCAAGTTCGAAGCAAACTTTACGTTATCTAGTTGAGAAGCATAAATAAAGAATTCTTATACATTATCTCAACCCTCCGTTGTTTTTAGGTGTTATTATTATTTTGTGTTAATCTTTTAGTTGATAATAATTATGTAAAATAAACATTATACAGGGTTAGTGGTTAAGTCGACCTAGATACTTGAGGGGGTTGCTAGTTCCCATCATTACTGACTGATTAAAGATTATTTGTCGGGAATTTATCGCGTACCTTTTGTTTTATTTTCCCCTACGTTTCCATCGCGTTGCAGCGATCGTGGTCACGGGGCGACTGGATGTACTCGGAGGTACAGCCAAGAATTGACGGCAGTATCCACGACTACCCTCAATTCGTCTTCAGAATCAGGAATGTCCACGTTCACATTACGACACACTACACTGACCGTGTCCAACTTCAGTATAGTCGGATCACGACGCCCGCACTTACTAATCACAGGATTCCACGAGGAAGAGAGACGAAAACCATCTTCACGATTAAAACTCGGGTGTTTCTTGATCTCAATCGCCTCTCGAACCATCCTTTTATAAAGTTTTAAAAATTTAAAAAGTTTTATTACTGACTGATTTGACTATGAAACACCATACCCCAAATATAACCGTTTTCGAGATATTGGACTATAACGTTGGAATCGCGCACCAAGGGTTCCGTATAATATTAAGACCACTCTGTACGGGAAATATCCCGTTTATCACCAAAAAACCAACAACCATTCACAGTTAGGTATATACTCGTAAGATATATAGGCACTACCGTCCCTAGAACGAAGTTGGTAAGTACCTACTATTACTTATGTCATGTCTATGGCAGCAATACCCCGAGTTTGAGGACAGTTATTACCACAATTTGCTCGGAGTGCCAATTACAATGAAGTGTAATTCAATATCTACTGATACATAGTGGTTACCTTCCTGTTGGAATCTTGAGAGCTTCTCCCAGTTTTTGTAAGGAAGATAAAACAAGATATTTTGCGCACCGCATCTTCGGGTATAAAACAAATCAGTTGATATACTTTATCATCACTCGGGTACGGTACGGAGTTAAATTCCCACCATCGGCTGCACGGATTTTCATTAAACATTACCTATGTTTGCGCTCTTAATCGGCGAGTATTCTTAATACTCGCCGATCAAGTCAACTTTTACACAAAAAATCAAAACCAAAATCGGTTCCGTTTACGAATCCGTTTGCAAGCGGTTTAGGCGGGGGAAAAAAATGGCAAATTTTTAAAGCACCAGTATTTTTGCGTCGGTTAGTGGGCTTAAAATGTGTTTTTATTTAATATTTTTAGAGTTTCGAAGATCGGAGATCGGTTTCGAAACCCTTAGGGTCTCGCTTTTTCTGTCCTTTTTTCCGTCTTTAATATCTCAGCAACTAGGTACAGCAGCAAATAACTGTTAAAAGAAAAAAAATATCAAAATTAAAATCAAAAGTTTGCGGAGCAATCCATCTGATATGTATGTAGCGTTTGTAGATATGGTTCTATATTTTACAGGAAAAATATAGAAAAGTCTGTAAGAAAAACACTTTTTGGAAAATGGTCAAAAAGATGGGAATAATTAATTCTCAAAACGGGGGCTACCTCACCGAGTGGGATCAAATGAAAGGTATCGGTGTGTACATCTCAAAACAGTTTTTGAAATTTTTGTAGATTTCATACTTTTTGAAATATTTTGAAAAAAGTCGAAAAATTACCCATTCGCCCTCTATCTTCGAAGTTTGCAGATCAATCCATTTGAAATGTATACAGAAGCTTTTGTAGATACAGATCTATATTTTACAGTAAAAATATAAATAAGTCTTTAAGAAAAATTTTTTGAAAATGGTGTTAAAGAAGGGGATGTTTCAATATGGGGGCTACCTTCCGAGTGGGGTATCAAATAAAAGGTACCGGTTCGGACATCTCTAAACAGTTTATGAAATTTCTGTAGGTTTCATATTTTTCGAAATATACTAAAAAAGTCGAAAATTTTACCATTTCACTCCTAAGTTTGCAAACCGATCCATCTGAAAACCTTCAATTTTTAGGTATTCATTAAAAAGCAGTATCTAACCGGTACATAAATTACACATTGGTATACCTACTTGACAAACGTTCGAAACCCTCGGCGCACGAGTCACACTCGCTTTTGACGGATCTTATTTTTATTTGATGCAGTGCGGTAGGCCTAAATTAGTTATTAAGTATTTACACATAGACTACAAAGTAAAGACAAAACGAATGTGAGTACCTACTTACCTAGAAAAACCTTACGGTTTTTATTCTAAAATTTTATGTATATTGTGATAGTTTTTGTAATTAGGTAATAAAACACTAAAAAAAATGAGACGACAGATGATTCTTAAACTCACCAAGTTGAATACAAGTTGTGCTGCCGTTACTTTCGGTAGAGAATGATCATACTTACCACAGCGCGTAGATCAGATATACTTATGTTTTGTTTGTAAATATTATTTCTTTGGTAGGTATATATTTCCTGAGCACATAATCACAATATTATCTAACTTCATATTAAAACAAAATACTTTGTCTTCGGTATGTTTTTCCGGAGAATATTATCATAACACGTACCTACCTCTACAACCAAAATCATTATTACGCAAGACATTGTATGATATACTACGCTAGATACAAGTGTGTTGAGTAGGTACATCGAGCACATTCGATGGTTGTGTACTTATCATTCTAATGTAGATGTGGCAAATTTAAATAATAAATAAATAATGCTAGATTTCATATTGATTTATTATTATACGCTAGTAATAGTATTTCAATGAGATTTCACACAGAATTCACACAGCACATCTAGCCTCAAGCTACGCATAGCTTATGATATGGGTACTAGACTTGTTTCCGCAACTAGGCCACAGGTAGGCCCTTTTCGCGTGTCGAGTGGGAGGCTGCTAGTCTAACCACCCGATGTCCTCCAGGAGGCATGCACCGTCAGTAGCTCGCTGACGCCGGTGCATGCCTCCCTAGGTGTCTTACTCTACTCATTGACTCTCTGATTTAGGACTCCTATGAAATCGCGTTATTTTGATATTATTTTAGATTATTTTAGGCGGGGTGATTATTGCTCTTGGTGTTTTCTTAGTCGCGTAGATTTAATGGGCAGCAGAAAAAAGTTATAATTCTTAAAAAAAAGACATATACCAACTCAATTCTTCGAAAGTCCCAGCTTTCTTCATTATAAAACAAACCGCTAAAAATAAAATTGTTTGTATATAGTCTTAAAACAAAAAAAAAAAACAAAAGCACAAAGAACATAATAAAATAAAACTATACGACGTCGTACCTGTTGATCTAGGGTCAATCTTGATCCGGGCTGTTGATCATTGAACTATCAAGAAGTTGAAAGTTTAGGTTGTTACTTCTTGTAATGGGACGCGGGATTTTTACGTTTGTCTTATAATGATTTCTAGACCCCTAGCAAGATTTAAAACAGGTTTAATGAAACAGCGTAATATTTCTAGCACTTATATTTGAGTGTAAGTAAAGCATATTTACACAATTACTGTACAAAATCAAACAGAGACCTTCTTAACAATAGTCGGACCTCCAGAAATCCAGTAATTACATCTAGCAATAAATACAAATTGCTAGTAAACAGAGACGAACACCTTTTCACCAACAAACAAACGCACTATCGACTCAATATGAAGGGTGCAGGGAAATAATGATGGATGTCACTTTTTTATAGATTTTTTGTTAATGGCAACATTTGAAAGTCCATAGAAAATAGTTTTGTTTATATCGGAATACATGCAGATAACGCTACGTGTCACCAAATAATTAACCGTTAAAAATTGAGGCACAGGCTAAAAACGATGAAAGTTTTATAATACCGGCGAAAAATGATGAATGTCAGTAAAAATATGATGTAGGTTGTTTAAGGTGCAAACGATGCATACTAAAAAAAAAACTGGATTATTATTTGTTTAATATACACATGCTTTCTAATTCGTCTTCCAAATTTTATGTATATGATGAAACAATTGCAAAAAACGAATACGATGATGTGGTATCAATGCTGTATGACTTAATAATGCTTCATTTACCAGATACTGTCAAAAAAATTAAATTTTTTTGTGACTCATGAGGAGGCCAAAACAAGAACTACATGTGATTATCAGATTTATATATTACATTGTGCACATACAGCGGAAATTAGATGAAATTAAAATTGTGTTCCCTGTAAGAGAGCATTCTTACATGGAATGTGACAGAAATATGGCTCTGATAAATCAAAAAGCTCATATTGAATTACCTTCTGAATGGGCTGATCAGATAGCTGTGGCTAGATCTAAGCCATTTATCGTTGGACAGTGTGAACAGGACCTCTTTAGAAAATGGGCAGATTATTTAAAACCCATGTTTAAACCAAAATGTCCAATCCCAACACGTTCTATCAAAGAGATTAGAGTACACAGAGAAAAACCCAAACTGATTTTTTACAGATACTCATATAATGGTGCATGGGTATCCAATGTTATCACCAATAATAGATACATTGGTCCAATACTACAAGCAAATGAATTCACACATCCTCAAAAATTATATGACTCATTGCTACCAATATCTGCAGCCAAATATGTATGATGACTGCTTAGACTTGGCAAAATTCTGCTCACAGAGGGCAAAAAACTATTTTTTTGATCTACCCAATACAAAAAATTTAATTGATGATGATGATTAACCTAAAACAGATATTTGCCAAGTCTAAGCATAGTGTATGTAACATGTGTGACATTCATCATTTTTTTATTGACATTCATCATTTTTTGTTTGGACTATTTAGTCAGATTTTTTTCAACTTTTATTTTTAATAAATTTGATTGTCTGATAACTTTGATTGTAATTCCATCCATTACAATAAATATGAACCTATAAACTTATATTATATTTAGTTTGAGGTTAGTGTTGAAAAAGGGTACAATGAGTCTTTGAACCTAAGAATCTAATTTACTCCAATTATGGTAAAATTGACACTCATCACTTTTCCCCTGCACCCTTCATATTGAAAAAAAAAAATATTTTGCGAATAAAAAGTAGGTACCTACTTATAGTCATACTTTTTTTTGAGAAGCCACGGTAAATAGTCAATTTATGACTTAAGAATAGACGCAAGAATTTGTTTCACTCGTAATTTTTTAACCTTAGCAGCAGCATACACCAAATATATGTGCAACAGTAATGTTTTTTTTGTTCGAATTAAGGCTCTATTTATTTCAAACATACATAGTTAGTTAACTTTAGGACATCAATCGGTTTCTTACATTTTCGTGGTGTTGTAGGTTATATTAACAATCACTATATATTTTGTAGCCGTTAGCTTTTCCTGAATAAATGAAATGAAATCATTAGATTCGTTATGAATGTGAGCGGGATCCTATTTTGTGCTGGTCTTCTCAAAAACTAGGTTGATAGTTAGCCCGCTCACATTCAAAATGAATTCATCAAACTATCATAGTTTTGTTAATAAAGTAATTAGATTATTTACCATTAATAGAAGATTTATAGTAACCAGTAAAAGTATAGTTTACAACTTCAATACAAATAATCTAGTTTATTAAACATTTATAAAAGGCAATAATGTAGATACCTAGTGTCAGCAGAATCGTTTCAATTTGACTAGTATTATTTACTTATTTATGTCTAAGTGGAGAACAATCGGGTAAGTATTTTTAGTCGTACATTGCAGTTGGGAACGATATGCAAAGTTAAGTTCCCTGAGATACGTGAATAATTTAAATAAAGCTTGTGATTTACATATCGCATTACTAAAATATAAAATAAAACTAAATTATATTAAAAAAAAATTGCTACGAACCTACTTCTTCGATAATATTTACCCACTCAAATAACCTATATTACTCTTGTACATACACACTCAATCACAAAACGCAATGTATGCACCTATAAAAAATATTCGAAATGATTACGTTATTAGTATTAAGGAACTGGTTAATAAATTGTGATGTTTCGTTAAAAAACCTAAAGTGACTTAACTACAACAGGTACTTTAAGGTGAAGGCACCGTGATATATCTTTACAAACCTTATTTAGTTAAATTAAATACATAAAGCAATTATAATATCATTCGAGTTCTTTCGAGCAAACAAGATGATTCAATTCACATAGGACTGCCAGCAATCTAGTAACACCCTGTATCAAAAATAAACCTTTTAGCTATCATTATGCATTTTGATCATTTTAATAGTTTTTGATCAGTTACTTAGAACAATTCAATATCAATTTCAATATATCTTAGTATATATATCAACTTTGGCTATAGTATGATTTATACTCATTTATGATATGAAGTAATCAAGACAAGCCCAAACGATTATACAACATGGGGCAACTTTTTACATTATAAAGTTTGACCCGGTAAGAGCTAGTCGCTTCAGAGCGCGCGGAGCTAGATTTATTCACAATTCAACATGGTTAGCATGGTCACTGGGTCCCACTGAGATAACCTGGACCGTCAAATTGGTATCGTTTATTTAGGTAAAGGCGGCGCGGGTCGATGCGGTCGCGGCGTGTCTTCGTGAACCTCATCATACAAGCCTCTGTTGGCATAGTGCGGCGCGCTGGCGTACGCACTACTCGTCTCGCCAATGTCACTGTACACGTCACTAGCCGCGTCATTCACTTCATCATACACAGCCCTACTGGGCGCACTCGCTATGTACTCACTTTGCGGGTAACCGTAGTCGACATTCTGGTATTTGAAAGCGGAGTAATTCTTCGAGTTTTCTAGATTATCGCTGAAATTCTTCAATTTCTCACCATCCTCGAATTTCGGATCGTAGATATTCTTCTCGTAGTTATCTGTGTTCACTCTCGACGGAGTCGATAGCTTTGTGTAGTAATCTTTCGTTTCTAGAAGGAATTGCTGCTGCATTGGATTTATATCAAAGTTCGTGTTGCCGTAGAGATGCATATCGCTATAATCGTTGGCAACGTTGCTAGGACCGGCCGATACGTATTCATGGTAAGGGCTATTCGCATAAATATTGTCTCCATTCGAGTTTTTCGTTCTGAGATTCAATGATTCGGATATTTTGTCGTCTAGCGACATATTGGCAAGTGATGTAACATTTGACGTATTTGGTAGGTTTCGTTCCATAGAGAGAGCGTGAACATGCGGGAACGTGGTAGCACCGTAACGAGAGTTATTTGGCATAGAGTTGTTTCTAGTTGGAGTTCTGTTTTTGTATGTTTGTGTGCCAGGTGTAACCACGTCGGTTGAATATCTTTGAGATTCAGTTTGACATACTGCTAGGGGTGAATCGAAGCGGGAATCTATTAGGGCTTCGTTGTATCTGCTCGGGCGGGCTTCGTAGATTGGTGCGCTAGTTAGCACATCACAGCTTAGTCTAGTAATAATCGTTTGAGTATCGTTGTTTGGTCTACTGGTACATTCATAATTTGGTCTACTGTGTGATTCATTGTTGGTTCTGCTTGTACTTTGTACATCGCTAAGCCGAGGAATAATTTGAACCTCATACCTTGATTGGTTTACGTTTTGTGAAGCGTAGTTGGGTCTGGCGATGCTTAAAACATCGTCATTCGTACTTCTAGTATTTAAAACGTCATTGTGTCCACTAGAGATTTCATATTTCTGTCTATTCTGATACGTGTTAAAATCGTTGCTCTGTGTATTGTAGTTGGAACTTCTTCGTACTTGGCTGTTTAATATACTAATGGTATTTTGGGCGCAGTTTTCAAGTTTGCCAGTATGGATATCGTAGTTAGGTCTGCTTTGTAACTCTGTAAGTTCATCTTTTGGCCAGAAGTGCGATGTATCGAAGGGATCTTGAGTGTCTGATGGTGGTGATGCGAGGTTGTCCATCGATTTTGCTCCGTAGATGTTTTGGTGAGTTTGAACGTTCAGTTGGTGTGTTGAGTAGTTTGGCAGGCTTTCTGTGCTTTGGAGCGCCCAGTCCGCTTCAACACCTGTAAGAGAAGTTAATATTTAACCTAACTGATATTTAATAAAAACTTACAACCAAGCCCCTCAAATGGTGAAACGTTTTCTAAGTGCGAAATTTTAATGGAGAATACTAAATCAGATCAATTAAATCTGGCCGTGTGGCCATGTGGGAGGTCAATCTTGACGACCGATGTGGCGCGGCGGGCGCAAGTTCGCCTGCGACGCAGAAGGTTGCGGGTTCGATTCCCGCCTTGGGACACATGTTTGTACGAACTGCAAATATTTATTCCGGGTGTTCTGGGTATATGTATAATAAAAAATATCTATCTATGTAATGTATTAAGCTCTGCTTAGCTTGGGGCTCGATGATGTTGTTTTGATTGTGCAGCATTATTTATTTATTTATTTATCTACGAGACTGCTAGCAACATCCAAGACAATATAGTGCTTATTGGGGAGACCTATGTAAGTCCAGCAGTGGACTAGCATCAAAAAGAATCAAAATTAACACGTTAGGTCTGGTTATAATAAATCGTTAGTCAAGATTATCACATCACTTTTTGAGTTTCAGGCAAATCTCTTACCAAATTCAGGAACATCAATGGGTTCGTCGAGAAGGGAGGTGTCTTGGTTGGCGGGCCTCTTCGAAGGTGATGTTGCTTTTGTGATAGGCGGTAGGTCCAAGTCAATCAGTAAATCTTCTTTCACTGTAGTAAAAAAGCGTTATTTAATTATTTTTTTTTAAACATCAAGGTTCTTTATGGATTGTTTAATAGCTATTTCAAGTTTTTATGTTACAATACAATGAAGAAATACCTAAGTAATGTTTTACTCGCGCGGTGCACGTATGCATACTCTACTAAACTACAAATCAACATTCTATACCTGATCGAATTTTTCTTTCTTTCTTTTCTTTCAAACTATTTCTATTACTTCGTTCGATCGTTCTAACAGATACACCAGGCAATAAACGAAAAAAGTTATCTCTATATGGGTGTTTTATCAGGGTGATTAAATGTTTTTGGGGATAAGGTAGAATTTACCATATTTTGCCTATTATTAGCTTTCTGTGTCTATTTTAATTTCTATTGTAATAAGTTAAACTGATGGCAATCCGAAATAAATAAATAAATTTCCCCCAAATAGGGACAGACTGAGATCTCCTCTGAACCGGGCCGACCCAGCTGGTCTACTTGCCCAACACAACAGTTGATGTTGGGTATGGTCTGTTGTAACTGAAACATGCGTTAGCGCGATCTAGGATTTCTACACTTTTTTGCACTCCGCAATTTGTTTAACGACATCTAGCGGAACTTCTTTGAAGCACTTAGGTAAGTATAGCTAGTTTCAGGTTTTTCCGATGTTACTTTCTTGAGCGCCTCTATTGACGTTAGCTTTGTTGTTCAGCTAACTTCTAATAGAGGCCGCCACAATCTCAAAACGAAAGCATAAAAATATTTGATTACCTTGATTTAAACTCTTCGAATAAGCATCCCTCGCGCTCCTATTCACCCTGCTCCCTCCAAGATTGACGGTCGCTCGATCGTTCACTAATTTATTGTAGTTGAACTGTTTGCTACTAGTCTTTTCAGCTCTAGTGGTGGCTGGTTGGGTGGACTCTATGGTTCGCCGCTTGCGGAGTACTACTGCTGAGTCGTCGGCCACTCGAGTTTGACCGTTGGTTTGAACTAGGTGACCTAAAAAGGGCAAAATTGATTATTAATTATTATTCAATTCAATAGGTACCTACGTTTATTTGAGACAAAAATAATTTTATACACACGATATAAATTAAAGAGTCCATATTTGGGACGAATTAAATTCATTAAAATAGCCACATCAAGAGTACAATATACGTTCTTGTCCAGTGTTCCATAAAGACTCAGTCAGTGTCCAGCCTCTCAGCAATAAGCTGTAGGTAGCTATTGGAGCTGTCGCGCACCCGGCGCATCAGAGACGCAAATCTTCTGCGCATCATCGCCGCGAACCCGCCACTCCTGCGTTAGCAAACATTCCTGATGCGCTGCAGGAGCGCGGCGGCCCCTTCAGCAACCAGAACGACTTGTTGGATTGACTTTTTGGTGTGCTTGACCCACACGTATAAAACGACTGGCAATAATCCCTAAAAAGACCTAAAAAATATGTAAGCCTGATGTTTGTCACTACAGGGTATATGTGTCTCTCCCCTCCTATTCCACTTGGACTCAGTCCTTGTAGAAAGAGTCGGGCTCTCCCCGCAAAATGGATAGAAATGTAAATTATGATAATGCCGAATGACTCCGCATGACCATTTCAATTGGAGTTAATAAATGTGCAGGATTTTGCGGGTAGTGTTAAAAATGTTTGGTGTCTTACTAAATCTATGAATTCTTTCGGTTATTTATCTTAATATGTATTTGTAAACTTTTGTTTTTGGTTTGTTACACACTTTTTAACCTACTTAAGTAGGTAGGTAACAAAAATTGTTTGGCGCCTCGAAGCTTTATTTAATATACTTAACTTTAAGATGTTTTCTCAAATAAGTGAAATGTATTTCTTATGAGAAATTAAATATTCTTTAAACCTAATCAGTAATGTCGCTGACTAACTCACAGCATGCTAAAGACTGGCTAGAGACGTAACAGTTAGCTTACATTTAGTAGTGTAGGGAAGCACAGAGCTTTTTGGGATATTCATAAAGGTTATTGCTAGAACTAGAGTATAACCATAATAAAGGCAAGAGTAAGAATGAGTTTCCTGTTGGGCCAGACACAATGGAAGACATTGCTTATGCAGTTTTTATTCTGTACAAGCTATGTTTTGCATTCAATACGTACGTAGGTAAATGTCACATATGGAATACAATTTATAATCTTCCTTTACATTAATTACATGGCGCAAAACATCACAGTTATTCACGGTGGCGATAATAAGTGCATTAGTCATAGATAAATGATTTTCAATGCCATGTTCTTGTATTGCAATCAATGGTGTTTATACAGTTGGGATATTGCGATTAGTTATATAAATAAAGGTGGTTATTTCTTGTTCCGTTTTTACGAGTACAAACGATTTGAAGTTAACTATTGAAAGTTATATTTGATCGAAGTATTGAAAAGATAAATGTTTAATTTATTTTGCAATTTCCTTGTAGTCTTCGAGTTTATAACATTGTCTATTAAAGCGTTCTTATTGTACAGGCCTATGCTAACCTGTACCTTGATACCTGTTCTAGTTAGTTGATATTGATAAACTTAAGATGGGAGTTAAAATGACCGAACGACACGGGTGTTGTTTGCGGACTGAATTTATTGATATAAGTACATAAAAATGCTGATCTTTGCTTATTACTAACGCTCATGGCGCACACAGTACCAAGTTAGTACAGTACCACTTAGTACCAAGTTATTACGTACCTAAGCTGGCATACGTGTGTAAGTATCTAAATACAATAATGTACAGGTTGGCCCGTACATTTATTACTATGACTATAACCCAGGTGTACACCAAAGAGTGGAGATATTTATCAAAACAACCAATTCAATCTTAAATTTTCTTCTGTGTAGTTTTCACACATCTGCACTCATTTGCTTTGAGGGCCGATTTACACCAAAGCGGTGGAGATCGGCCGTCAAAGTTCAGTCAAAATCATTCTTTCATCTCAGAGTTTCTGAAGCCCTGACAAGGAGTTACACTATATACTAGCCAAACTCGATGTGGAATCTTTGTAAACAAACAACGACATAAAAACCTAACATCTTAAAACCAGATTAGTTGACCGCACCATTTATAGAACATAATACGTAACAGCAAGTGACTCGTGCGATTAAAGATTCCACAATGTACCTCGGGTGGAAATACCCAACGCGGTAGAAGCCTTCATCTGAGGAAAACAGTAAGATTTCTCATTTAAACAATATTTTACGTTCGTGGCAACAGTCGGCAGTTAGTTCAAATGTAAATACTAGTTCGAATTTGTTTCTATTCTTTGATTGTAATTTCTTTTGTGAATAGACATAATGATATCCTTTGAAATTTGAAAACAATAATAATGTAAGAATACTCGTACAACTTATGTTGACAAGGAGGCAATTCTGAACCCCTCGGGGTCCGCACCATACACCGCACCCCAGGTGCTCCAGAATCACCTTATTTCGGCTATAGTGTACTTAGCCGAAATGATGTGATTCTGCACATATTTTAGGTGTAAAGCGAAGTAACTGTGTGGAATTTACCTGAACAGAAACGAACAAATCATGCTAAAATTGCCTTAGTTAAATGAAAATGTATGAATGCTTCTACTTAGCACCTACAATATAAATTTGACCTGTTTTGTCTAGTGTCTAGACCATAGCGTGCAAAGAGTATACATAAATAGTCTAGTAGACGTGGTTGAATATTAATTTATTAGTTATAGCTTCCACGCTACTTGGGTCGACGAAACTAAAAGTTTAATCAAACAAAAAAAAACTGGTCAAAACGTAGTGTAGGAGATTATGGGGGTTTTCTTACATTTTAATTTCAATTGTTGGTTTACACTTTTACGATGGCAATAATTCAGATTGACACTCTATCTTTGTTACATAAAATAGTCATACAATAGGAACCGCCACTGGTCACACAGACCACCCCAGTGACCGGAACAGCTACAGAATGTCTACAAAAGTATCAATTCAGGTAAATCACAGTTTAAAATAACATAACAGCAAAAAAATACTTGACTAAAAACTCAGTATAAGCAGGCTAGGAGCACTCCGCGCTCGTGTCAAACCTTCGATCAATTATATCATTGATCGAAGTGTCAAACACTACAAGTACCAACATGACCTGCCCGTATTGCCGGGCCTAGACAGCTAGGTACCAAGCGCCGCTAAACGGCGGCGGGGCGGCTTAAGTCTCTGGACTATACAAGGTTATTCGGCAGAACGTATGTCATGGGGTAAGATGCATAGGTGTAACCAAGTGCAACAGCTTGGCGTATTTTAAAATCTCTTGTAAGCAAATAATTTTTTACGATTTTATACCGAAATTGGCATTTTAGGTTTCGTACCTCAAAAAGAACGGGTACCTAATTCCCGTTGACCTAGAATAATAATATTTGGGAAGGAAACAAGGTCTTACAATTATACGGAACCCTTGGTGCGCGAGTCCGACTCGCACTTGACGTAATTTTTTTGATAACGTGTTCTTTTACGTAATGTACCTAATGTTTGGCCGGAAACAACACCAAAACTAAACTACTAAAACAAAAACCCACAACACTAAAACTAGTAAATAATAAATTGTATAATTATAATTAATTTGAATTGACTTAGCTATTGAATTAGGATATTCCTGAAATAATAGTATTAAGTTGAAAATAAATACTAAAAAGAGCTCCAATAATGATGAGCATTTGCCTGTAGGTAAGTTAAGTAACAATCCAACAAGATTCGATTTTGAACATTGTGCTGTAGTCGATTCAGTTTGTTTTTACTGTCAGACGAGTCGGCTATTATTAGAGGAGCCTGCTGTTATTACTGTAATGAAATGTAACGATTAAAATTTATCGTTACTCCTCACTGGATGTACCTAATGCTCGATTCTGAATCCTATATAACAGGCGAATGTTCGCGGTGAGCCGCCTTTAACACGATTTGAATCTATCAAATTTGCCTGTAGGTAGGTAGGAACTATAATTAATACTGACATAAAATTGTGGGAAATAAAATATTTCGCGATGTTTGAAATTATTGGGATAGTAGATTTTTCCTATGTGCTTGTTTACGCACAATAGGGCACACGTTCTGCCGAACACCTTAATGATGAGCTTTATGAGTCACAAGAAGACAACCCTAGCGTTTTTACGTTACGTCCCTCAAACGAATAAGGGCTTTCAGTTTGAAAGGGACAGCAAATTTTACAGCGCAATGCGAGCTGAACTTACCTAGTGTTCACTGTACTGTTGTACTGTTTACTGTTTAGTAAGGTGGCAGAGTAGTTTTTTAATTGAAGGAGTTCGCGAAGTCTGCCTTCTGTACGTAGGTATACTTATTCCGTGGCTTTTAATTCACTCATGGCAGAATACTCAAAACGCAACTCGGATTTAAGCAGGTCTCAAGTCCGATTTTTTGACGGTTTTCAATAAAAATCTGTCAAATATTCGTAAAGGGACGTCATTGAAGTAAGAAATATACACCAGCCGCTCGAGTTCGCACCTGCGTAGGTCACGTAAAGAGCTACGATAGTGACGAAACATTGCATTATTTTTATTCATATCACGGAGTATCGAGGTCGTTGGAGTTGTTGCATGATTCATAGTTCAATGTCTTATTTCTTTGGCGACCTCTAAGGATTTTTTTATTTCGGCGAAGGACGAAACGCACTGATATAAACATTATGGATTGTGGATACTGAAAGCTTGGATACTGAAAGCTTATAGAGTTTACCTCGAAGTAGTCAGTCAGTAAGTCAAGTACGGAAGCTATTTTAACCGAGGCTTCACGCACCTTTTTTCTGATTAAAAATTAAAAAGTATGTCCATTATATCTTCTTTCCGAATTTTATTAAGAGCCTTTCAGCCGTATAGGCGGCGTGAAAAGGTGACAGACAGACCGAGTTACTTTCGCATTCATAAATTTAGATAATGATATCAAATTCCAAGAAGAATCCATCAATGAATTCATGAGGTAAACGCGTAAATCGTTTAACACCTTATCTATGATGACTAAATTTTTTAAGAAGAAGCGGGTTTTACTCATCCTTAGGTAAACAACGAATATTGTAGTATCATATTATCG
Organism: Eupithecia inturbata; assembly: GCA_963662085.1. Lineage (NCBI taxonomy): Eukaryota > Metazoa > Arthropoda > Insecta > Lepidoptera > Geometridae > Eupithecia > Eupithecia inturbata. The sequence goes on along the minus strand of OY759181.1, from coordinate 11,054,101 downwards.
TAGGAATTTTTTTGCTAGAGATTTCAAAACAAATCATTTAAAATAAATAGGAGATTTAAGGAAAACAATAAAGTCTGTTGTCGTCGTGCGACGGCTTGGCCTTAAGTAACAAACGATATCGTAAGTGTGAATGAACACTTTATTGTGAAAAAAAATATCTTATATTTAAGTTAAATAAAAAACAGTACCGAAGGCGGCCTTATTGCTATATACGAATAATATACGAAAAAATATACGATTCTTGGAAAAATGAATATGGTTCTTACCTCTTTGCACAACTGGCGACAAAGTTTGAGATTTCTTGGCTGGTTTTATGATTTTATTCTTTCCTGTAGCCACCAATGAACTGAAAAGAAAACATTTATTTGTGGAATGCTGTTAATAAGGGGAGGCTTTTGCTCAGCATTTGGAGAAAATAGACTGATGAGAGGCCCCTTACAGGGTTCATGTTGAAAGGTAACCAATTCGTAAGATCTATGTAACAACCTAATAAATAATGCCTTATCTAACTTATTTTATGTGATCCTTTTGCCCTAGTCTGGCATTAGCCTCTTCCAGCTTTTTCCACTCTTCTACATACTTCTACCCCTGGCGATCCATGGTCATAACTTTGTATGCTTCTTATGTAATGAGGCGTTCGTGTTAGCTGTTATGTTTGAGGTAAATTTCTATAAATACAGAACGATTTTAAAACTAGAATATTTCTTTTAAATGAAGATAGCAAGACGTTTTATATAAAAATAACAAATTTAATAATAATATAAAACCAAAACAGATGTGATTCCGAGAAATGGAACCTGCCAGGGGGGTCAACTAATGATGAACGTCACTGTACCTAATCTTCGACTCAGACCTTTGAAGGATTGTAATTTTGTATGTGTGGCGTTGATATAGACAGATCTTAATCCTCCCAATGCAGAGCAAAGATCCAGCCCTATGATATGTTATGATGTAGGCCCTTGGTCTTCTATCAACAATTTCCAACCATCGCTTTCGCAGTCCACCTTGACCGCGGCTTCCATATATCACACTATATTATGCATGAGAAAGTTTGGATAGATGGATGAATGTGTTTAATCCTTTTTCAATCCAAAAGTACTGATGGTTCATGCTGAATTTTGAATATGAATTTTGCACAAATGTAGGTCTACCTTCACTTACACGTAGTACTACTCTTAATCCCATAAATCAGTGCCTATGGGACAGTAATAACCTTTAAACACTTCCATATAAACAACGCGTGAGAAGCCGCGGGCAGCAACTAATTGATAATAAACAATGTTACCTTGGTAAGAGTCCTACTTCCAAAGTCCTTTGGTTCTGCCCCTTCCACCAATGCAGTTCTGGTCTTCTGTCAATGAGAATGATGGCATCTCCAGCGTCCACCGACATCTGGCCTTGTCGTCGATAGCTGTCGAACAATATACTGCTATAGACAATGCCTGTTTTTGTTTACAATTTGTAAACATTGGAATACGGGTCCTATAATTACGTTAGAATAGCTGCTCATATAGGGAAAAGTATAGTAAAATATAATGACGGCGTCATCATAGTTTATTTAAAGATTTGTCATGCCTTTATGCAGGTATACCTCGTGTGTTCATAAGTCTTGAGACACAGTAAAACTAAAATATTTTTGGAGCTAAGTTGAGTATTCATTTATTGGATATTAAAATTAAAACTACTGACATCTAGATCTGTATTTAAAAATAAATCATTCAAAATGGCCGCCTTTGCATTCAATGCAGGCCTTCAAACGCGTGCGCCATTCATCTATGGCGGCACGAATCTTTTCAATGGGAATCCGTTTCGATTATTTAATAAGGGCTCGCTTGAGAGAATCCAGGTTTGGGTGAGACTTTCTGCATGCCCTCAACTCCAATTCCGTCCATAAAGAATAATCCAAAGGATTCAAGTCAGGGCTTGACGAGGGCCAATCTTCGCTCCGAATGAAGCCTGGCAAATTGGCCTCCAGCCAACGTTGGGTAGTCTTAGCTTTATGGGAGGGAGCAGAGTCCTGTTGGAAAACCCAGTATTTTCCAGCGAATAGCGTATCATTTAATGGTTTAACCACCGCTTCCAATATGTCAGTTTGGTAATTTTGTGCCTTCACCTTGACGCCTTGCTGGCAAAAATGAAGCGAAGTGACCCCCTCGTAGGAAACACCCCACCAAACCATCACACTTGCTGGATGATGAGTGCGCTGGACATTGCGTACAGATGGCTGGACGTCCTTTGAACTTCTGGCGTAAACCTTATTGTTCTGCCGGTTAAACTTTTCTTCCACCGTGAAGATCCTTTCATCGGTAAACAGGATATTTTTTGGATCGTGTCTCTTCAATAGGTTCCGACATCGTTCCAGTCGCAATTTACGAAGACGCTCGTTTAAATAATGCACTTTCCTTCGACTGTAGGCCTTTAGTTTAAGATCATATTTAAGTATCCTGTTCACCGATATTCGCGAAATGTTGGTCTGCAGAGCTAATTTCTTTTGAGTCCGGCAAGGGTTGCGACGAATTCGCTCTCTGATTACTTTGATGTTGGGGGGCGTCCTTACAGACCGCGGGCGGCCACATCTTCCACGGTCTTCTAAAGAGCCTGTCTCCTTGTACCTCTTTATGGTATAATACACAAAGTTCCGACTACATCCCAAACTTTGGATTTCACTAAAAACTTGCATTGGTTTTTTTCCTGCTTGAAACAGTGAAATTACAGTCGCACGCAAATCTTTTGTTGGCGCCATTTTCACGGAGAATGAAACAAATATTCAAATGTATATTTTTTCTGATTCAAAACATTCGAAATTTAAAATTTTAAAAGTTTAAAAAAGGTTGCATGAATTACTTTCTTTTTAAATTAATTAAATAAGTTCGTCTCAAAACTTATGAACACACGAGGTAGTATGTTTTTTTTCGAACCTTTTAAATCGTAATATTTCAGACATGACGTACACCGTACCGTACGTCATGTGCATTGAGGTAGGTCAGGTACATTGAGGTCCTCATGCCTTATCCAAGAGATGTGTTGTTTTAAATTAAAATGATTTACACGGAAACATACATGTAACGTGAAGTGGCTCATTTGTTTGGTCCACCATTTTCAACTACAAATAAAAATTCACCTTAAACCAGTACAAAGTGGATTCGCAGTATAACAACTCACCTCAGAGAAGCAACAGCAGTTTCAAACTTGTTCATCTCCATATACCGCTGTATCCCGGCGAAGGTAGGCCGCTCCTTAGGATTGACGTCCCAACACTGCATCATCAGCATGTAGACATCGGGTGGGCACGCGCCGGGCGCAGCCAAACGCTGGCCTTCCCGCATTATTAGGCGCAGTATCTCGGATCCATTTAAACCTGTTGTGGGAATTGGAGCATTGCTTCAAATGGTCATTGCAACCTAAAGTGATATGAAGATAATGCCATAATGCGGGTTGTTGAATCATTTGTGCGTATCAATTTATGAGGTAGGTTACGTACGTAACACACAGACTTGTTTTGGAAACGAATCCTATGGATATTGTCGTAGTTTGAATTAAATTTCTTAATTATAAAGAAAATTATCAAAATAATGCCTCATATAGTTTGTGACGGTTGGGACAGCGTTTTGTGACAGGTGGGATGAGTAATGAATGTTTTGATTATTACAAGTCTACAATATAAATTTTGCGAATAAAACACGCACAACTGTTTAGCATTTTAATTATACATATTTACTTATAGAAAATACTCATACTAACGAAGAACTAAAAAAAAAACTTTTTTTTCTAATTCCGACTGAAACTCACCAATCCACGGTTCCTCCCCAAAAGTGTACATCTCCCAAAGCGCCACAGCAAACATCCACACATCCGAGGCGTGTGAGAACTGGCGCGTCCGTAATGACTCCGGAGCGCACCACGGAAACGGAACGCGCCTCCGTTCCGACATCACATAGCAATCGTCCGCGTCGGGGAGAGCTCGCATGAGCCCGAAGTCGCCGATTTTTACCTGGTTCGGGGAATATAGTTGTAGCTCTAAATAAATTTGGGTTCGTTTAGAGGGTGATTGTTGCTGTGTTGGTAAAATTTGTAGTAAGAGTTATTAATCATCTGGTACACTATCATAAGCTCTGTTAACTTAGGGACTAGATGAGGTTTTGTGAAAACGCCCAGAATTCTTTATTACTAAGCCGCGTAGCCTGTGGCTTATATGTGTCTTTGCTAAGTTCTTCATCATGATAAAAAAGAAATACCACTTTACATTACAGTTTCAGCTACTTAGTCATAAAAAGATCCAAAGCCTCTAGCGGCTAATTGTCAATTGTGGTTACTATTACAAAAGTAATGAACTAGTTTTTCATTGTCACAAATGATTAATACATCTGTTTAGTATCGCTTATGAGTGTGCAAATTGGCAATTTACACAGTTAACTAGCATCATAACAATTTGATTAACACAACTGTAGTGAAGGCAAGATGATTTAAGTAATGGAAACATCTCTTTTAATCTTACCAATTCCAAATTTGTCAGCAAGATGTTCCTGCAAGCTAGATCCCGATGTAGGAACCGGCTCTTTTCCAAATGTCCCATTCCAGCTGCCACTTGTGTTGACCATTTGGATATGTAATTGAGAGACACTTTGCTATCTTGAGCTCTTATGTAATCTAGTAAAGCACCCATAGGGGCCAGTTCACAGACCATCATTAACGGATGGAACACTACCCCATGCAGCTTAATTAAGTTAGGGTGTTTCAAACTATGCATGGCTTCCACTTCACGTCTGAAGTCATCATAGATTCCTGGCTGTGAGAATGCATCCGCTTTTAAGACTTTAATTGCAACAGGCACACTTTGTTGGTCCGGTAGTTTCCATTCTCCTCTTTTCACCACTCCAAAGGAGCCCGTTCCTAGCTCATTAAGCAATCTGAAATAATTACACTTTTAATGTTCATCTCTTAACTATTAATGAATGAGATTTTTAATTAAGACATCTAACAGTATAATTAGTAATTATGAATACTTTCTCAAAAGTTAATTGTTCATATTGCATAATTTTTTTATTATGTATTTAACATGGACAAAAGCTTATTTTTACTTAGTAACAGAATGAAAAGAAATGTCTCTTACACAATATCCTTTTCCAAAATAATGCATGTGGTTCTGGATTCTGTCTGTGTTGGTTTAGGAGCAATTTCTTTTTCCTTTACTGAGCTTGAGGAACCAAAAAGTTTGTTCCAAAACTTGCGGTTCCAAAGCTGTAGTTTCTTCTTCCTGACTGCATCAAATAGCCTGCGGATTCCAGGCTTACTGATGCCGATCCTCTCAAGATCATCTGAGTGCACATAATCAAAATGAGCTAGCCTTGTTATCTAAAACAAAATGATTATTTATTTAACACAACATAAACAATTATTAATTTTACATGTCTCTTAGTATCCTTGAGATGGGTATAATTTATGTACAACTTTAGCGACAATCAACAGCTTATAGAAAAGGGCTAATTCGTTTTATTCTTTGTACGGCGAACAAATCCAAATCATACTGTTATTGTTTACTTCTTACCTGCAGCTGGTCTCTGATAGACTCATAGAACTGCTCCAGCTGAACATGCTGCAAGATCTCTGACAGCCAATCAGTCCCTGATTCCATTTTACTATCGTTTTCTCGCTGCAACCTTGTACACAAAACGTAGCATCTCGTGCTAGCTCTAAATCAGGAAGTTGTATCAGGTACGGAGGATGTACGAGTCTATTTCGCACGATTGAATAATTTTTCAAAACTTGCATTCAATACACGGCAGAGATAATTGAGATTCAATTCACAAAAGAGATGTTTCTTTAGTTACAAGTGAAATTGTGAGAAGGAATCAAAAGTATTTTTATATTTTTCAAGGAAAACGACATTAAAACAAACGCAACCCACCACACCACAACACAACGAAGTCAACGAACGAACGAAACACGAAACGAATCGCAAATTTTTGACTTGACAGACTGGACATGGCAGTTGAGTTGACACTTGCAAAGCCCAGTGTGGCCCCATAAAGACCAGAAATGTTATTATGAACACTGTTAAAAACTACCAAAAAGTGTATAGCAATCTTCTGCTCGTGGCTTTGCTCTCATGGTTAGATACCATCTATTTGGTATTGTATACCAAAATGCTTTAATTTTTCAATTAATAAAATGTATAAGAGGTATAGATAGATATATATATATAATATTTAACTAATAAATAAATAATAGGTACCTGCCTAACCAACATAAGGTGGGGACAAGATAATAGGTCACATATAAGAGACCGCTCCATTTTTTATGAGACTTATGAACTGTCAAAATCTGGTTCATAAAAAATGAAGCGGTGTCCTTGTAACGGCGGTGCGGCAGCGCGCCGCGGCGGCGCGGTCACATGAAATAATGTTTTCTACCTAAGTTTTTATTACCGTCCTAGGTAATAAGAACTTTTTCCAGTTAATTATTGTTATATTTACTTTAATAATAGAAAATAAGAAATTTATTTTATTCAACAAACCTGTACAAACTAAAAAACTTATTTTATTAGAAACCGGATCGCTGTATGCCACTTTTGTTTGTAACGATATAACAGCTGGTATTTATTTCCGTAGGTACACGATCGCAAATATGGAATGGTCTAATGAAAAATTACTTATGCTCATAGAGCTCTAAAAGCAGAAACCTAGGCTGTGGAATCCAAAAAAAAATTAATTCATATTATTATAAGATAATAAGTAAAAAGAACCACGAGTGCAACGAGATTCCTAATATCCTTAAGTGCGACATAATGGAAGCAAATAGAAGATGCACTCTCTGCTTGCCACTAATTGCTTGATCACTAAAATATTATAGTGTAGAAGTCCGAAAAACTCGAACACACCGTCCACACATCGGGAACAGTGAATATGTATGCCGAACATGCCGAATATTCTTGCTAATCTGAACCGAAAGGTCTGAAAGATGGACCTTTTGACAGCAGTAGCGACTTATTATTTCCTCTACATGTTCTTACTATACATGCGTACGTAAAAATAACAAACGCAATGTCCGTCGCCGCGTCACTCTACTGAGCAAGCCAAGTGTGGACAGTAAACGAACTTATTCGGTAGGTACCTATATTCGTAATCTTTTGATATGTGACCTAAAACCGACAACCCGGCGGATACGAGTGTTCGTGTATTTGCGTATTCGTCTTATTCGTGAAAAATAGACAAATGATCGTCGTATTTAGGCAACTAAGACGAATAAGCGAACAAGAATAGCGCTGTGAAGTGCCACCATAAATCAATACATGTCTAAAAAGTGCAAAAAATCATAAAAACATTTATGAAATTAAATTGCTTAGAGGCAGTTGAGATTTGAAAATCCGCTAAGTTGTTGCACTTGGTTCCACCTGAGCATCTTACCCACTGAGCTCCCATAAACAAGAACGCTAGAGGTAATATTATCGATGACAGATTGAAGCCATCTGATTTTCGCCATTTTGGCGCTGAGCGTTTGCGCGAGCGTCGGGTGTGACCGTTTAAGGAACGAATATTACGGTTGTCTTGTTATTTTGGTATACGTCTCAAGTTCTCAACCAATGTCAATTTTGTACCAGAGACGATCGAGAGGTGCGCCTTGAATCGGCATAATAAAGAAATGTCATTGCTTTAAAGAATATTCCCTTTATAATAGACATCTCTATGATCTTACGTCATGACATGACACACGTTCTGCCGAATTACCCTGTATAGTCCTATTCAAGAAGCCCCGCCTTTTAGCGGTGCTTGGTAACCCTTGCTGTCTAAACCCGGCAAGACGGGAAGGCTAGAATAAGACACGAGCGTGTTAGATTTGAAGAGCTTTACCTACCTAGTAAATTATCTTAATTCGATAGAATCATGGAACTGCCTACCTTACTATGCAACCTAACATTTTGGGAACTGAGAATAATGAAATCAGAAGTCAGAAGTCAATAACTTTATTTCTTTAGGCTTACAAAATAAGCACATAGATAGATAAGTGAAATACCAACCATTAATTACTATCAAATAAGAAGTAAAATGTTATTGAGTTTCTCTTCACTTCAATATTTTGTCCACTGGTGGAAGAAGTGAAAAAGAAACCACCAGCACATTAATATAATCACTTATGTGTCTAATATATATTTGTATTTAAATAGAAGCATTAAACCATAGAAATAGAACGTTCTAAAAGAATACATATCCTTATAATTCAAACTTTACCTTCAACTATTTCAAAGCTAAAACAAGCTAGGACAGATCTAGAAAAAGGTGCTACAATGTACAAAAGCTTACCATAATGAGAGATGCTTTCAGCTTACAGGTTCAGAACAGAGTGAGAGAGCCAGCCAGCCTGGCTTTCTTATTTATAGCATTGGTTCAACAAAACGAACTTGTTTCTTCGTTACATTTCGAGTGATACCGTCAAACTTCGGTAAGAGGGGTTTGGCACATCATTTCATTACTAAATACATTGAAATATCTTCTAATATGATAAAATATCCATGACAAATGTTCTTAAATATAAATTAACAATTAAGATTATTAGTACATCCAATATGAAATAGCTTAATCATTAAATAAAACGGATTTGTCTTAGTATTTGAATTTGAGAGGCAAACAAATAGGAAATCAAGTCCGTTATATTTTATTACAGATTATATTTTAAATCTTACTGTTTACCACAGTATACAGTTACTATATTAGAACATTTATTATTCAACAAATTATAACCATTGGATACACCATGTTACAGCTTATTCATTTAATGGAACTGATTTGTACAGTATTTGAATTTGAGCGGGGAAACAAGTAGGAAATCAGTCCGTTACATTTTATTATTGAATATCTTTTAAAGCCTTCTTGTTTACCACTACATACACTTGTTATATTATATATTTATCACTAAACAAATTACAATAACTGACAAGCGCGGATTGCGCTTAGCCTGTCTACGCGCTACGTGTTACGTGCGCAAACTGGTTTGTGCAGGCATGCTCACAGGTAAGTCGGAGCGTGTGGCCGGGCTACTAAAATGTAGAAATCTTCTTTATAGCTGGCAAGCCAATGTATCAAATCAAACTGTCGTTTCAATCAAATTTGACAAATGAAAAATATTTTTTTTTGTTCGATTACATTGGCTCTTGATCGTCCAAGGGCTGGAGTCGTAGCGAAAAGCAAGCGGCGCCAAAAAAAAAAAAAAGAAGTTGAAGTCCAAGGGCTGGCTGGACAAGACAACAACGTCGCGTCGGTCGTCGGGAGCTTGCAGAGCGCGACAAATTGAAATTATTTAGAACTCTTTGGTGACGCTAAGTGCATGTTGCGGACAGTTTTTGTATTTTTGTGTTATGCAAAGAGTACAGTAATGTATTTGTCATAGAGTTATGATAGTACAATTTGTGGTACTTTTAGGGTTCCGTACCAGAAGAGATCTTATTATTAGGCCTCCGCTGTCTGTCCGTCCGTCCGTCATGTCAGCGGGCTCTATCTCATGAACCGTAAAATGTAGACTAGACAGTTAAAATTTTGCCAGGGTGTGTATAACTAGTGCCGCTCTAACAGCAAATATCTATTAAAAATAAAATAAACTTAATAGGTAGGTAATTATGGGGTCCAACGTCCATACCAAGTTGATGATATTATCGATCACTGAAGTTAAGCAGCGTCGTCGGGTGCGGTGAGTAGGTGAGTACTCGTACCATCGAGCACGTACTCGGATGCTACCTACTTGGGTGACAGACTTCGATGGCTTTTTGCTTTTTTCCGTAGAAAAAGAAACCGTACCTAGGTATTTTAGGGTTTCTTTTGCAAAATATTTATTTACGATGGTATCTACGAAACCCTCCGTGTGTGGGTCGACAAACACTTAGTCGGTTTTATTTTCACTTTGTCTCAATGCAGAAAATCTTTTTTCTGCTACACAAATTATATTCCCTTGGCTAGACAGCGCTGGCTAAGTTTTTATATCTCTTCACACCACATTATATAAACCTCGAGCAAAATAAACAGCATTGAACAAGAACGCTAAAATGGCAGATTTTTGCATTTCGGAGGATAACATAACTCAAGATGAAGACAAAGTGATTGATTTTGGTGCTATACCGGTCGATATAGTTTCCGAGAAATGTTTTTTTCTTGAAAACACCACGAATGTAAGTTTCTCCTTTACTAACCAATCGATCCTACTTAGCCCAGTTCTCATTTAGGTACCTACATAGGTACAACCTATTATAACCTAACAAAGTACTTATTCCTGGTGGGTTTAGATACCGAGTTATGTAGGTACCTACACACCCAAAGTTTGTATTGTATGAAAGGCAAGCGAGGGGTAAGGAAGGAGTAAGTAAAATAGATGCCGCTACACGCTGGGCATTCTGGTTGGGGATCGCAGTTCGGTGGTAGAATTGTTCTGCAGGGGGCGCTGCTGCCCACCCCCGGTGGATATCTCGTAGTCGCCACTTACGACTCCCGCGGGAAGAGTTGGGGGTGGGGGAAATCACTACCTACTATAGGTACCTACATATATCTAGCCAGACTAAGCACAGCTTGTGTTATGTAGGTAGACTTATAGTTTCCGAGCAGGGCATTACTTACCTACCTATTAAAAGCTCATTATATCCCAGTCCCACTTCCCTACCTAAGTAGGTAGGTAGGTCTAGTACTACCTAACTAAGTAGTAGTTAGGTAAGTAACAGGTACCTAGGTAATACATTCACTTTAAACAAATAAATATTTTATCAGGTTTGCTTTCCTGCCTTTAAAACACCCACACCCGAAACAGATAGCTAGGTACATATGTACCTACCTCGGTGGGATTAGAACCTGCAACTTTCTCCGTGCACGGAATTTCGCCCAAAAAATATTGCAAAAATGATGCGGCTATCTCCGCTGGCCGTCGTCGTCGTCTGTTTGTTTTCGTTGGCAATCCCACTTCACCAAACTATAAAATCACTGCGGCTCGCTCCGCTTGCCGTTATTGATATTCATATATTTCTACCTACCTCCGCAGTCATTCAAAATAAAATTTTGAGGGCTCGTCGCTTCGCTTATTTATTTTGTTTGCTTACTTTTCCAAAACCAACATGCGAAAATCCAAACAAAAAAAAATATGTCGCGGTCTGCTACTTTTGCTGGTAGAGTGATCGCAAAGTTTTATGAGCTCTCTGATCTTAGGCACGGAAGCAAATATGCGCAGGTACAATCAAATAGAAAAGCCATAATTACCAACTAGCGACGCGCCCCGGCTTCACACGCGTGCGAAAGATAGACTGAAAGTGTTGACGCAATGTTAAGTCTTGAACAAGTGAACCCTAATAGCAAGGCTTTAAGGTGCTATTTTCTGCAACAGAACTTTACTAAATGTAAATTTAGAAGTTTTCAATGAATATTATAATGAAACTTACCTATCTAATACCGCCCGCGAGGCATATTTAACGTATAAGAGAACCAATATCAGAAAATACTCCACAAAATCTTACTATTGTAAGGAGTTCAGTAGCCCCCCCGGGGGTGCTTGGTAGAAAACCGGGTACCAACCCACCCTACGCCGAGCCGCCGCCACCACTGCCTGGTGGTCCTCGGCGCCACCGGCCGGGGGGTGAATGCGTTATGCCTACCTAAATCACAGAATAACTATGGCTTACTACGTACCTCAATGTTGTTTTTAGGCTGAAGTAACTTACCGCATGTCCCTAATGCACGTTATGGACAGCATCGACCGCGTGTTCCAAGTCACCATTCCTTTAAGTCCGGTGGGGCCGAGTCAGAAGGCCCAAATAATGGTTACGTTCAAGCCGACGATATCTGGTCAGTCGTACACGGAGTACTATGTTGTGGACGCTACGGATGGCAATAACTATAGGCTGACTGTAATGGGCCGCTGCGTGGGTAAGAAACAAAAAAAGGTACATTCCTAACCTATCATTGTACCTACATTTGGGCGAGAAAGTAACGGATTCCTACCTTAAAACACACAACACACACAGGAGGTAGGAATTGCACTATCTCCCGAGTGCTTTATAGTGTATTATTTGTTGCCCCCGTAGTGCTTTTTACTACTTACACCAACAAGGAAAATCATCTTTTATACGAGAATCTTCAAAATTCAGCGTGTTTGAAGAATTTTACTCCTGCATTTTAGTACGGTACGACAGCAATGACGTACTTACTTTCTGCTTCATGTTTGGAAAACATGAAGCAGAAAAAGAAATACCTACAAAAAAGGAACGACAAAGGAATACCTACTTATACTTTCCGAGCAGGGTATTATCTACAACTCATTTTACCCTGTTCTGTGCCTCTGTGTCATACTTACATGTGCGAGGGTCTTCACCCTCGCAGGGAATATTCTACAGCGGGTCTTTCTTGGCCTTTGACGCCGAAGATCAAGATCGCCAGTCAGTTCTCCCAGCCAGGTTGTCCCGGTCTTTTACCGTTTCAATCTAGTCGGGAGCTGTAGCTATAGGGCCCGTCATTGCCTTACCTTAGTAATTTAAAAGGCGGATTTTCATACCTAACTTAAAGTATGTAGGTACCTACATAATAATGTTTGTTAATAACATTATCAAAACCATTATAGGCCCGAAAGTATCGCTTAGCAAGAAAAAAATCACATTCCGAATATGCAGGAATGTATCAGAAGACCGAAAAGAAACCATAGATATTATCAACAAATCTTGCGTCGAGACAACTTATCAGTGGCTTCTACCGTCGGGTGTGCAAGGAAATTTTCAAGTAAGTTTGCAGAAAAGGTTTGTATCGGGTTAAATAACATCATTTCCTACCAAATCATTCGAAATTAGAATAGGTAAGTCATTATTTATTATCTTCATTAGCCTAGCCAGTCTACTGCTGAACATAGGCATCCCCTAGCCCCCCAGCACCATGTCTTAAGCTTGCCGCATGCAGCATCTACTCTACCTGCAGGTAAGTACGTTGCAGGAAACTCTACCTACTACTGTAATAGTTTGCATCTACTTGAATTCCCCTGGTTTCAATTTGAAGACCGCATGCATACATTATTTATTTCCATAAGTACATAAAATATATTCGAACTTCGGCTTTTTTGCTTTTCATTGATTCTGTAATTCGCAGATCTCAACAGGAAATTGTGGACTCATCAGGGCATACGAAACCATAACAACTACGATAAACTTCAACGGGTTGTCTCTCGGAATATATACTTCTGAACTCGTGTGTTTAGTTCTGAATCAGGTAAACTACTTACGAGTTGTTTTTAGAATACCTACCTACTGTGTAATTACGGTTCAACAATGTGATGATGGTAACTTTACTAGCTATTGCCCGCGGTTACGCGCGCGCATTTCCGGGATAAAAAGAATCCTATGTCTTTCTTCGTTATTATCTATCTCCCTGCCAAATTTCATTAACATCCGTTTAGCTGTTTGAATGTGAACGGGTAATATAGACAGACAGAGAGATTATCGCATTTATAATATTAGTAATTAGTGTAATTTTAATTACTTATACACTAGCCAAACTCGATGTAGAATGTTTGTAAATAAACCGTGTATAGTATGGATAGTACCTACTTTTAGGTACCAACCTATATTGAAAGGAAATAGGAATGAGGTACAGTAGGTAGGTATAATTTATGCAAAAATAAGTCGTGGCATGTTACCTCTAAGCTAGTAATGATTAAGTTTTTCAGGATCCCCTGTACGTGAGCGTGGTCGCCACAGTGGTTCTACCCGGTAACCCTCTATTCAACATTAGCGATCACGTGTTTGAAAAGAACTGGAAGCGTAAATCTCGCGCTACACATCTAATGGAAAATAGCTTGAATAGTTTACCATACATACCCCCTGCGTCTGTGTTCGAGAGATACCTTGACTTTGGAACAGGGGACATGCAGAAAGTGACGCGGAATATATCGCAGACCTTGTGTGTAACTAATCATCAACCAGATGAGGGGTTTATTCAGTGGGTTACAGGTTAGTGCGGATCTCTGTGGTGCGGATAGTACTGTGCTAATAATCATAATTTTCTTGCTCTTTTCTCTCTTCTCTCAAGCAGGGTCGGCACAAGATGTTTTCTTCCTCCTTTCAGAGACCTGAGTTCAGTTTCTTGATAGTATCCAGACGTCATCGAGACATCCTTTTTTTGTATGGGATTTGCGTCAGCACGCTAGAGGTGCTTTACAAATTCTTATAGAAAAATGGAACGATTAGAGTCTATGGACATTATCGAGAAACAAAAGTCAGGGCTTAGTTCGCTCAGACGTCGTTATCTCAGCACAGTCCTTTCTTCTTCAAGTCATCTTTCACACAGACCATCCATATTTTCTTCGACCTAACCATACGGATTAGTACAAACGCTTGCAATAATTAATGTCCACAACAAAATGTTTACCATCTCTACAACCGATTGTGTTACTTATACCTCGTGTGTTCATAAGTCTTGAGACACAGTAAAACTAAAATATTTTTGGAGCTAAGTTGAGTATTCATTTATTGGATATTAAAATTAAAACTACTGACATCTAGATCTGTATTTAAAAATAAATCATTCAAAATGGCCGCCTTTGCATTCAATGCAGGCCTTCAAACGCGTGCGCCATTCATCTATGGCGGCACGAATCTTTTCAATGGGAATCCGTTTCGATTATTTAATAAGGGCTCGCTTGAGAGAATCCAGGTTTGGGTGAGACTTTCTGCATGCCCTCAACTCCAATTCCGTCCATAAAGAATAATCCAAAGGATTCAAGTCAGGGCTTGACGAGGGCCAATCTTCGCTCCGAATGAAGCCTGGCAAATTGGCCTCCAGCCAACGTTGGGTAGTCTTAGCTTTATGGGAGGGAGCAGAGTCCTGTTGGAAAACCCAGTATTTTCCAGCGAATAGCGTATCATTTAATGGTTTAACCACCGCTTCCAATATGTCGGTTTGGTAATTTTGTGCCTTCACCTTGACGCCTTGCTGGCAAAAATGAAGCGAAGTGACCCCCTCGTAGGAAACACCCCACCAAACCATCACACTTGCTGGATGATGAGTGCGCTGGACATTGCGTACAGATGGCTGGACGTCCTTTGAACTTCTGGCGTAAACCTTATTCAAAGTCAAAGTCAAAGTCAAAAACTCTTTATTTCCATAAATACAATAAATGTATACTTAGAAAAGGTCAAATTCTTAATAATTAAACACTGACACGGAAATAAAGTGATATTTTTGATTTCAGTCGCTTCGGTACGTAGACTAAAGTAAAAAAGCGACGAAGAAACCTTTAGCCTGTTAGTTGTTATTTTTCGAGTTGGAGCAAATTCCGTCCCACGCTTTTTTATCCTCTAGATAATCTGATATTTTATAGTAGGCCTTTTTACACAGGAAGGTTTTGACAATTTGTTTGAATTTATTTACTGATAATTTTTGCAACTCACTAGGAGTTTTGTTGTAGAAGCGTATACCCCCCGCCCTTTAAAAGATACTTTAATTTTGTGTAGTCTAATTGTGGGCACAGCGAGTTTATGTTTATTCCTTGTATTCAAATTATGTACATCGCTATTTTTAGGGAACCGATTGATATTTCTATGAGTGTACAATAGGTTTTCATAAATATATTGACATGGTACTGTCATTATGTTTATTTCTTTGAATTTATCACGCAGGGATTCTCTGGGATCCATACTATAGATAGCACGAACAGCCCTCTTCTGCAACACTATTACGGTGTTAATATCTGCAGCGTTCCCCCACAGTAGAATACCATAAGACATAATACTATGGAAGTAGCTGAAATAAACAAGTCTAGATGTATCCACGTCTGTAAGATGACGGATTTTTTTTACAGCATATGCTGCAGAACTAAGTCTCTTCGATAGCTTATCTATGTGTGCGCCCCATTGAAGTTTATTATCTAAGGTGATCCCTAAGAAAATGGTACTTTCTACAATTTTTAACGTTTCTCCTTTTACATTTACATCAGCCTGAACTTGTTTAACATTAGGTAGAATAAATCTAATACATTTCGTTTTGGTTTCGTTAAGCAAAAGATTATTGACATTAAACCAATGGACTACTTTTGAGATTGCATTATTCACATCATCGAAATTCGTGTCTTGTCGTTTCATTTTAAAAATTAATGAAGTGTCATCAGCAAACAATACAATCTCGTGATTATTCTTAACAAGATGAGGCAGGTCGTTAATATAAATTAAAAATAGGAAAGGGCCGAGGATAGATCCCTGCGGTACACCCATTGTAACTACAGACCCCGAAGACCGTTTCCCATTAATGTCAACTCTTTGTATCCTATTACTCAAATAAGATGTAAGAAGACCTAGAAGTATTGTTCTGCCGGTTAAACTTTTCTTCCGCCGTGAAGATCTTTTCATCGGTAAACAGGATATTTTTTGGATCGTGTCTCTTCAATAGGTTCCGACATCGTTCCAGTCGCAATTTACGAAGACGCTCGTTTAAATAATGCACTTTCCTTCGACTGTAGGCCTTTAGTTTAAGATCATATTTAAGTATCCTGTTCACCGATATTCGCGAAATGTGGGTCTGCAGAGCTAATTTCTTTTGAGTCCGGCAAGGGTTGCGACGAATTCGCTCTCTGATTACTTTGATGTTGGCGGGCGTCCTTACAGACCGCGAGCGGCCACATCTTCCACGGTCTTCTAAAGAGCCGGTCTCCTTGTACCTCTTTATGGTATAATACACAAAGTTCCGACTACATCCCAAACTTTGAATTTCACTAAAGCTTGCATTGGTTTTTTTCCTGCTTGAAACAGTGAAATTACAGTCGCACGCAAATCTTTTGTTGGCGCTATTTTCACGGAGAATGAAACAAATATTCAAATGTATATTTTTTCTGATTCAAAACATTCGAAATTTAAAATTTTAAAAGTTTAAAAAAGGTTGCATGAATTACTTTCTTTTTAAATTAATTAAATAAGTTCGTCTCAAAACTTATGAACACACGAGGTACCTACATAGTAAGTTACTGTAGGTACATATAAGCTGCTATTGCGTTGCGTTGCTTTAACTATCCACCCGTTGTTGGGTACCGTTTTGTCGTGATAGCTTTCGAATGGTAGGACTCGCGTTTAATCACAACCACAGCAACTGGTAGTTGCTCAAAAAGCGATAGTAGCCAATGTGCCATGCGCGGTCATCATTATGACGACTAAAAAAAGTAGAGAGAAAAGCCCCAAAAAGGTTTGCTGGAAGAGAACTCTCTATAGGATAAAGCGCGCCTGTATCAGTACCTCTCTAGTTTCTTTATTCATGTTTTTGTGTGCAATGTAAATTTAAGAATAGCTAGTTGAGTGTAGTAAACTCTCACTTATGGTTTCAGATCCTGACAATGTCTTTATAATAGATCCCAGTGCAACAGAGATACCACCAGGAGAGTCTCGCATGTTTTCTGTGAGATACAGGTAAATGACAAAGTTATGTGCCTAGCTAGATAAGCAAGATCATCCAGCAACAATGCCATCCAATCCAGCCTATAGGGATATAACGCTAGTCCACTGCTTGACATAGGCTTCTCTCTTAATGATCGCCACATCTCGCCCTGTCTTAAGTTCAAATAACTATATTTTCATGTTACATTTACCTACTTTTAAGATTGACCAGCAAGATGTTATAAAAGCAAGATAATAATTATAAATAATGTGTAGGCCTACAGTAAATGAAGAAGTGTTCGGCTACCTATTGTGCGCAGACTTTCAATACAAGCAGTTCAATGACGATGATGATGTAAAGCTGAAACACACATGGTTCCGTATTCCTTGTATTGGGAACACTTGGTCGCCTTGTACCGAATGGCCTACGGAGTGGGATTGCCCGATCGATGTAAGTATCTTATTTAAGGTGCTTTGGTGTAAGATCGGACGTGGTGAAGATCGTATGAAATTCATTCTAGCCGAATTAAGCCATATTTTCTTAAGCTGCCAACATTTTCTACGACTTCATATCAGTTCGCCCCTCCTGCCCATACCCGTCAGTCGCTTCAGCAATTTATTTAAGAGTTGTGTTCCAAAACAATAGACAACCTAATTTTGCCTTTTTTTGTCAATCCGATCGGCGGCGTAGGGACGCTGTAGGCCAATATTCGGACTTTCCCCTCACCGGTAAAGATCGTATGAAAATTTATTGTTTGAAAAACAGAAGTAATGAAAAAATCTAAGCCACGTTTCTCATGCTTTAGGTAGGTAGGTAACTAATTCCATAGTGGCAAAGTTTGAGAACCACAAAATCACGCCATTTCTCCAGGGGGGGTAATTTTGTACGCAAAAATCCAAAAAGAAAATCTTCTGGAACCATTTGTTTATGGAAATTTAGTGATAACCTATGTTTATATGTTGTGTTATAGAATGATAAATTTCAAATATTATATTCCTGTGTCGACTTTGTTCTCTGAGCATCAGAAGTGACTTTAAAATGGTGTCCGAACTTGCCCCATGTTTCATTTTTTCATCACACTAAAAAAATACTTTCTTCTTCTTTATTTATGTGTCTTTGGACACATAAATAAACAAGATCCGTCAAGTGCGAGTGTGACTCGCACGCCGAGGGTTTCGAACGTTTGTCAAGTATACCAATATGTATTCGTCCATGGTACTACTTATAGGTACCGGTTAGAGACTGCTATCATGGACGAAATCCTTCATCTATATGCTGCTATTTAATGATACCTAAAAATTAAAGGTACGCACATTTCAGATGGATCGGTTTGCAAACTTCGAAGTATAGAGGGTAATGGTAAAATTTTCGACCTTTTTCAGTATATTTCGAAAAGTATGTAACCTACAAGAATTTCAAAACTGTTTTGAGGTGTACAAACCAATACCTTTTCTTTGATACGCCACTCAGTGTGGTAGCCTTTTGAAAACTATTCCTCCGTTGTTGACCATTTTTCAAAAAGTGTTCTACTTACAGACTTCTCTGGTAAAATATATATCCATATCTGTAAACGCTACATACATTTCAGATGGATCGCTCTGCAAACTTCGGATATAGCGGGGGGAATGGGTAATTATTCTACTTTTTTCAAAATATTTTAAAAAGTATGACATCTACAGAAATTTAAAAAACTTTTTTGAGATGTTTAAAACAAAACCTTTCATTTGATACTATGTACACTCGGTGAGGTAGCCCCCCTTTTGGAAATTCTCGCAATGCAGTTAGTTGCTGAGATATTAAAGACGGAAAAAAGGACAGAAAAAGCGAGACCATAATGATTTTATGAAAATAAAACACACCGATAAGCTACGTTTATTCCTTAACATTTTCCGCTACATTTCAATACTAGCTGCGCCCCGCGCCTTTGCCCGCGTGGAAATTGATTGTACACCCCCAAGGGGTAGATTTGTAAAAATAAAAAATACGTGTATCATTATTTACTTTATAGTTTATTTATACCGAGTTGTGAATCGAACCAAGGGATAATAATTTTCCATAGAAAATTTACCACCCTTTTTAAACCCCTAAAAGTCAATTTTTGAAAATTTGATTAGCCTAGTACTTAAACTATATGCTAACCAAATTTCATCTAAATAGGTTAAGTACAGTCCGACCAGAAACAATAGAAAATAAATTAGGGCGCCACTATTGTTTACATGGTATCACCATACTACGGCAGAAGGTTAAAAAATATCAACTATCAATATGTACTTGATATTTTTTTTATATATTTTTATCTGCTACGATACTACGGTTGAAAATTTTGGCCCTCGTCGAATACAAAAGACTTCAACGCGCACCTGCTTATGTACAACAAACTAAATACCTCATACTCTCTGAAACTGGAAGGCGTATGTGGTTGCGGTTTTCTGTATAATACAGATGAATTCTTGCTCTTTACTCTCAATGATCTTCCCCTAGCCCTCCCCCTACCTTCCCAATAAATTAATACATTTTGTCGTAGACCTTCGTAGCACGTGCTACGACGCTACGCTAAACCAGTGTAGCGATAAAAAGATCTCAACGCACGTGCTTTAATATGAAATCTATATTGCACATATTTTTCTGAAACTTGGGATAGAAGGCGGATGTCACTATAATTCCCCACCCCGTAGGTAAAGAAAGTAGAAGGTTTTTTGTTTAAGAGCTTCGTTGAACGTGATACAAATACAAAATTCGATGTTCAGGGCCCATTTGAAAGCGCGGACTGTCGGTAAAGCACTAAATAAGTCGCGAAGATACCTATTTTAAGCCGACTTTAGAAATAGGAGGTTCTGTGTTCGGCTGTTTGTTTATGTATGTTTCTATTTCTCCGATTTTAATGATTCTTTTACTATCATATAGATAAAGAATGATCCCAATAAACATTTTATTCCAGAGTGATTAGTATTTTTCCTGAGCTACCATTGTGCCGCCTAAGCTACCGACGACGGTTTTTAGTCGCTCAAATTTCCAATGTTGAGCTACTGAGCGGAAGCATAAGCGACTGTCTTGTATCGCGGAAATTACCTGTAGCTCAAGCGGTAGTATAGTAGCCTATGTACGATCGGCCATGGTGTGTCATCATCACATTACAACTGCCATGAATAACTAAAATTAATATTTCAGATAACTATGCCGCCGACAGTACCAACGCGGACTACTTTCCAAAACTTCATGTTGTCTAATAAGCTGGAGATACCAATGGTTTTCAAGTTTGAAGCACCCCAAAAGTCGTAAGCAACTTTCTTGATCTCTTTTACTTTTAGGTAGCTACACTCTTCCTGATTTAAGTGTTTTTTTTAGCTATGAAGCCCAGTTATTTTATTTAAAATATTTTGTCAGCCGACTATTTCTTTTAATTATTATAATTTCATAGGAATTTCGTAGTGCTGCCAATGTGTGGCATTGTCCAAGGCCGTGGTTGGCAGATTATCTACGTAGCCTTGGAAACAAAAGCTAGTGGATTTTACAACGAGTCTTGGGATGTGGTAATCAACAGAGTTCATAGAGTGAGTACCTTACCCATTATTTCTACGAATTTTTAAGTAATAAATAACATAATATTAATACTTAGCTTAAGCTTCTCATGTAAGTAACATGCTTGTTTTAAATGAGAAATAAAGATCTTTAAACTGAACGACATTCAGAGTCAACAAGCTTATTTTACTAAAATTGGAAACTCTACAAGTTTACTTTAAAACTCGGGTAGGTACTAAGATGGAAATCTACCACGGCTATAGGTACTCGTACCTACTGTACCGATTTTCGCCATACTTATCTGAGAAAACTCGATCAAGACACCTTTGCTACAAATATACTAAATAAATATGCTATATAAATATCAACCGTTTGCGAGTTACGATGCCACCGACAGAAACACAAATGGACACGTCAGCGTTATAGCACCTTGTATCGGGAATTAAAAGTAAGATGTATCTCAGGCACGTATCAACTTCTACGGGAATGCGGAAATCAGCAACGTAGAGGTCATGTCTCACGGGTACAATCCGAAAACCCATGCGATGTTAGAGTTTCCACCGACCATCACTGGTTGCTGCAATTATGTTACCAGTTATCTGCATAATATGACGAGGATGGCAATACAGTGAGTCGAAAGTTAATGTGCTGAGGCCCAATTCTGTTAACCAATCGCTTTACTATGACAATGGTATCGTCGCAGCATGCTAACTATGCTCCTACACGACGCGCGCTCAAACTCATAAATAAGTTTCTACTGGAGTTCCAACAAGTAGACGAAGTTTAAAGACTGTCTTTAAAGCCTACCTTTACCTTCTATTGATGTCTCTTAGATTGTACCTTAGTTTTAATTAGTTTGTACCCTAGATAGTAAGCATTTAGGTGTAAACTGTGAGCTTCTATTAGGTTTTACTAAATAAATGTCTAAATGTCGCAGAATCGTCGATTATTGTCTATTTGCACGGAGATATTGCTAGAATGGTTTTAACCTTGTCAAGATTGACACGCGTCCTCCATCTGTAGTTTCTTTCACCATCATCAGCCCGTATATACGTCTACTGCTGAACATAGTTTCTTTCATTTAAGGTTAAATGCCAAAATATGTAATTCTGAGACGATACCATTGTCATGGTGAAGCGATTAGTTTAGTGGAATATGTATTATGGAAGCATAGTGTTCGTGGTATATTATATTAGTGTAGCCTATCATCTGTCAATAGGGTTGGTGTAGGTAATGTAGTCACAAGAATTAACAATTTAAAAACAGTATCCATAATCGTAAATCTAACATTTTATTAATTGTGATAACACCACACCACATTCCTATTGAATTTTAAAACTAGGGTAGTTTGGAAAACCTTAAAAAGAAAGAGAAAAGATTTTATTTCTAGCAACACAATACAGGGTGTCCCACGGCCATGGGACATAGATGGCAAGTACCAGAAATATTGAACGTTCGATTGTTATACATGCTAACTAATTATTCATATTTGACCACAGTTTCATATTAAGAAACGCTGAATAATATTGTGTTGTGTGCTACGTTGTGTGCCCTTGTTCATCTACTTTACAAAACAGTCATTGCTTTGTTATAGTGGTTGTTTATTTTACCGGCTTAACGCGCGGCCAAGAAATTTGACTTTTATCCCTCTCCCAAGGGAACCGTACTGAATTCCGGGATAAAAAGTATCCTATGTTCTGCCTCGTAGTACCTATGAACTCAAATCATGCCAAGTTTCATTTGAATTCATTCAGTAGTTTCAGAGTGAAGCGCGGTCAAGAAATTTGTCTTTCATCCCCTCTCCCAAGAGAACCGTACTGAATTCCGGGATAAAAAGTAAAAAGGTTAGTTAAACTGCATTATCAGAATTTTGAAAAATTATTTGCTTTATCCGATAATAGAATCCACTTAAATCCAAAAAACAACGTCCTGTATTTTTTACGGCAGCAATATGTAGAGTAAATCATTAGTAGAGACCGGCTTATATGCAACTGCATATGTATTTATATATTTAGCCCATTTCATAGGTAGTTGAATATTTTACCTAAAATCTAGTGACGATGCATTTATTCGCTTTATTTGTAATATTTCTGAGTAGGACAGTTGATGATAATTGAATGAACAAATGAAAACTTACCTTGTGTAGCTCAGTTACTGAAAGTTCGCGCGATCGTCTTTTGTCTTTTTTATACTTCATTACGAATTTTTGATTCGTTTTGTTCGATCGGTATTCTAAATTACCAAAAAATTACGTACGAAGTTTAATTGCCTTTTAATTTTGGAATGGCTCCGGAGGTCATAATGGGTAGGACGCACTGGTTAAAAGCATTCATTTTCAAACATTGCGGTATGGATGACGAGAAGTCTCGACGAAGTTTACCAAACGCTGCCCAGCCTAGCTGAACCCTCCTCTTGGCATCCTTTCCGAATTTGTTTTTATCTAACTGCAGAATCTGCCCGAGGTAAGCGTACTCGGAAACAATTTCGAGAAGGTGGCCATGTACGACGACCGGTCCTGGATCAATGTGGGCATTGATCATGACTTTGGTTTTATCCAAATTCATGCCAAGACGGATGCATAGCGAGGCTATGGCTAGGCCATCCAGGATCCGGTTCAGCTCCTCAAGCGACTCCGCCATTAAAACTATGCCATCAGAAAATCGCAGTTGCGAGATGTAATTGTCATTTATGTTAATGCCCTTATCTTTCCAGTCCAGCGTCTTACAAATATCTTCCAACGCGCTCGTGAACAGTTTCGGGATATGACGTCCCCCTGTCTCACTCCTCTGCGCAGTTGAATGGGTTTAGACTGCTGGCCTTGTACTTGGACAGTCATGGTGGCGGCCTCGTAGAGACATCTCAGCACCTCGATATAACGAGTCTACTTGGCAACGCTGTAGCACTGAACATTATAAGAGTGCGAAAATACTGGTGCACTATCTATTTGCTCTCTCATATCCGTTGAGCCGTTGACCGACACGACCAGGGTCCGAAAGGAGTCCAAACAAAAAGAGGGTTGAAGGAGCAGCGCCTGACCTCTAACTGGTGTAAGAGAGTCAAAAGAGCTTTTTCTCCCCAGTTCTTGGCAGATTTCATGGTCTTCCTCTTACTTAATATTCAATGTTTACTGAACAGATTTGATTCTTATAACTGACTCTACCGATCTGTGTGATAAAAATACAGGTTGATATTTTTTTGATTTTAGTGGGTTCGATTAACGGACAAAACGATACATTTTTCTAAATTCTTAGAACGTAGTTTTACTAATTTAAAACAAGAAAGGAATGTTTCGTTTTAGTAAAACTTCCTATCTCCAATATTTCTGGTAGGTACTTGCCCTCTATGTCCTATGGCTGTAGGGCAACATGTATACATAAGTAAAAACTGTTGAATCTTCTGAATAAAATTGGTTTTTCCCTGTCATTTCAGTTTGAGAATACTTAACAACACGTCATGGTTGGGGGCAGACCACGGCGGAACTCTTGTTCTGCCTCCAAAAGAATTCGTCAAATACCACTGGTGGTTCTTCCCGAAGCAAGCCGACAAGGTCTACGACACCACTATGACTTGCTCCTGTATAACTCTGATTGATGGCAGGTATCGTATTATACCATGTAGCTCGCAGACCAGCTGTGCGATTACGATAAAACCACCCATCCTATAATTGACATTTGAAAGCCATTTCAATGACCATATCCACAATACAACTGCAAATTACACTAATCTAACAGTGATTAATCTAGTTTTACTCACTTTAAGTACCTACAGTTATACACAGATTGTTTGTAACATAAACAACATTGTTAAACTAAATGCCTATATCGTACACTACATTGTAGCGGTCGCAGGGAGTCGATGGCTGAAGGCGGCTCAGGACCGCCGTCGTTGTATGTGGAAAGTATATTATTTCATGGCGTCGTTTGGTGAGGGCCTGTGTCCAGCAGAGTGAAAAATTGCTATCTGATTCTTGAGAAAAGTGACTTATTTAGGGCAACCAACTTATGTCTAGTTGGATGGAATGGAATTACAAACTAGAAAACAAAATACTTGAAACTAGTGCTCTCCTAATTAGAGGTAGCTACAGCATGCGCAGTGATTAGGTCTTATTAAAGATGTTCTTGAAAAAAATTGTTTCAGGCCCGTAGGCGAACCAACGGAGGTTTACATTCACGTAACTGGTTTTTCTGAGCTTCCTAATTTGAGGGTAGGTACTTTATTTCCAACTGTATACAATTTTTGCTAGCCGGGTTTAGGACATACCTATTATTGTCAACCAGCATGCGACCATCTGGATAAGATCAAAAGTGGCACGAATTGGAGGAGGCCTAGACCCCGCAGTGGGTAGAAACGGGCTAGTCATGACGATGAAATAAGACCCGCATGACTAAGGACTGCACCTGGCCCAGACCTGCTGTGTGATTACGCAAAAAGAACCCATCCTATAATTGACATCTGAAAGCCTTCGCGCGTCCTATCCTAATTTAAAAATTCGTTTCAAATTTCGAAGGCCATGCCATGGCTTTCAAATGTCATAAATGGATGGGTGGTTTTTGTGTAATCGCACAGCTGAACAGACAGGATCGAGGCAATGGTGCATATAAAGGCGAGAACTATTGTAGAAAGTCAACATTTTTTGCAGGTCTTACCATTCAAAACGAATCTTCACGACGTGGTCGTAGGAGAAAATCTTAGCTTTTCGGTTACGGTGTACAACTACGGGTGTTGTTTTTTTACGTCGAAGCTCTACCATGTCATCAATGGTGTGGGAGACGATTTTAGTGGAGACCGATTAGACATCGACAGTACTGTGGTAACGCAAGTTCACTTATTTTAATAACATTGCAGTTTAGTATTTACATTCAGTTATTGAGAAAATTTGGTGGTTTGGTGAACGTCACGAGAAAACCGCTAGATGCGGGCTGGCTGGATAAGCCATTGTTGCGACCTCCTGGGGAGGTTTATGTCCATCTCTCTTAAAAAGCTGATGCGGATTAAGAAAATCTATAATGGTCTCATTTTGACTTGCATTTGCATTGACATGCATTTTATACCTATTGACATTATTAGTTTGATTCGACAATGCCCCTTTACAGAAGCAAATAATAAAGTATTACTACTTTGACATTGTTTTACAATATTTTGTATTTATTGCATAATTTTATTATTATTTTGGTTTTACTTTATTTGACCATGCCCTTAGACAGCAGCTTTATTTACAATATGAATCTAAATAATTTTACTTCTGACATTATTTCATTATTGTTATCTTTGTTTGTTACGTAATTTTGTACATTATTCCTAATATAGTTTAACAGTGCCCTTGTACAACAGCATACTTTGACATAATTTTTAATTTATTTATTATTTATTTTAGTCTGACCAATTCATCATCATCATCAACCTACCTTAGTCCACTGCTGGAAACCCTCTCCCAATGAACGCCATAGCGCCCTGTCTTCAGCTTGCCGCATCCAGCATCTGCCTGCAGTCTTTCGCAGATCGTCATCCCACCTGGCCGGAGGGCGTCCTACACTACGTTAGCCGAGTAGCGGTCTCCACTCGAGAACACGTTTACCCCAGCGGCAGCGGTTGACCAATTATTTTTATTTAATGTTCTTTGAACAATGGTGAACTTATGGTGTTTCCTATATCGAAAGTGTGTGAATTGTTATAATATAATTTATATAGAGTGTAACATGTGGAACGGCCTACGGTGAAATAAATAAACACAAATTTTACAGAATAGTATAAAGCCTACTCTAGACTGCGCCAAAGTTAAGTTAACAGTGACACCATATGGCGCAGGTCCAAGACAGATAAAAATCAAATACACGGTACTTTTTCGCACGGAAAATGATGAGATAGAGGAAATACAACCTGTTGAAAAGACAATTTGCACTATCTGGTACGATGGAATCTACCCAACTTTAAAGGTAAGCCTAATTATACACTTTTGGTAGTCGGATAAATAAGTGTGGCGGTCGCAACGAAGAAACGACCTCTCCAACTCAGCTAAGGGAACGGGCCAGAGGAAGGGCAGGAGCTTCCTATTCTGTGTAGATTTGACACCTCCAATGCGATCACCAATCTGCCTCCCTCACGTGGTGATTATGGCATAACCCCCCCTTATTGCGGAGAGGCATTTTCAGCCGTGCATCAGCACACGATGAGGAGTCGGGTAATAAAAGGAGAAATGCCTCAGCGAAAGCAATTCTTTTGGTTTTTATATTTATTTATGTGCATAATGTTATAGGTGAAGCGAACTATTTCGGTGAAATGTCCGGTGATTTTGAGCAACCACTGCGTATGGAATATGATGAACATTGACGCGTAAGTACCTTGCAATTACCTATGTTTATTTCAGCATTGACATACAGCGGGGCAATGCAGCCAGAGTCTTGGGGACGCTTCCGATTGGTATTGATATGGATCAGTTGTGCTACATCGAGATTGTTTGCAACAGTCTGCAGTTAGCTCAACTGTTTCAATAGTAAATACTAGTTCAAATTTGTTTCTATTCTATAATAGTAATTTGTTTTTTAATAAAGTGAATTTAAGTTAAATCATATCGTAACTGCTGTCCAAATTAAATGAAATATTATTAATCTTTTAATGTTATCAGCATGTACAATAAAATTATGATGAACGAGGTTTGAAGATTTTTGTATGAAGGGTGACCCAACATCGGCAAACACACTGTCTTTTTTTCAAAATCGCGGCGCACAATGAAAGTTATATATCCGGATAGAGGTCGCTTAAACCTGAGATATGCACAGATGAAAATAAACATTGCTCTAATAAAAATTTGTTAATGTGAATATTTCCGAAGCCTGACGCTTTAGGACATTATGTTAAAGGACATGTTTGATTTGTATAAGTGTCCTATAACCAAATACATAATTTTCATTGTGAGCCGCGATTTAGAAAAAAAAAGAAGAAACAGTATGGTAACCGATGCCAGGCCAAAATCTTCAAACCCCTTTAACAACAATAATGTGGTCTTCAGATTAAACAAGGCTCTGTTGGAATGCAGACCAAATAAACCATTAGACGTGAACATCTACGCCCCAGATCTTTGCGAGCGCATCGGATACGTTGAAATAATCTTCGTTATCGGTTGTGTTTATCGAGTAAACGTGCCATGGAGTTTTCGCAGAGAGAAAATATGTGATTGCGAGATGGTTGAAGTACAAATTGGCATATCTACTTTTGAGTGGAGACATACTTGTACTCATAGAACGATGATAGAGTTGTTTCCTTTGAATGGTATTGTTTCGGTTAGTTTTCGTCATCTTTTTATTCATTTATATCGCTTTATGAGAGTGAAGGAATAGAAAGTGCACTTGTGTTTGCGCATACACTTCTGCACTTTATGCCAAGCACACATGGCTAGTCTCCGTTGAAACTGGCGGCCGCGCCGCCGTGTCCGAAATTTGACTAGGCGGACCCCACCATATTTATATCAATTAAATGGCAACCTGTTTAAGGAAGTATATGAAATAGTAGCTTGACGTGGATCATCAATCAATTAATCAAGATCAGCTCAAAAATTACATATTAATCAATACAGTGTTTTTCTTGTAGCCCAAACACCCAGGCGTACTCCATCTAAAGTTTAACTATGCTACGAAAGGACTGAATATTTTATGTTACGTGCTGACCTTGCCTAACCAAAGAACAATAAATTTATACATCAATTTGATGGCCCAAGCGAACAGCAAAGGCACGCTGACTCCGCTACGTCGACCTCTGGGTTTCGAGGAGTACTTAGCTGTTTTGGATTGTGGAAGAGTGCCGATTAATAACTTGGATCCTGTTATAAGAGTAAGCCCAAACCCGCACTGCGAGCGCCATTTTTAGCGCGTAGTTTAGTTATTTTGACTGGCCGAACTAAAGGCGTCTGCACTGCACCGAGGCGAGTCATTATGAAAACTATTAAAAACTTCGGCTGTCAAGAAAAAACAGTACCTAATTGCCTGGCTTGCTACAGGCCAATCGACTAGCTAAGTTAGGCGCTTGCAGTACGGCGAGTCCCGTATCTTATCAGTTATCACCAGTGATCGGTGTAGGTAGTGCTCTTCACGGGAATTAGTGACCGTTAACTTAACATGGATATGCCGTCTAAATACCAGGGAATTTCTAAAAAAACTATAGGTAATATAACCTATAGTTTTTTTAGAAATTCGGATTTTACATAGTACCTATTCAGCTTTGAGAGAAGGACTGCCTGTTTGTTTGAGGTAGTCGTCTATTTGTCTCATTCGACTACTACTCAATCCTGTTCTTCGGTTCTTTGAGTGCGCACGAGTGCTTTAAGTGATACTATTGTTTGACCCAGGCTAGTTTAATGGATTTTTGAATATTCTCTAACGACCAACTTTGGCTTGCTTTACTGGACTACGATTTGCCACTGTGATTCTGTTGGACTTTTTGCTGGGACCTGTATTTTTCTTTAACGATACGGTGAGCTGAATTTCTAGAAATGAAGTAGACAACTGTCAAATATGACGTCATCCGCAAGTATTCGTAAGCTAAGTATATAGTATGCAACCCGCATTGCAGCCACCAGTCTAAACCAGAAATTAGTAGTCTGATATTATGTCGTCGTGCGTACTCATGATACATGAACAGTGTAAACTTCATTTACATCGACATTCAGAAAAATATTCCCGGGAATCCCGGGGCATGTCCATGTTAACATTATCATTTAGGTTTATTGACCCAAAATAGCACTACCTATGCCGATCCCTAGTTATCACACTTTTGTTTTATCTTAGCGTATCGTTGGCCACATGACGTTAAGCTACGCGCCATCCTAGGCGCTTGAACCTAAGCTTAGGCCACGGCATTGATGTCTCATATAGACCGAGATATCAAAGTTATCAATCTAATATTTCCAATTAAACGAACTTCAACTTCCTATTACAAAGATGTTTATGTTAATAGATGTCATTCTTATATTTCAGATAGCATGGCTGTACAATCCAACAGATGTGTTCACAACTTGGCGATTAGTCCGGGGCAACATGATATCTTCGGATTGCGTCATTCGATGCTTATTGTACTTTGCCGAAGTACCGCCTTTGGGCAAGCTAGCTATTCCATTTGCGTTCATGCCTACTGAAATGATTGACTACGAGGTAAATCTACGTGCAAATCTAACAACCTAAATAAACTCTAATCCTTTTTTTAAAGAAATCCCAAATACCAACGCTACGAACAGCTTAAACGACAGGATTTTTCCTGCTTTAGCACCCGCTTAGAGTTGGTCGTTTTTGTTGCCGTAAAGTAGTATAGGCCTAGGATGGGATGGAGTGATGAGCTTGAAGAACATCTGCCATCGTGGCCTCTTGCTGCGTTGAATCGCGATGAAGGTGAAAAGAGAGGCCTTTGCTCAGCATTGGGTGCGACACATACGGCTAAATAAAAAATAATCATGTTTTTGGTGACAACATTTTTGCTTTTACATACTTAACAAGTGTTTTTATTTTTTAGATTACTTTTTTCTCATCGTTCGGATATGATTCTGAAAAGATATTAGTGAAAGGACAGGGTGGGCTTCCGAACAGTTCGGAAGTGAGACTAGATATACCGAGTTACGTTGAACAGGTCATACGTTCTGCTTACAGGAAAGAAGTTGTAAGTAAATAAAAAAATAATACCTATTGGACATTTTCCACAGCATTATCTGGTCCGAGAGTAAGCAGAGCTTGTTAAGGGTATATTTCGATGCACTGTAACCCTACCAGGGTCACAGTGCATCGAAATATTTCCGTGTCGGAATTGAGTCTTGACATTCGGTTACGGTTTCCCTACCGATCGAAGTCTAAATCGCGATTCACAGTCTCTCTCGGTATGCTCTCCGTTGCTAGGATTAGACGGAAAGCATTTAAGGGTAGTGCTTCCTAAATGGGAAGGGTGATTTCGTTCGTCGAATGATCACAACGATAGAACGAAACAGAATGAAATTTGGTCATGAAAGTAGGCCTCCAGTATACGAAAAAAAGGAGGTTCGCGCCAGGTTTACCTATACACCCAGCCACACTCTAAAGACCTAACTAAAACTAACTAATAACGCATTGTTGAAAGTTTGATATAATTTTGACTCCTAATATTTATTTTTATACAGATATTTTTATCAGTGGAGCATTTGACAATTCCAGTGATGCCAACGCATTCTTTGAACAGAGAGATAATATCTGTTTGTAACGAATCGGACCACGTCATGAGGTTTATTTGGCTACCGTAAGTATTCGAACAAGAACTGGACGGCCGCGTGTAAAAATTTGTTAGCTATAATAGTCAACTAGCCTTCGCCCGCGGCTTTGCACGCGTGTTTTCGGAGTAAAAAATCGAAATGTTATTCCACGTCCACAACTTTATGTGCGCAAAATTTTAGCTCGAACCATTCAGTAGTACTGGCGTTGTCTTACCACAAACATCTTCAAAACGGCACAATTATTTTTTTGTATTATATTAGTAGAAAAGCCGCAGGGCATACGTTGATTCGAGAAACACAAGACAGAGGCTGTAGACAGAAGCGAGAGGGGGCCTATCTAATACCCAGCAGTGGGTAATACCCGGCTAATATGATTTTTTTTCTGCGTCTGCGATCACTGACTA
Source organism: Eupithecia inturbata (assembly GCA_963662085.1). Classification (NCBI taxonomy): domain Eukaryota; kingdom Metazoa; phylum Arthropoda; class Insecta; order Lepidoptera; family Geometridae; genus Eupithecia; species Eupithecia inturbata. The sequence goes on along the minus strand of OY759181.1, from coordinate 11,022,596 downwards.
TACTGTGACTATAGGCGAATAGTCACATGTTGAGTGCGCTGCTGTCGATTAGGATTAGGACTCTGTAACCCTTGCGGTAATAGGTTGTCCAGAGCTGATATGATGATGATGAAGTATCTAACTGCACTAAAGCAAAATGGCAATACAAATAGCTTTTGTTAATGATTTTAGGGAGAGAATAGCAAACATAGTGAACATAGTGATGACGCCGTGCTGGGGCGTCATACAACCGAAGTGTAATGAATGGATTACGATGACTATTTACACTCTTCAGGAGCCTGCCACGTTTACGTAAGCATCACAAAGGATGTTAAACAGCCAAAGGAATCTTGATACGATTACTGGACGTTGTTGTGGAGTCATGTAACGCTATTTTGACAACATGACTATCATCTGATGTGTGGAAGCACGTTTCCATTCTTCTACGCTTTGCCGAAAGCTGCTGCTCCCTAGAGCATCACGCCCCGGTTGACCATTGATTTGAAATAGAAAATTAAATTAATTTGATTTGAAAAACCATTGATTTGGACCGTGGTACTAATAGATCAATGGTTTTTATACATTAAAAATTTGTACGTTTTAAGTAGGTACCTACGTAATTGTATGACAGGAAATTTACGTAGCTAGTAGACTATAATATGGGTCAGTTCATGAATGAAGTAAACTTTCATCAGGCATTCCCAAAGCTAGACTTAGACACTGGGCTGCGACTTTGAGCTGGACGCGTTTGAGAAGGATTGGGACTTTCTGGTTGATAATAATAATCCCACGCTATCCTATGTAACGAAAGACGTCATAGTCATATGTCTTTTTATAGGACAACGGTAGCCTGCGAGATTCTAGACTTGACGGAGCGCAAGCGCTACCAGCGAAATGAACTGCTTAGGAGGAACAAAATTGAGAAATGTAACCAAGAGTTCATTATAACTGAAGAAGGAACATTCCACGCTGTTAGTAAAATGCATTAAAAACTAGTTGTATTTCAGGACAGTAAAATGCAGGAACTCGGAATTGTAGATAGGCCGGAAAAGATAGCGATAATTGGGTGTGGCGTTTCTACTGGGTAAAGGCCTAAAATCCTCCCCCACAGAATCCCACCCCCACGATGGGATTGTGTGGGGAGGCCTTTAGTCCTTTACCCAGTAGAAACGAAGTAGGCTAGCAAGCAGATCGTAGAACAAAAGGACATGATGATGTCCTCCTTGCCGAATTTTCGGCCACGGCAGCCTGTCTCAACAGAAAATAGCCATGCAGGACATAATTATAGTGCACAAGTGGGTGCGCAAACACATGCGCACTATCTATTCCCACACTCGCATAATCCGATGAGACGGCAGACCGACACGATCACACAAAAGGACATACTATAGATAGAAAATGTCAGGTAATATTTCTTAAAATTTCTACAAATAAAATACTTCTGTGGAGTATTGCAGGATATCAACGATTCCCCGCCGTACGTTGAAGATATAGTGAAGCCGCAGCCGACCTACTTAGCGATGACTGTGTCAATATCATCTATAGGACAACGAGATGGCTATCCGAGGATGCTGTTGAAACAAATGTGGGAACAGGTAATGATTTGCTGAATCAAAGTTTTTGTCATTCTTTTGATGAGTTCGACGGTGGTTCTTTTTCACTTTGTTTGCTAATGGAGAAAATTAAAAAGATAATCAATTAGCACTTACGAGTAGTAACTTATGGGCGGATTTTTATAAATTTGTACTTAAATAAAATACGTTTTTTTCTTATTTTCCTAAAACTTGTAGGCTAATCAGTATTAATATTCCAATAAATCAAGATTTATTTAATAATATAATTTATATTTTTAATAATTCATAAAAAACGCATAATATCTAAATGTAAACTGTATATATACACTAATAGCTGCTTTATCTACCTAGACCTCATGTAAATATTGATTTTGTTACTATGTGGTAACATGACAGATGTAATAAAAAAATTGTAAGCCATATTATTTCTTATAAATAAAGTTACAGCACTAAAGCGTTTAAAACTATAGAAAAGATGGTTTGTGTGAAAGGCGTGAGCGCGGATTATAGTAGCTGAAAGGGCAGAGTGGTAGAAAAACAGAATATGTTGCCGACCCCGTCTAGAGTGGGAAAAGGACGGAAATAAAATTAATGTAATAAATATAAAAGAAAGTCGTGTTAGTTACACTATTTATAACTCAAGAACGGCTGAACGGATCTCGGTGAAATTTGGCAGCGAGGTAGATGGTATCCCGGGGCCGGACATAGGCTACCTTTTATTCTGGAAAAAAGCGTGCGAAGCTGCGGGCTGCAGCTAGTAAATAAATAAAATAAAATTCGTTTATTTCAGACAACACAAAAATCAATTTAGGTCCATAATTATGTTAGTCAAAATTAATAGTAATTCTATGTTAGTAGTACCTAGTCATGAAACATGTTTAAGTAATATAATTTCAAACACTGTAATCGCTTAATGATGAAACTATTTCATCATTATTCGATTACATTGCTTGAAGAACGGGCTATCCCTTTTATTGGATAATGCATTCAAGATGGAGTTGGTACTCCCGTGCAGCCTGCACAGCAACGAGGCGACTTTCTTCCGCATGCATGCATGGAAGTAATGATGATCCTTCCATGCCTACACCCAGAAAATGTTGTCATACCAACCAGTTAGGCAATAACGAACAGATGAAAAAAAAAACAGAAAAACTGAATGTTGATGATTTCAGGTGCCGCCGTACGATTTACTATCATCAGATATGAACGACATCTTTAAGAACAAAGATAAGCCATCGGGTGGAAACAATATGTCCATGGCTGATGTTATAAGAGTCATAGATGGCATTCTCTGGTAAGAAAAGAACTTGAACCACATTGTTTTAACTAAAAAAAAACAGTGATTAAGGCCTGCTCAGATCGCGGTATTTGCTACCCAGAGCGGCAGCGGTAAATTTCGCTACAGATCTGGGTAGCGAATACCGCGTAAATCTGACCCTGCTTTTAGTTATCTATGGTTTGCCAGACAAAACACTGAATTTAAGAGGCTCATTTAGGCATTAACCCTGTCCAAACCCACAGAAAAGCTAAAACTAGGCTGTCAATCATCGATCTAAGAAAAGATTAGGTGCAATTAGGTCCCACCTCATTTATTGTCGGACCTGCACGGCGCGGCGGGGCGTTGGTGTAACGCTTGCTTGCTACGATGTACTTGTGTGTGATTTATTGACTAAAAGACAACAGCAATGCCCTCGTCTTTGTTCATTCTAATTTTTGAACAAGATTAGAAATGTAACTGAGAGCGAGTGTTTGCGTGTAGTTGTAACACAGGCCAGTTGTTGAGTAAGCGCTGGGAGAACGTACCATATCTACAGATTTTACTTAGATATATGCTGTCAATGACCAAAAGTCCTGCTCCGGTACTTTAGGGAGTTGGATTGGTTAGCGCCTGGTTAGGCAGGGGGACAATGCACAATACTCTCCCATGCGAGATGTCAATGCAGATCTAACAGTGATGATGGATGACTATAGTTGTGATTTTAATTGTAAAAAAATATTTTTTATTTTAATTTTGTGTTTAAGTTTAATTTTATAATTTAACTCAAATATGGACACTTGATTTTATTTTTGTATTATAATTTATTGGTTGTCTGAAATAAACGCTTTGAATTGAATTGAAAAGATCTCAACTGAGATCTTTTAACCTTTATTTATTATCCCATATCTTTATTTATTATTTCTTTATTTATTTTTTACCTTTTTTTTTTTTAGCGAACCTTTATTCTAATTCTAAGTGGGGGAACTCCCCCACTTAGAATTAGAATAAAGGTTCGCTAGATGGTGAGATTAACTGGAACTTGAGTCAGAGCGACATCTAGTAAGATTTGCCGATTCGGAAAATATTTAACGAATCCCCAAAATACCGTTAGATAACTCAAAACAACTATTTATTTCAGGGACGCGCTACACAGTAAAATGTTCAAGAATCAGATACAATTTTACGCCCAAGAAGAGATTCCCACATATTCACAGTTGGTCAATGTTATAGAGAACGATAGCAGACCGCGATTGAGTAGACGGTATGTGATTTTTTTTTTTTTGGTAGCCTATTTTTTAGGGTTCCGTACCCGAAGGGTGAAAACGGAACCCTACTACTAAGCCTCCGCTATCCGTTCGTCCGTCTGTCCGTCCGTCCGTCCGTCCGCACCGTCACAGGGCTAGAGCCCCTCATAAACCCTAATCTAGCATTATTATTAATTCTCTTGTAGCTATAACAACAAGTAATAAAAACAAAATAAATATCTTAACCAAAGGGGACTTCCATACAAAAAAACGAGATTTTTTTTTGGCTATTTTTGCTTTTCGTTTGTCAAGGTTTAAGAGATTTAAATCTAAATTAAGAAAGTTGCAACTTTCTATAAATAAGTAACATTTCAACTGTAATAACAAAAAATACTAAAAATATAATAAAGTTGAAAATTTAAACCTATTTTTTATTTATGCCTATTTTTGCTATTCGTTTGTCAAGGCTGTATCTCTTGAACCACAAAAGGTACTACACAAAAGAAACGTTCTTTAAATAAGTAACACTTTAACTGTAATAACAACAAATACTAAAAATATAATAAAGTTGAAAAAATAAAGGGGTCTCCAAACAAGTGAAAAGTTGATTTTCTTTGAATAAGTTGCCCGAATTTTACGGTACGGAACGCACTTGGCGGTTTATTTATTATTTTATTCCTTATTTTTGATTTGCCTTTGATTATCACACTAATATTATAAATACGAATGTTCGGATGTTTAGATGTTTGTTACTTCTTCACGCCAAAAATACTAAACGGATCGGGCTAAAATTGTGCATACATTTTGAATATTCATTGTGCATATTCTAGAACTGGAATAAAAAAAAGCATATACTTTCTGCTCCATAAATCAGTTCCCATGGGATATAAATAACTTTTAAACGTTTTCATACAAACAACGCGTGAGAAACCGTAGGCAGAAACAAGTTTTAAAAATAACTTAATATGAATTTATAGTGGTTTATTTCTATACTCCACGTTAATTTGAACCATCCATCAAATAAATTCAAAGAACATTCAAAGTATTTTGATCAAAATATTCTCTGTGTCCCGGAACGGATCAGGATTAATCCTATTATTTTTTTTAGTGTAACGTCTGGAATCTGCGAAGCAATAGTGAACAAAGCAGTGTTTCATGTGTACGGTCTAAATCCGAAACACGATCAGCCGGTCGTTGAGATTTAATGGCTATTAAAAGGAGAGATCATCATATCAGCCCACAAACGACCACTGCTGGACATAGGCCTCCCCCATACGACGCGACGCTACAAACAGCGGTCATGAGCCCCTTCCACCCATCATCGTCTCTCTGCGACCGCTACAATGAGAGATAAACTTAGAATATATTATAAGTTACTTTAGTTCACTTCCTTGATTCAATAAAGTTATCGTTATTATGAGAAATTATTACTTTATTGGAAGAATCAATAACATGTCAATTAGCCTAACTTTAAATTATTACAAAATAATACGTTAACAGTGCCCAAGGCGCAGATCAAAATGTCTTATAAAAATCAACAATAAAAAAACCTTACGAAAAACTGTCACTCATTCTCTAATTTTTCGAATTATTTTTCATATTTGATTAACAAGATAACAATCAAACTAACATATTATGTGTTCTTCGAAAAGGTAATCGAACAATTACATTTTAATTGATGTTTTTGTCACAAGTTTTTATACATCAAAGTTAACCCTCGCGACGAAGCATCAAATTCGTCCAATTTATCTTTTGGTGAACACCAGCTCTAACCAACTAAATATAAATTAAAATCAAACCTTTCACAAGTAGCATCAATCTAAAATCCTATCTAGTCTCAGCTGCAATTTCTTAGGTTTCGGCGACGAGATCACAGTGACTGCCACCCTGTCGCCGAGTTTCGGCGTCTGGTTGCCGGCTAGGTTGTTTCGGTGGATGAGACCGTTGTCACCGACGCCGCAGTCGACGAAACAGCCGAAAGGTACCACGTTTCGGACAACGCCTGAAAAGAGCAAGGGTATTTTTAGGAGCCTTTTGCGGACTCTTTCAAAAATGGTCTGTTTTATTTATGTTACGTAGTAACATTACGTACAAGATTAATCGAATCGGTACATGTATGAGGAATAAAACACAAAATTTATAATATACAGCTGAGAATACTTATTTATTTATACATTTTTATTGAGGTAAACCACAGCGTTACAATTTATATTTAAATACTTAAAATATACTTAACAATAAGTCTTAAAATAGCAATACCAAATAATATTTAAATAAAGCTATCTATAGATGACAAATTCCCTGGAATATACGAATACCGTAAAAGATTATAATGAACTGTAAAATATTACTATAATGAATATTCTGACAGAACAGTTTCCAAATAAAGACAAGAAATAAGGCATAATATTACCATAAGAAAAATAACCCAACATAATCTTCTGATACCCTGAGTTTACAACTATTACGGCAAACGTACAAATAGATATTTATTACTTAACTAACAAAATGCTCCTTAAAATCTCATCTAATATTAACGACGAAAACTATAAATTAAGAATTAAGAAATACTACTATGTTTTATAACAAAACTTATAATTATATATATAATTTGATATAATTTGAAATTAATATTATTCCCGCAAACTTTATTAGAACTAACTAACGTAAAACGAAAACGAAACAAAATTAAATTCAAAAAATTAACGATCATAACTTCATTTTAGAAATAGCCCCGTGTAACTTTATCAGTTCGCTCCATTCGCTGACGAACGCGCATATTGCAATTTCGCTCGTACACCGGGCCCGGGCACCGGGCGGGAACAAGCGGGGTGCAATGATCGGCTGTACGATCATTGCACCCCGCTTGTCTTGCTTGGCTTCCAGATGCCATCCACAACTATTTATCTAGGTACAATAAAACGTGCCACGACGACGTGACGTGCGTTCTGACGTGCGGTGTGTGCATATTGTATTTATTAGCTTAAGATAAATGTACGCGTTGTTGTATACATTACTATACTTACCATAGAGACTGAGGCTTACGGACAAACCTATTAACGGTTTGTTACCTGTAGAATATGTATGTAAACAATGTTTATGTACATAATGTGTAAGTGCATATAATCTTGTGATAAAATATTCCGTCCACGCATACACTGCCGGCCAAAAGTTTGAGACCACTGTAAAAATCTTTGTCACCAACAAAATATTTCAAAGTACACATATGATAATGAGCTAATTTGAACACCTGCGTATTCTATTATTATTAAAGAATTTCTAAGAGTCATTATTTATGTTGTTGTTTAAGTTATCATCTTAAAAAGGTCTATTGTTTCAAAACATCAATGAGCGCCGCGCAAGGACCAGGTGGTAGAGTCATTGTAATATTTTTATGATCTGCTCATTACTTATTGTTTTGGGTTTGTTTCGCGTTAACCGATATCAGGGATTATGTTAGCTTCCTAAAACATATTTAGTACCTGAGTTTTTATGGAGTAAATTATTTTCTACCTTATTAGTCTGAGCTCGTCGTTGTTACAGTGAAGACATCTTAAAATGGGAAAAGTTCGCGAAATTAGCAGTGAAACTCGCTCTGCCATAGTTGTTTTATACGGCGAAGGCAAATCTGAACGTGCGATTGCCTCTCAACTTAAGTTGTCGAAGACTTGTGTTCATAACACAATAACCCGATACAAGGAGACTGGCAGTAATCAAGATCGTTCGCGTTCGGGAAGGCCGAGAACTACCACTTCTCGCGAGGATCACTTCATCGTCACTACCAGCAAGCGGAATAGACGCCTAACAGCACCAGAAATCCGCGTAGAAGTGAACAAATCCCGATCAGAACCTGTATCATTGACTACAGTAAAAAGACGTTTGAGAGATGCTAAGTTATTTGGTCGCGTCGCCGTTCGAAAACCACTACTTAGGCCACAAAACAAAAAGAAACGGATGCAGTGGGCCCTTACCCATCGAGACTGGACTGAAGAAGACTTTAAACAAGTTCTTTGGTCAGATGAATCCAAATTTGAAATATTTGGTTCAAAACGACGAATTTTTGTTCGACGTAACGTCGAGGAAAAGATGATGCCAGACTGTGTGGTGCCAACAGTCAAGCATGGTGGTGGTTCCATTATGGTCTGGGGATGCTTCTCGGGCCATGGAACCGGAGATTTGGTACGAGTCGAAGGAATCATGAAAAAGGAGCAATATAAACGAATACTACAGCAAAATGCCATTCCGTCTGGTTCAAGAATAATTGGAGATGGATTTTTTTTCCAACAAGATAATGACCCAAAACATAGTTCAAAATTATGCAGGGGTTATTTAGAACACAAAGAAACAGAAGGGGTTTTAAAAAACATGGTGTGGCCCCCTCAGAGTCCGGATCTCAACCCGATTGAGCTTTTGTGGGAAGAGCTTGATAGAAATGTGCGCAGTTGTTGTCCCACTTCGCAAGAAGACATGTGGAAGGCTTTACAAGAAAGCTGGAACAATATATCACAAGATACGATCGACAAATTGATTGCTCGTATGCCAAGAATAGTGAAAGTAGTAATAAAATGCAAGGGAGGGTTTTTCGACGAAAAATCTGTATAAAATATGAGCGACATTTTTAAAGTAAATGGTTGATTTTTCTTGATTTTTTCGTTTTCTTCATAATGTATGTGTATTAGGAAATAAGTATTTTAATTCATAATTAAACCTCTTGCTTTGTATTTTGAGTTTTATTTCATTTTCCTACTTTGATGTAGGTGGTCTCAAACTTTTGGCCGGCAGTGTATATTTTCTTTGACTTAATGACAGAATTCCATTTTTATACACAAGTAATCTGTCTCGAGCCGATAGATTCGTATCACTATTCTTAAAAAGTCCATGAAATACTGCATTCTTTCAGTCAGTCACAGAAAATGCGTGGATGGAGCATAACATAGATAATCTTACGCCTGGCTTCCACCAAAGCGGAGATAAAATTTGTTTTGGACAACGATCTTCTTGTGACGCTATTTTGACACCAGCACATTATTTTACATTTATCCGCTCCGCTCCGCTTGAGTGGGAACTGATGGCTGGATAGAACCATACAAATTACGCTTACTTTGGACCCAGATGACGCTGTGGTATAATTACGTCGATTCAGATGTCGCCAAAACTAAAAACTGCAATAAATATGTTGCCGTCCCTTTCATTACGGTTTATAAAAAGCATGGCATAATTTTTAGTTCTGTCAAATTAATTTAGATTTGGCGACACCTGGATCAACACTTATATTTAGTATAAATTTATAAACGTTGGAGAAAATCAAATTACCAGTCAAAGCCATGTCGCCAAAACTAAAAACTGCAATAAATATGTTGCCGTCCCTTTCATTACGGTTTATAAAAAGCATGGCATAATTTTTAGTTCTGTCAAATTAATTTAGATTTGGCGACACCTGGATCAACACTTATATTTAGTATAAATTTATAAACGTTGGAGAAAATCAAATTACCAGTCAAAGCCATGTCGCCAAAACTAAAAACTGCAATAAATATGTTGCCGTCCCTTTCATTACGGTTTATAAAAAGCAGGGCATAATTTTTAGTTCTGTCAAATTAATTTAGATTTGGCGACACCTGGATCAACACTTATATTTAGTATAAATTTATAAACGTTGGAGAAAATCAAATTACCAGTCAAAGCCATGTCGCCAAAACTAAAAACTGCAATAAATATGTTGCCGTCCCTTTCATTACGGTTTATAAAAAGCATGGCATAATTTTTAGTTCTGTCAAATTAATTTAGATTTGGCGACACCTGGATCAACACTTATATTTAGTATAAATTTATAAACGTTGGAGAAAATCAAATTACCAGTCAAAGCCATTCCTTCCCGAACTTGCTCCGTAGCTTGCACAGTTAGCGAGTAGACCGGCCGACAGAATGTTATGATGTTATCCTCGTGGGCCTTCAGTTTAAACGCATTGATTATGAGCTCGAGTGTACAGGCATCTGTGTTAAGATCGGTACTCATTGCTTGTATGTCGAGGGATACAGTTAGCCTCTCAACTGTGTCTGGGAAGTGAGGTTTCTGTAGGTCTTTTATGTTGACGCCGATTTTCTTTGCAAACCTGCGAAAATATGCAAAGAATAAAAATATAATAATATTTTTTAGTAAATAAATTATTGCAAAGCATCCGACATATCTTTTGCTATGTTGTTCCAAACAAATGTAAATTTCAAAGATAGGCAGTTATTTTCTAAATGGCATATTTATATTATAGCATTTAATAGTATCCTTAAGTTAAAGTGTCGAACTAACAGGATTCTGGAAATCCTAGAATCACGAGAAATTTGAAATATCTGTGGTTCCACAAGTGAAACTCACAAGTGGAACCAACAGATCTAAACTGTTATTGATTCGATATGGGCGGTGGGTCTAATGCTTGTATAATCTACCATAGTGATTTTTAAAGCATTGCTTTTCAGTGGCTAGATGTCCAAGGTATCAAAGGTTCCTGTAACTTAACCTAGTCTTCGATGATGATACTTACACTTTAGCGATGTTATAACTTTCAGGATGTATAATCGTAGCATCCAAAGGCTCTTTCCCGCCTAAAACTTTCAGGAACCCAGCGCATTGTTGGTATGTAACCTTGCCAACGCCTGTCACCTTCAGTATCTCCGCTCTAGCCCCGAAGTTACCTTTATCTTGACGATAAGCTATGAGTTTCTTCGCTCGGCCTTCGTTAAGTCCTGAAATACGCCTGTAACATATAGAAGTTTATAAGTACTATAGTCTCGACCCGCGGTTTCTCGCTCACCTTCGGTGCCAGAATATATAGTAGCTTATAGTGCTAAGGGATACTGCCACTGTTTATTTGTAAAATAATTTTTGAAACTGGACCAGTAGTATTCAGGATCATCTCCTACATACAAACGTTCCTACATAAGGTAAGTACAAACGTTACCTCGTTATAATTTTAGAGTAGAAGTATACCCGACTTTCATTTTATAGATATACAATACAATACAAAAAAGATATACATAAGTAGATCACATCCCAACAACAACTACAACTTGCCCACAACCGGCCTTAGGCCTCCCCTAATAAGAGCCAATAAGGTGCTTATTTTAGAAGTAATTTAGGGAAGATGCGATGTGATCATGGCATTATTCCCCCTTATAAGAATTAGGGAAAACAATGCCATGATCGCATCGCATCTTCCCTAAATTTCTTCTTATGGAAATTACTAACTTAAATTACTTCTTGTGTTCTCTGGAAGATGCGATGTAAATGTGATCATGGCCTTATTCCCCCTAATAAGAATTAGGGAGAATAATGCTATGGTCACATTCATATCGCATGTTCCCTAAATTACTTCTAAAATAAACGATTACCTCAACATAGCTTGAGATGCAGTGTTAATATCAACTCCGACTAAGCTTACAATCTTTTCAACGGCAGAATCTAAAGCAGTTTCCAACATCTTTGGTGGAATGTCGTGCTGGTACATGCCTACTCCCAAATTCTTAGGCTCCACCTGAAAATGGAAAAACCAGTGAATATCTACTGTCGGTTCGTTTTTTAGAGCACGGCTTTGTTTGTCGTTGATTTAATCTGCGATTCTCATTCCGGTATTATAAGCAGTATTACGGACTCTTATGTTCTCCAGTAAGGTTTAATTTTCAATACAGTTTTTCAGACGAATTGTCCTACTCTGCTTTGAATTTGATAATTTTCTAGCTCTGTATCTGCTCCGTGTTCTCTAACGATGGTCCTATTGGTAGAACTACAGGCAAAAAAATCCTCACGATAGGACTATTGGCAGCAAAGGGTTACTTACTTTTATGAGCTCTCCCAATGGATCTAGCACTCGTCTCGCGATTGACAACGCCGAAATCAAATTAGGATCCATATTTGGGTGTTCCTGCAATATAAACAAAACTAAATTAAATTAGTACTTACAACATAAGGTGTTAAAATTAAGGCGAACCAAAGGTTGGCCACCAAACACAACTACCGCACAACACAAAAATGAGCATTCAAATAATTGAAACATAAATAAACTGATAATATTTAGACACATTTTACAGTGGTTAAATGTATCTAAATTTAAGGGATAGGTAAAAGTACACCGTAACGGAGCCCCCTGCAGATCAGACCCACCTTCGAGCTTCGAGCGGCGATAGCCAACCCGCCTGCCAAGCGTGGCGATTATGGAAAACCCCTTCAAATATTGATCTTTGGGAGGCAAAAGTCCAGCAGTGAACGTCTTTCGACTGAGGTGTAAGGTATAAATAGACCTAGGCGCTATTTTTAGGCTCCGTACTTGAAGGATGAAAACGGAACATTATCACCTACTGAGACTCCGCTGTCCGTCTGTCACAGGAGAGTCCTGTGACAGACGGACAGCTCATGATCATGAACCATAAGACAATAGTTGAATTTTTTTGAGAATGTGCATTTTTCTTGCCGCTATGATAGCAAATATTAATAATAAAATAAATATCCAAACTATAGAAGGCTTTCATACAAAAAACGTGTTTTTTTGGCTATTTTTGTTCTTCGTTTGTCAAGGCTGTATCTCTTGAACCACAATAGGTAGACACATGAATCTTTCTGTATATAAGTAACACTTCAACTAAAATAACAACAAATACTAAAAATACAATGAAGTTAAAAATTTTAAGAGGTCTCCCAACAAGTGAAAATTTGATGTCCTTGAAAAAGTTGCCTGTGCGGTACGGAACCCTTCGTGTGCGAGTCGACTCGCACTTTTGGCGGTTTATTTATCTGTAAGAGTGTACCTTCTGCGCTTCTTTGCTGATGGAATAAATAGACGCCCCTTGCTCGGGAACGATAATCACTGGAATGTTCTCTGATATCTGATGGTATTTCAGCCAAGTCTCTGTTTCACGGCAAGCTGTCCCATTGCCCAATCCAATCAATTCTACTCTGAAAACACGAAGCGTTACAGTATCTTTCAGTTATTTGATTTTGGGGATTTACAGTCTACTCGTAAAAACGAAAATCACATAAGAGTGGGTTTTGCTTGAAAACTAATCAGAATCTTCCATTTTCGTTTTTTATATTTTATATTTCTGCTTACGACTATGCTCACGTGAATTCTAGATAAAGCACTGTAGCACTCAAGGATAACATATACTTTGGATCATTTTAAAATAGGACCAGTAGTTCCGGAGTTTACCAAACTTCTACATAAACTTACCTATAAACTTTACCTCTTTATAGTAGTGTGTAGTTTGTCATAGATATACGAAACACAAAATTATATATTATTTCTAACAGAATACGACAATTACATTTGGGATTTACAATTATATCTATTTCTTAAAAATCTAAGCAGTCACCAGAAGGTCGAGTGCCAAGAATGCTGGTAGCATTGCCACGTTGAATGGCAATGCTAGGTTGCATTGAAATAGATAATGCGTAAAATAAATATTTAGAAAGCGCGGCATCATTACGCATATTTAATATTAAAGTGAAATTCAAGCAGTAGACAAGGTGGGACAGCAATGGATGGATATTAATAACGAAATAATAATAGCTTATTATCCTTCACCTATGAACACTGATGAGCTCTTTCAGTTGCCTGGCAGCAGCATCGTTTGGATTGTTCCGCCGTAAGTCAGGGAACAAAGTGCAGGTTTCTAGTTTGTCTCCATTGGGGCTTATGATTCCTAGCTGCAAAAAATTTGTTATTTATTTTTGAGAGAGCAAGATTTACTACTATCCGATAGGACTCCCAAGGCTGGGCAACGTCGATCAAGTCCCGTTTCAATAAATTCCATTTTTACGTCACCTTTTTTATTTTTATGACCTATTTTAGACTTTAACATGAATCTTTATTTCAAAGGTTATGCAGAAAGAAGCCTTTAAATTTAAACTTTAAGTTTTACCTTACAACCAGCTCTGAACCCTGGATCCAATCCTGCAATCACCCTGTTCTTGATTGGTTCAGTCAGAAGGTACTTTTCCAAGTTTGTGACGAATGTCTTGACAGCTTCTTTCTGAGCGGCATTAGTCAGATCCGATCGGACTTGGCGGGAGAGCCAAGGCTTAATCAAGCGGTTGTAAGCGTCAGCTAAGCCTTTACGAACCCAGATAGCGTTCTGCCAAAGTGTTAAGCAGAACCTAGAAAAAAATTAGAGGTATTAAAGTTAAAGCTGTTAACCACTTAGGTCTCTTGACAAAAAAAAATAACTTTCTATTGTAGTTTCCTAAATAAAGAATAGTCCACCTCCTTTCTTAAGTTTGTTTATTATGGATGCGATTTTGAAAATTCTTCCGCTGGTGGGTTAGTTAGAGTACATTACCTCTACATAGAGTGGTGTTTCCTTTGCTAAAAATTTGTGCGAGATTGTTACAATATAAATTATTTAAAAAGTGTAACGACATCAAGTGTAACATGTGTACCGACGGTGGAATAAATAAATAAATAAAAGTGCATTTAGGCAATTTAGAAAAAACTAGAAAAAACTTGTGGATAAATATTTCTTTGTAAAGCACCAGGTGGACTTAAATATGAAGTTTATTTACCTTTCCAATTTATTATGGAACCAATCAGGAACCACAACTTTGACACTAAGAACCTTTTCATCCTCCCCCCTGTTCAATGCTAGAGTCTGGTGGGGCTTTACAAAATGGCTGGGACATTTCCACTCAAAGTATATTTTGTAAGTTTCAGGGTCTGACTTTTTGTCCATTTTATTATCTGTCTCTTTCTTTTCTTTGGATGACGTTTTTCTGCTGCTGGTTATTGTGAATCTTGTCTCTTCTTTTCTGGAAAAAGAAGGTGAAATAAATATTATATGCATGCCAGGTAAAATGCTATAATGTATGTATTAATAAAGCTTGGTGCCCCTCGCCCCAATCATGTTGGTCTGCTGTCCCATTGGATTATGAAAGCGAGGGAAATAGAGTGCACCTGTGTTTGCAAACACACTTGTATAAAATTAAATGTCCGGTGTACATACCTATTGATTATAAATGGCTGTTTGGGTGAAGTTTTTTTATAACTGCCTTGTGTTTAATTCCTGTAACAAGATAAAGTACTTACAAGCTCCTCATATGCTCCAGAACCCTGGTATCTTTATAAATAATATCAGCTACAATGTGAGTCAGATGTGTGTCAACTTTTTCAGGGGTAGACAACTCATCGTCATTGGTGCACAATGCTTTCACATTGATGTAGCCTCCGTTTAGTGCTTGGATAGCATACGGCTCTAGGCCTAGACCTCTTGCTTTCTCTGCTAGAGAAAGGGAGTGAGATTTAAGTGGTGCATACTGAAACAAAATGAAGTTATTGTTTTGTGTGTATATAAAATAAATGATATCTAATCTATTGTAATAGGTGAGTTAGTTATCTAGTACCCTTAACACAAGCTCTGCTTAGTTTGGGGCTAGTTAATTCTGTGTGGATTGTTCAAGATTATTGGATAAGTGGAATTCTCTATGTAACTTTAACTTACCACTAAATCCACTTCAGATAGATTTCTAGCATTCAAGATACTCTTTTCTACATCTGGTGTAAGTTTCTTAGACTTTTTCAATGTTTCTATCACAGACTTGACTTTTTTTTTCAACTGAGATACATTTTGATAACTCTCAAACAAATCTTGCAGCCTGAAAGTATGAGTTATTAAAAGTTATCTACAAAGGTGAACAAACCAACCTGGAGAATTTAATTTTTTTTTTTCATACAGACTACTAGATTCTTTCCGCAGATTTAAACACACTCCTTTCAAGTAGCCTATGTCCATCCCCGAGATACCGTTTACCTCCTTGCCAAATTTCATTAAGATCTGTTCAGCCATATAGAGGTAACAGACAGAATTACTTTTGATTTTATAACATTAGTATGAGTATGGATGCACCCAGATCTATCCTGACGCAGGGACAGGTATTTAAATGGATGAAAGTAGATTACCTATCAGGCATAAGATGATCAACAACATTCTTTCGATATCTAGCAATAAATGGCAATGTGCACCCCTCTGTCAGTAAAGCTATGAAACTTTGTGCCAACTGCCGGGGGATTTTTTCCACTTGAGATAGCATTTCAGCTTCATCCCATAACCCAGGAATTACTGTTCTATTATCATCAATCATATCAATAGAATCAATTTGGTTTTCATCTTCTTTTGGTTTGGCAGTAGCTGCTTTTTTTTTAGGTTTTTCGTTAGTGTTTTTTGCAAGAGCTTTTATTTTTTCAAATCCCTTTTTAGTTGTTGCATTTTTAGCCACTTTTTTCTTGGGAGAGCTAGATGTATCATCATGATAATCTTCATCAATGGGTTTTCGTTTCCTGGTGCTTTTCAAAGGCTTATCCATCTTCTCTGCTCTTGCTAAGTAACTCTATAAAAATAACACGTTTTTCTATAGTGATACGATGTACTTACATACCTAAATGTCGTGAATAAAATTTCTTTGAATTATGTAAATAAATCAACAAGCAAATAGATATTGCAAGCTAAGCTGATGGTCAAAGAGAATACAATTTATCAGAAACATTTGAATTATCCAAAACGATGGTTGTTATTACTTGTTATTATCTCAACCTAGCTAGTCCGTGCGATGGTTGTTTGTTTTGTTCAAAACATGTTCAAATCAAAACAAAAACGGTTTCAAAATGTACAAGCAAAGCAAGTTGCTTTGCTTGCTATTTCCCCGGAGATTCTTGACGTTTTTCGGCAAAAAAAAAAAATAACAAGAAATAATAGATTGTTTTATCTACTAAGGACTAAACCACCCGATTGTTTATCAATTATCACCCGAGCGCAGCGCAGCGAGGGGGTTGACAAAACCAAGATAAAATGGGTGGATTTGGCCCGACGACGACGACGCGACGGCTCTACTTTTCACTTCGATTGCGAGAAAATAAAACGGTCGGACTGGAGCTTACATTACAAGCAAATTTTTTTTTGTGGCATAATATTTTTTTTTTGGAGTGGAGAGGGTCACTAGTGTGCAACTTTTCTTAGTGACATTGACCTCAAAGGTCACCTCAAAGGTGACCGCGACGCTAGAAGTTAAAATTTAATATAAAAATGTCAATGTTATGTTCGATTTGAGTGTAGGATTCGACGCAAACAATCCACCCCGGCATGATTCAGGTTCAGATTCTTTATTGGTAACATAGTTACAGGTCTAGTTATGGTATACAGACGTACTTAATCGTAAAGTAGTAGGTACCTACTTAATAACTAAAGTTAATCTAGTATATAAGTACACATAACAGCATAAATTCACAATTGCATTAAAACATAATAATAACTCTTATAATAATCATAAATATTACACAATACAATTTTATTTATATAAAATTAGTATGTCAAAAAATCTATTCATTTTCATTATAATAAATTCATGAATATCATAAAAACACATATTATCAATAAGCCAATTTTTAAGCTTGTGCATAAGGGATTGCATCGAAGGTGCGCCGGTGAATTTGGATGACAGTCGGTTGTACACACTCGAGCTGATCATGTGCACCAGCTTTCTGGATTTCGCCAATTATGGTCAATAGTCCTTAGCCACTTTGCGTGCCTGAAATCGTATATCTGTCCATCGCCGGATCTAGAGTATTCCTCTAGCTGGCTTTGAACATTGAGCGCTGTCTGGTAGATAACGAGGGCAGGAACGGTCATTATACCCAGGGATTTGAAGTATAGTCTAGCTGATGTATTCTGGGAAACTTACATAACAGCATGTACTGCCCTCTTCTGCAGTCTAAAGGCGCGCTCCCAGTCCGCAGCGCAGCCCCAAAGGTCCACTCCGTACTGCAAGTGACTATGGACAGAGGCAACGTACAGACTCCTCATCATCTTTTTATCAAGGGTTGATGAGAGGCGCCGTAGAGCAAAGCAGGCTCTACCAATTTTTTTGCTCAAGGTATCAATATGCTGTTCCCAAGTTAGCGTCTTGTCCAGGGTAAAATCTAGGAACACTGTCTCATTGGCCTAGATGCTTACTGTCAATAGCCACGTTCAGCCTATACGCACGCCCAGCGAGGTTAAAGTGAAGTGATAGCTAAACCACTGGTGCAATCGACTCGCTACGGTATTGAGTCTTGCCTCCAGTGCGTCTACTGTTGGAGCCTCTACTACTGCCGCCACATCGTCTGCGTACTTGAAGACGTGCGCATCCTTGATCCATGCTGGCAGATCGTTCATGAGCAGAGAAAAGACGATGTTAGTGGGTGTTGGCACGGGTTGATTAAGTCAATTTGAGTGACGGATCCGACACAGAGTACTACTCCGACTCCACGTGTTCTTCTGCGTGGCGCCCCTAGAGTGTATTTAATATGCTGGAGTCGCAAAGGGAGTGCAGCCTCCGCCAGTCGTAACAAGATGCCTGTCACTTGTTACGCAATAACGGAGACGCTGCACTTCCGGCAGCGCCACCGAAGCCATCGCGATGCTAAGTGCATCCCCAAAAACTTTATAATTTAGCTTTCGGTCATGGGCGCTAGCAAAACCCAACGTTTTCCCAAAAAAAGCAGTGATCTTTTGTCCAAGGTAACCCTATACCTTGGCCTCAAAACTTAATACCTACTACCTAATTTCACTTTTGGTCATTGGTCAAAAACCAACGTTTTCCCAAAAAAAGCTCACTGGACTTGTCCTCAAAACTTAATATAATTACAAAACATTGTGTCATCCATCTTATAATATAATAATAATAATAGTCATTTATTTCAGATAATAATAAATCCATATAATAGTTAGTAACAATTGTCTTAATAATTATGTTAGTTTATCATAGGAGAGTGCAAGTCATTTTACAAACACAGTAATGCTGTGTTTGTATAGCGGCCCATCTAGCTTGTCGCTATCATCATCAGGATGCTGTTAGTGGACCGGCGGACCCTGCTCAACAGTGAGGCCGTTTTTTTGCGCATGCAGGCAGCGAAGCCATCCACGCGCGCCTTGGCGAACATGCCGGATGCACTGCAGAACCGCCGGAGCCCTAACAGCATCCTGAAGGCATTGTTATATTGGACGCGAAGAGTGTTGACGGCTTTCTGAGTGCAACTGAACTGAACCACAGGCTGCTCGTGTAGAATGACTGACAGAATGACTTGAAAAGACTTATTTTGACGTCATCAGAATATCGAGCAAACCAGCGGGCCAGCATATTCGCTCTCACCGTCAAAGCTCTTCGCTCCCTCTCTCTCTAGGTCCTCTTCATCCCTTAAATTATCAACTATCATATGTCCTAAGTAATTAAATTTATTTACCCTATATACTATAATTCCATATAACATAACGGGAGGTACATATTCAATCTTTTTACCACTAGGACCAAACATCATAAATTCACATTTTTTTACATTAATACTGCAATCCATGATTTGCAGCATATGTCTCACAGTAGGCCATAAGGGTTCTCAAAGCTCCAATAGATGGCGCCAGCAGTACCATGTCGTCAGCATAACTGAGATTGTTGACTGAGACTCCGTCAATAGTGCATCCGACCGGCAAGCAGCTGAGGCCACCTATTAGGCTATCAACAAATAAATTAAACAACTTTGCTGAAGTTACCCCCCCCCCCCCCCCTCCCCCCTGCCGCACACCACACTCTAGCCCATATGCATCAGACAGGACTCCAGCCCATTTAACAACGTTACTTTGATTTTCGTTAGTAGTTATCAAGTCATTTACAACAGAATATTTTACTGTGATTTGAGTATTGAGCTTTCCAATATTTATTTTTTTATATATAATATTTATAATGAAACCTTGGTAGTAGTAACTTTCGTAGCAAAAGACAAAAAATGAAGGTAGATTGGTATGTCTGCCAATAAAACTCACTCGCAGTGCCTTCACTTATTCCGTGATCATGGCGCAAGAAACTGTGCCGAAATATTAGAAAGCTCAATACTCAAATCATGGTTAATATCCCGATGTAAATGACTAGTGTTAATAACCATGATGGATTTAAAAGATTCATGTTATAGTTGTTATTTATTTTATGGCTAGCAAGAATGTTTACTTTTCTGGTATCAACGTCGAGAGAAGCTTTTTATGAGTTTTCCGATAGGTAGGTATCGTTTTGAGAACCGTGCTGGCTACTCAGTCAGAAGCTGTTCAAGCTGTTCGTTGGCCGGTTGACTACGAATGAATGCGATGATGGTCTTGGGAAAGATCTTCGGAACGCTCCAAGAGCTCTCTGGGATGGGAGGGAAGGGGTCGCATCGAATCTGAACGCATTCATCCTATGACTTTGACATAAAAGAAATGACTATTTCGACGGTACATTGACCAACTACTGCAGTGCAGTGCAGTCGAAAAATCGCACTAAAAACTAAAAACCGAATGGAATTGGAAATAACATAGGTACCTAGTATTTCGCTAAATATTTATCATGAAAGACTGTGATGAACTACTCAATAAGCTTGCTAAGTGCTACCTTAGAGGATCCTTAGGGTTTTTGCTTCAGGTAAAATTCTAATGATGGTTTAGTTAAGTGGTTGCAACTCAGCATTACAAACTTGTACTATAACAAGTTTTTTTACAGCATCATGAAATAGAAATCATGACCTGGGACTGGCAGCAGACATTCTTGGATACTACAGTTAATAGTGAACGACTAAAGAAGCACCCACTGAGAAAATCATATTCCAAGTTGTTCTTCAAAAAGATATTGTCTTATTTACAAAACCAAGAAATCCACGATGGAATGTACATTCACCTTTGTCATTCTATAAATAAAGAAGGCAGTGAAGACAACTTCAGTTATCGACATCATGTTATTGGGAACAGCCTTGATGAAATCATTACTATAAAAGAGACTAATAAAATGGTTGTTGATGGCACAACTGGAATGCGTACCTGGGAGGTTAGTAGCTTAGCTGATAAACCTGCTAATTGGCTATCCAAGGCCGATTAGCATATTCCCATCCTAAACTACAATGTATCATGGTGGCTGATACATTATTGGCCTTGTTCTATATCCTGTAAAGATGATTTAGGTAAAGCCTGTGGTTTGATTGAGTTGACATTTCTAGGTGTGGCTGTGAAACCATGCGCAAACACATCAAGTGACAGTGACTGATTATATCATGCTTAAATACCTATTCCTTGTTTCAGGCAGCTCTAATGTTAGCAGATTGGGCCCTTATTAATAAGGAGATATTCCGCAACAAAAGTATTTTAGAACTGGGCTCAGGAGTTGGATTTACTGGGGTGACAATAGCTAAGCACTGCTTACCACAATCTATTTATCTGACAGACTGTCACTCAGGAGTTTTGAACACCATTTGTGAGAATATTAGAATCAACTTCCCAGGGATACAGGAAGAAGAGAACAATGATGAGACTCTATTTAGGAACAAAGAAACTTTAATTGGTTTGTATGGTCCATCATAGTTCTACTATAATTCTATGGTAATACTAACACAGTGGCAGATCATCCCTAAGGCAAACAAGGCAACAGCCGGTGGGTGTGAGGTTAAGAGGGGTGCGTGTGCGGAAAATTGGACACTAGGATATAATTAACTATGACCGCTTTTAAAAATATATAATATATCCGCCACTGTCTAGCTGCTAGACAGTAGCAGATTGTAAGGTAACCAGGTCCACCATTTTTTTGAGGGTTTTTTAATCAGATAAACAAGGGACAGCAAAAACCAGATATCATGATGCTATTCGTTGATGAGAGTCAGGGGCGGCTTTAGCGTGTGCGGCGCTCACTGGCGTAGGGTCATAGGGGGGCGCCAAGCACCCCGGCGCACAGTGGTCGGAAAATCGATTTTCATACTCATAGAATTTTTTAGTTTTTTGTATGTGAGAATACACGTAAAGTACATTATTTTTAAACTGAATGAAACTGACGGGCTGGTGCTCACATGAGTTAATGCACCTTACTTGGCGATTAAGATGACATAGAATATACGTACGTTTTTGGTAGGTACCAACTTGGACATTTTCATGTTTGTGTCAAACAATAGTTGTTTCTCACAGTCACAAAAGTTATTACCTTCTTGACTTTTCTGTCTAAGGCAAAATAAAATGAAGAATTTTCGCCACTCACCGTTGGCCTAGCTTCCTTGTCTTTGTTTTTATACCCACTTCACCCATCTTGAAAATTAACTGATATTATTTATTTTGTCTTGCCTTCATAATTATGGTTTTAACCACTGGAGAAATTGACAAAAATTTCGCGGCTCGCTCCACTCTTCGTTACTTCTATTGTTTCGCCTGCCTTGCATACCTACTTATTTGGCTACCGCTGGGAAACTTCCTCTTTGTCTTTGTACCATGTCCTACCAGTTTTGAGCTTTGCCGCGGCCCGCACACAGAGGGGCCGCATGAGGTGTCCGCCTAGGGCGCTGTCGACACTTAATCCGCCTCTGACCTAACACTCATTTATTAGGTACCATACCATACCTTTCAATGTAGACAGAACCTTGGTGTTGTTTGTGTAGTGTTGATTTATTTACTTTTTAGGTGCCATGCTCCTGGATTGGAATGCTGTTGAACTCATATCTACAGGCATTATACCGGATGTATTAATAGGCGCAGACATAGTGTATGATCCAGTTATAATACAACCACTTTGTGATGTTTTGAAGACATTTTTTGATAGAAATAAGCAGTTAGTAGTTTATATTGCAAGTGAAATCCGAAATGAAGAGACTTTTGCAGCTTTCATGAACTCTCTTGGTAAGTTATGGTAGGTAGGTATTGCACTGGGCTAAAGCTTGAATTGAACTGGAATCTAAATAGATAACATTGAGTAGAAATTAAAATAATTTATTTTATTTCAGGTGCTATGAATTTTATATACAAGAAGCTGCCATTGGATAAAAATGTGTTTATTGAATGGGATCAAAGTATTGAAAGATGTTTACTACAAATAAAATGTTAACATCAAACATAAAACTCTTGTTATCATTTTCTTGCGCTGAACTAAACTACACCCTGAACACAGCATAGCATGCAAAGAACCAAAAAACACTGATGCAACCAAGGAACTTATATAAACTCTAAGAATGTGAAGGTAACTTGAGGGTAGAAAGATAGAATGTGGCCAGCAATATCCAGCGGTATCCATCATTTAGCTACCAATAAAAAGCGGTAGTAACCGGACTGTGGAACGAGGAAAGGAGGTTTATGTATGATTATATGTACTAAATTTTGATATTTTTATGTAATTCAACATTGTCAATAAAATATAATTCAATAAATTAGCCGTGGCGTTAAATTAAAATATAATTCCTCATACATACTATTTTCGCCGCTTATTTTACTTTTTTAGGGTTTCGTGATCGGTTACGGAACCCGGTTTGTCTATCTGTCTGTTATTAAAACCAGCTACCTCTAGAATTTAATGAATTTTATTTTATTAGCATTGTTGAATTACATAAAAATATCAAAATTATGTACAAATAATCACCCAGTATGCGTAAATACCCATTCCAAAACGATTGTCATAAATCATACATATCCCACCTTTCCTCGTTCCACAGTCGGGTTACTACCGTTTTTTATTGGTAGCTAAATGGTGGATACCGCTGGATATTGCTGGAAACTGGTATCTACCTGCTGTTTTACATCTATAGGTGAGTGTCATGTGTGTGCCTATAGGTATGGTTTCCAACAATGGTGTTCACCTGCTGTTAACGGTGGACACCTATAAAATCCCGGGAAATACTGGGGTTTATAATGCTGGCTTAGGTTATCAGCATCAATACAATATCATCCAATCTTAGGATAATAATGTATTGTGAAAACATCGATCTAACTACACGAAAACATCGGAAATTATAGGTTAGGAAGCTATTTAAACACCAAACGATCTCTGATTATGTTAGAGCTCTTCGACTTTCCGCGAAAGATTGTAAATTCGAAGACGTTTTAGCCCAAGAGCATGAAGACGAAGCAGTTCGTAGTGCTCTCATATCCGGCTTACTATCACGAAGGATTCGCGAGCGGTTATTAAAAAACTCTAGACTTACTCTCTCAGAAGCACTTAATCAAGCCATAGCTCTGGAAACAGCAGAGAAGGATGCAGTTGCTATTGGTATCAACTCTCCGCAACTTACTGCCATATCGCAAGGTACTTCACGGGACAAGGAATCCGAAAATCATGCAGCAGCTTCATCATCACGAACTTTTCAAGCCGCCCCGACCACGCCGCCTCCGGCTAAATCCTGCTATTTTTGCGGTGGGAGTCTTCATTCAAGGTTTAGATGTCCAGCCAACAAAGCCACCTGCAAAAAGTGCTTAAAGAAAGGACACTTCGCAAGCGTCTGTAGATCGGGCAATATTGACTTGAAGATCCAACGACCTCTAACAACGGCCAGTTCTACAGTGGAGCTACTTCTGCTGCCTCTCCTTCGAGCCTTAGGAGTGCGACAATTTCAATCATGGTCAATGAATACAAGGCTGATGCTCTCGTTGATACAGGAAGTTCGGTCAGCTTTATTAACAGTAAAGTTGCTCGCATAATGAAACTACGCAAAAAACCCTGCAAGCAGACAGTCAATCTCGCATCTCTCAATCAAGTTTCTTTTGTCGAAGGTGTCTGTTTTGCTACCCTTTCAATGAATAAGCATACTTCACAGCCTTTCAACGAACCCTGGACTTCATCATATCAGAAGAGAGACTAAAAGGAACGTTCTCCTATTAGACGATGTTACCGTCTGCGGCAAAGATCAAAGGGATCATGACCACAATCTAAAACGCTTTATGGACGCCGCTAATAAATTTCATTTAACTCTAAACGAACAGAAGAGTGTTTTCAGTAAAACTAAAATCAACTTGCTTGGTTATACTGTTGAAAATAATACAATCAGTCCTGACCCGGAAAGACTAAAACCTCTTCTAGAGCTTCCCGCTCCAACTAAAACTAGTGAACTAAAACGAGTCCTAGGGATGCTCGCTCACTATGCTAGATGGATTGCGTGTTTCTCCGAAAAAATAAAGCCACTTACACGCGTGACAACTTTCCCGTTGCCACCTGATGCGCTCAAGTGTTTTGAAGAACTCAAGCAAGATATCAAGGCAGCCGCTCTAGTAGCCATTAACGACAATGAAATGTTTACTGTCGAAACAGACGCTTCAGAATTCGCGTTAGGGGCTACGCTGACCCAACATGGAAGACCAGTTGCCTTTTTCTCTCGGACATTGAATAACTCTGAATGCAAACAATCCTCAATCGAAAAAGAGGCTTGTGCGATAGTAGAGAGCCTAAAGAAATGGAGACACTACCTGATTGGTAGACATTTTCTTCTTATAACAGACCAACAATCGGTAGCCTTCATGTTCAATCAAAAACATAACAGTAAGATAAAAAATGAAAAGATCCAACGTTGGCGATTAGAACTGTCTTGCTTCAAATACGATATAGTTTATAGACCAGGCACTGAAAACGCTGCTGCGGACGCTCTATCTCGCGTATGCGCCTACATGAATATAAACAAGTTGAAAGAACTACATAACGCACTCAACCACCCGGGAGTAACTAGAATGTATCACTGGGTAAGATCTAAAAACTTGCCCTACACAGCTAATGATGTCAAGGAGATGTCCGCTTCGTGCCCTATCTGCGCCGAAATAAAACCGAGGTTTCTTAAGGCCAAGGGTAAATTGATAAAAGCTACGTCACCGTTTGAACGTATCAACATAGATTTTAAAGGACCACTGCCTTCTAAAACAGCCAACAAGTACATACTTACGATTATTGATGAGTACAGTCGGTTTCCTTTTGCTTACCCATGTAAGGATATGACCTCAGCCACCGTCATTACTTGCCTGAAAGATCTTTTTCTGACATTTGGCCAACCTCTCTACATTCATAGTGATAGAGGGTCGTCATTCATGTCCGAAGAGTACAAATCATTCCTAAGACAGTCAAACATAGCCTCTTCCAGAACGACGCCCTATAACCCCCAGGGTAATGGCCAAGTGGAGCGACTAAACGGAACGCTCTGGCGAACTATTCAACTCAGCCTTCGGTCAAAGGCATTATCGGTGGAAAATTGGGAAGTAGTACTGAAGGACGCATTGCATTGCGTTCGCTCCCTCCTGCCTGTGTACAGCAACAAACGCTACTCCGCACGAAAAACTTTTCATATACCCTAGAAGATCCCCGAACGGAGATTCACTGCCATCTTGGCTCACTCCGGGACCGATCTTAGTTAAGAAGAACGTCCGCTCTTCAAAAACGGACCCTCTTGTCGAGGAAGTCGAGCTCCTAGAGACCAATCCCTACTACTCTCTCATAAGACGGGATAATGGAGAAACGTCAACGGTATCAAACCGTCAATTGGCTCCCTTCCCCAGTACTACTGATAGCAGAGACGATAACTTTGAAACGGCCTCCGAAGATGATAACTTCACGTTTTCATCTGAAAATAACTCCACACCTCCACCTGAAAATATCGCTCCTTCGTCATCGCCTCGAAGATCACCTTTAGAAGAACTGTCGACGTCTACGCCAGTTCTTCGGACTGGACTCCCCAGGAGATCTAATAGGACGCGAAAATTACCCTCCTACCTTGCGGACTTTGTGGTTGATGGGAATGAGAGTGAAAACTGAACCGGGGGAGAATGAGGTGATATGCGACCTCCGCACACCGCACCGTATACGATCTCCATAGTGTTGTCAATACCAAATGTGTCAACTGTCATACCTGGTATTTATTAATCATTATGTTTGTCTAGTGCAATTCTTTTAGTTAAATAAAACCAATGTTTCTCTTGGTTTTCCCGTTTATTTCACCACAGTGGGCACCGGTATCTACATCTGTAGTCACAACATACGATTTCGTGGCTTATTCCTATAGGACCACGACGAAGTTTAAAAAAAAATATTCGCCATGTGAACTAAGCTGATAAATTTTCCGGTATATTTTCTGCAGTTCACAAGAAAGTGAGAAAAATTCTTCGAACCCCCTACTTCCTGAAATACAAATCAACAATTTATCAGGAAGGCCAACTTTTTACCCCTCAAAATAAATATGAATTAACAACAAATGCGAATAAATCTCCGCAATTTCCCTAAACACTTTGAAATTAGCGTGAAATGTTTTCGTTGTATAATAGAAGTAAGGTCTACATAACAAAACAGAATCAGTCGAGTCAAAAGGCAAGGGTTCCTCGGTGTTAGGTGCCCGACGCAAACATAGGTTTAAAAAAATTATGGTGTGTACCCGCTGCTTTAAATGTGGCATCATTTCATGTTTTTGTTTGTGGAATGCGGTTTCTAGTTTTATGTTGAGTGCGCTGCTTTCACTGTCGGTTATTATTGTTACGTCAGTGTCATGTCACTATAGCCTTGTTTTTCTCTGTGTTTTCTTACTCTAAGTTTTTCACAACATTGCATTGCACTTGCAGTAAGATTATTTCAAAGAAATTTAGTGAAAAACATGGAATAATATTTAATGCCCAGTATTCTTCACAAAATTACAGTTGTTTTTGACTCATTTAAAAAATTGGTTAGACAATAAAGTTAAAAGCTAAAGAAATAATTATTAAGAAATCTTGGTTTTTACGTTTATATTAACTGAAATGTCTGAAGGAAATGCTCCTAACCTTGATAATAAAGGTTCTAATGATAGTAGCAGAAGCCCAGGAAGCCAAGAGACTGAAAAAAAGGAAGCATGGGGTTATGATTTGTACCCGGAGAGAAGAGGTACTTTCAAACCGAAAATAAGCAGCGTCCTCTTGGGAAAGGAAGGAAAAGAGAACATAGATAAATACAAGTGCGAGAAAAATGTGTACGAATGTGTGAAAAACAGTTAAGTCAACATGCTGTAAAAATATCTATCTAAATTTTCACAACTTTTGGTCAAAACTCATTGTGTTACTGCTTGTTTTTATTTCAGGTGCAATAGTAAAAGTCATGATGGCAGCTCTCAAGAGCTCTGGATGGTAAGGTTTAAAAAACTTATTGAACTACAAATATTCTCGAAACTACAGTGTTATAATTGTGATATTATTGTTCACAGTCCGATTGACATTCGAAGACACATATCTTGTGAAGTCTGCGACTATTCAGTCAGTGGAGGCTATGATCCAGAAATGAATCAGGTACCTATGTTTGTCACAATCTTAAAGATACCGTTCCCTCACCATCAGTAGAGATTGTGGTCAATTGAAGGTAATGACAAAAAAAGATCACATACAAATTAATTTGATAAGTACCTGACACATTCTATAAAATAATATATATTAGAATTTTCCCTGTGTGGGTAAACCAATTTAGTAACTGTAATAATTAATTGGGGTAGCTAAGCACTATAAATACAAAAAGCTTTACCTTACCGCATTGCTCATTTACTATTGCTATTGTAATGAGATTTTATTTGATATTCTTTGCTGAAACTCTTAATATCTATGCAAGCACTCAGCCTTAGCTTACCTTACCCACTGCTGGGTGGGACACATAGGGATGTCCCTTAGAAATATAAATCTATTGTGCCATTCTTCTTGCACTCTCAAGCGGGTGCCTGTGTATTACATGTTATGATGCAAGCATTCATGACGACCGATGTGGCGCGGCGGGCGAAGGTCCGCCTGCGACGCAGAAGGTAGCAGGTTCGATTCCCGCCTTAGGACAAATGTTTGTACGATCTGCAAATATTTGTTCCGGGTGTTCTGGGTATTTTCTATATATAATAAAAAATATCTATCTATGTTATGTATTGTATTAAGTTTATCAGTCATCTAGTACCCATAACACAAGCTCTGCTTACTTTGGGGCTAGATGATGCTGTGTGGATTGTCCAGCATTATTTATTTATTCATTAATGTATAGTCAGTACAGTGATTGTTAGTTTATTTGACAAAAGGAAAACATGCACTGAGTTCCAAATGAGCAATAAACCCAGTTTGTCCAAATTGACAAGGTTTCAATTCAAGCTCGCCGCTTAGGATCAACTGCAAATACGAAATGTTTTGTTCTGACGCCGCGGGCTGATACAGACACTGGTGTGCCAAAAGTAAACTAATTTGACACAACTAAAAATGTTAAATTTTTTGAATTCAATTCATTTATTAATTTGTGATACACAGGTAATATAGGGATGTTCAGACATAAAATCAGAGCACTGTGATCTGCCATTTGGCGTACAAATTTAACATAATTTAACAACATAGAATGTTGCCGCTTTCATAGCTATTGAAATATAAAGTATTGAAGTTTAAAAGATTATTTTAGTGCTGTCAAATTAGTTCAGTTTTGGAAACATCTGAATTTTGACACCACTTTCTGACAGTCATGTATCTTAAAATTTCGCCCATGGCGGCCGGTCTCAATGGAGACTAGCCAACGCAGGACAAATTATAGTACACAAGTGTGTGCGCAAACACAGGTGCACTAACTAACTTTATCATTCTTCCAGATAATAGTATGCCAGAATGTATCAACCCGTCAAGGCATGGTGCAAGGAGTGCTAGCTCACGAAATGCTGCACATGTTTGACTACTGCCGCAATGACCTTAACTTCAAGAACATGGAACACCTCGCGTGCACGGAGATACGAGCTGCTAACCTGACACATTGCTCGTTCACTAGCGCCTGGTCGCAGGGAGATGCGTCGTGGACCAAAGTTAAACAGGCTCACCAGGTTTGTATACTTAGAGCTGTTTATATGAATATCATCATCATGGTAATGAACATCAGCCATTGGTGATCCACTGCTGGGCATAGAACTCATGGATGGGTTGATAGATGGATGCTTGTTACTTAAATCTGAAACTACTGAACAATTGAGCTGAATTTTTGCATGGCTATAGCTCTAAGCCTGGAATCAAACACAGGCTACTTATTATCCCATAAATCAGTTCCCATGGGATAGAAATATACTTTTAAACGTTTCCATAGAATTAAGCGAACATAACGAAGATGCAGGCAGAAACTAGAACTCTATAACTACAATCGTTTATCAAATTTGTATGCAATGCGCCGGTCCTGCTTTAGTCTTGTCGCCTGGCCCAGGTGCCTGTTCGGATATAATATGAACAGAATAAAAACAAAACTCAAAAAAGTGGCAAGTAATTATACAAGGTACAGCCACCAATTTCTTAACCCACATAGTATAGTAATCAAAATAAACTTGCGGAAATCTCTCGCATTTAAGCACACCCTAGACACTTTACTGTTTCTTCATACAAAACTCGCTGCTGGGCACATGCATGCGCAATTGTGTTGTGCTACACTTGCAACTGTGTGTGTGACGTCTAGGTTCATGAACATATTGTGCGAGTGAGATAGTTGCGAAATTGCTGTTGACATTTTATTTTTCTCTCACAAAAGGTGAAATCAAAACTCAAAACAAAAAAAAATTCGTATGTCTATGACCAAACTATATTGAACACCATCGGCGTCGTCTGTCCAAAACATGACCTCTGCGCCCCGTTAGTGCGCCGTACGTTCCTTGCGTTTGGACCGCAATAAAACTTGCCTAGGGGCCGGCGGGGTGAGGAAGCTCTGTCAGGTGGGCTAAGAGTGTTCATTCTACAGGGTTATATTTGCAACTATTTTGACCCCATACTGTATTATGCAAAAGTGAACTATTTTTGAGATATTCGCATATGCGTATTTATTTGGGAAAGCCCCGTTTTACGTCTTCACTAACGAATAAAAAAAAAGTAATCACCCAATTCAAATTTTAGTGACAGGTCTAAAGTCTTATCCTTAATAAACACTAACAAAATCGTATGAATCAGTATCCATATACTAGAAGCTAAAGGATAAATGTTTATAAAAATAAGTTATATTTTTTTTTGTAAATTCGTAACAAAAACCCCATATTTTTATATTGGTTTGAATTAGGTAAAACTTCTTATCTTTCTTTGTATTTCTTTGACTGCCTCTATCTCAATTAAGCGATAAGGCCGCCCATTGCTGTTCCATTGCTGTTCCCTATAATATGTTTAATTAAGTACTATCTATTTTATAAGGTGATAAATAAAAGTATTATCTATCTATCTATCTAACTCTTACTTGTCTGTTTTTCTGTTCTTAACAGCTTCTGTATTACTTTCAGGACTGCGTCAAGACAAAAGCACTATACTCTGTCATGGCAGTTCGACAGATCGGGAAAAAGGAAGCTGTAGACATCATTGAGAAAGTATTCCCTCAATGCTACGCAGATTTGGAACCCATCGGCAGGCGCATCAGAAGAAACTCCGATGACATGGTCCGAGCGTTTAAAGAAGCAGCATATTACGGATATGAATAACTGTAAGTAGATTCAAATCATTGTAGATAGTGTACATAGAAATAAGTAGGCAAATAAAAATACACCAAAAATGATTTAAAATAATGTCTTTTTATTTTATTAATCACTTAACATTACATATTGCCTAAGAATTCGAAATGGTAATGCTGTCCCTCCACAGTTTAACAAGTTGCAAGAATCATTGAAAATCATAAGCATTAAGTTGCTTTTAAAGACAAGCAAACATTCTCTTATTTCTGACAGTCATTTATGCTCAATTTTACCGAATAGGGCCTCAACAAAAAAAAAATTACGTAATTTTCCTGTAATTTAAACTATTTTTGACAGCCTTGTCCAATTTTAAAAGCCACTGTGAACTTGTTCCTTCGTTAAGCAATTTAAAATAATAGGTTCCCGCTGGCACCCTTTGGGTACGGAAACCAAATAGTCAATTACTACGTTTACATTGCTCGCATCCTAATGTACTGATTACGACAGTATATCAAGATCGGTGAAGAGTTCTTTGTGCATAAATAATTTTGTGCTTCGGTAAACAAAGAGAGACGGTAATGCGTCAGCCAAGTTCGTAATAAAATCTACTGCAGGGACATGCTTGGTATTACATAATTAAATATTAATTTAATTCTAATAAGATCAATCCTTATGTGACTACATTGAAATACTATTACAGTAATAATAACTCAATGTGTGACTAGCATTATTTTTCGTTACGGTCTTGTTCATTACATTACGTTACGATCATGTTTCGAAATTCGGCGATACATACAAATTGTAGATTATAACTTTGTTATAATTTTACTGGCCATTCCACTCAGCCCCAAGCTAAAGTGACTATGAGAACCAACCACAAAATTCAAAATGAAATTCAGTTGTTAGTTGGTCACATTTTGTTTGGTCCATTAGGTAAAACTTTCTGCACACCTATGTGTGTACAATTATGAGAACATATAACATATATTTGTCAAATTGTACTGGATAAGGGCTCTTGTACACACGTTTTTTCGGCGTAAAAATCTAACGCGCACGGTACCGCCGGCCGCCGCTCGTCAACAGAATGAAGAAGAATGAAAGAAAACTTTATTCATAGCACAAACAATGTAAATTACTTAAATTAACCAACAAGCTTCCACAGTGATCCACACATTGCTTGCGTCGTAATTTTTACATCGGAAAAAGGTCAAGAGCCCAAAAATTAAAACCATCCATCGTATTAACACAAACAAATACATAGTTTATTTATACAACATGATTCTTTATGGGTATGGTTGATCTTTTATGCTAATTATTTCATATAAGTTGCATCGTCAGATTAGGTATTTATTACCTACCTAAATCTGTAAAATCCTGTATATATTCGCTAAGATGGAAAGGGGAGCAGTGGGACCCAGCGGGCCGATAAGAATAAATTATGGCTAAGAAAGCAAAGTGAGTAATTATCGTTAGTTAATTTAGCTTACTAAACCTAGGTTTTATAGACCAATTAACAAAATCTGGCAAAATGTAGAACTAGAACAACATTAAATTCATAGAAAAATCGATGATGTCATAAATGAGCGTAAAGAATGGACTCTATAATCTAGTTACAAATCTAATAATTTATATTACCGTAATATAAGGCAAAGAAGGAAAACTAATTTGATTATTGTCAAAATAGCAGCGGGTGCATTTCATATTAACTAGGAACGTATGTATTGTATAGGTAGGTATATACCTACCTATATAATACATAGGTTCCTAGTGTACTCCATTTTATATATGTATATAAAATAGCTTTAATAAGTTTTCAATATTATTTTATTAAAAATTCAAAGCATTGAGATATGTTTTAAAAGTTTTAAAACTTATTGAAGAAGAATATTCTCTTGTTTTTAAATAGAATGTATCTGCAACCTTTTTACGGTTACTGAGCTCTTATTTGTGGTCCCTCTGTTACCCGCTCATTTACTTAAACCTACTCTTGTTCATTAGGTAGGTTCTTAATTTTACGCGAAATAAGTATCTGGTCAGTATTTTGATCCACTTTAGCTCACAAGGCACACTTACATTTAAAATTTGATATTTAGCACACTATTTACATCATAAATTAACCTGTAATACATTTAAAACTAAATCAACCATTACTGTTAAATTATAGAAACAAGGCTTACACTTTTGAGTACAGACTAGCAACTTTTCTAATATTTACAACTGTCACAACGTCTCTTCAGGCACTGAAATATCGATATGTCATAATTAAGGCTGAGTTTTATTCAGTTTTCATGCCTGATCATCGCTTTATGCGCTTCACTAAGATATGTCGTCCAGTAAATGATAGTGAACAGGCAGAAACAAACGGGAAACAGCATAAGCGCGAACTTATCCATATCACCATGTGTGGCGCCACAAAACATGACACCCCGGTCCAACATCGAGGAAAATCGCGCCATAAAGTTGCCAGGCCCACCCGGCATCGATTCGAAAATAGGCGAATCCTAGAAAAACAAACAAGGTTACGCGTCAAAAGTAAACAATTATTTTAAAGAACATCTAAACTTATCTAATTGATCTTCTGGGGGAAGCTCTCATCTATGAGTACAAGCTGTGCATTAACGGCCTAATTTTACCAATTATTTTAAATCGCTTCATGTCTCGTGTCATTTTCTGCAGTGTTTCTACTCTAGACCATTTAAAAGTACTTCTATCTGAGCGTCTACGGTACGGAAAGTTCTAGATACACACCTACTACGTGTCAACCGATACTGCGTTACGTTAGCCACACAGTGCACTGTTTCTGTTTCTCTCATTACTTTTACCTTGCTAACGGATCTTGTCTCACATCCAACCTTATTTTGTCTCCAATTCCTTTTTCCCGAGAGGGATAACTAGAAATCGGTGGCCTAAGTTGAAGTATTAATGCACCTAAATAGACCTACGTGGTAATGCTACTTAAGAATTCAATCGTACATGCTTGCTACGATAAAGAGGGTATGTCTGCTTACCCTTTGGATCGTTTGATGTGAAAACTGTTGTTTTAGGCCTTCGTCTTCTACGCTAAGCGTGGGGGAGAAGACTCCACCTTGGGGAGTCCCTGTTACAGGGGTGCTTAGTCTCTGAAAACAGCAGTAAATTCTATTCAGTTTCATAAGATTTCTGAACGCTTTCCTGACATCGAATGAATGGTGTTTATCTTTTTGAAAGTCGGCCTGCGTTTCTAATCTTCAATCAGCAGCAAGAAGTGGATGAAAATTAATAACAAATAAAGAAAAAAAGATAAATAGTATCATAAAAATCGTGGTAGTGCCTGCCATGCATAAGAAATTGAAAGAAAATATGAAAAAATCAATTTAAATTATTACAATACCTGCCCATGGTTCATGTGCAATGGCGGCGGCGCAAGCTGAGCAGCCGATGCGGCTCGTCTCAGGTCTTGTCTCCGCCGGCACCAGCTCTTGTCGTATCTGATGCCGAATAGCACCACAAAGTACTCAAGCAGGGCGAGGAACACGAATATTGTACACGAGATCAGCCAGACCTCGATGCATTTCAGCTCGAGGGCGTCTGGCGAGTTTGTACTGAAATGTAGAGAAACATTTGTTACAAGCTAATTTTAAAAGACAAACGAACACACATAACCATCCTTGACGGATGTTACAGGCCAATGATGATCATGAATTTTACAAAACTTTTAAAAACCCCTTACGACAAATTTACTTTGAACCATCATAAGATTAGAACAGCATTCCGATTTATTTTCAACTGGAACATTCTCGATAAAGTCATCTTTGAAACAAAAAAGCCTAATCCAAATTGGGTTATCCCTTTAGGAGCTACGATGAAACAGACAGACTCACATAGAGTCTGGCTATCGAATGTTGAGACTGGAAATATTTGCAAACTGTTTAAATGTGTCTGAATTAAATGACAACATGAATTCTAAAAGACAAATTGTTGATGATTTGGTTTTGTGGTGATACTTTTTTAGCATTTTGCGAGTCTGAACTTGAAAAAAACGAAAAACTTACGCTTAAAACGGACTTAGCGCTATTTTGGTGCCAACTAGCCAGACTACTTATATCTATCTACACACGTCAAACATAAAATACCCCGCATATACGAGTATATATAAAGGTTTGGGGTGAAATAAGGGCTTTGAGCCTCTTAAACACTGCTTTGCACCAGCAAACATGATTCATGATATTAATCGGACAAAGTTAAAATTTCGGCTGTTTGTTCTAAACTGACGGGATTGCAGAAGAAAGGGTAGGTAAATTACCTCACAGTGTCGAACATTGTGACCAGAGACAGCAAAGTAGTGACCAGCAGAACCATTCTGCCGGGCACAATCTCTGGTATAACGCAGAAGCTCCCCCAGGAGATGATGACGAACAGCGATGATGGGAGGTAGCTCTCTA
The DNA here is from genome assembly GCA_963662085.1 of Eupithecia inturbata. Lineage (NCBI taxonomy): Eukaryota > Metazoa > Arthropoda > Insecta > Lepidoptera > Geometridae > Eupithecia > Eupithecia inturbata. The sequence continues at coordinate 10,986,944 of OY759181.1, read as the reverse complement.
GAAGGTAGCTTCTTAGCTCTCTCGATAGCTTTATTTGAAGACGAGCTGCTGAGTGGGCTCCTGAAATCAAAACCCAATAAGATTGCACGACGACATTAGATAACTGAAAAAAAAGGTGACAGACCCGGGGAAAAAAATATAGGTACGACAGATAAGTCTACTTATTTTTACCTAATTTGTAACGTGAACCCGGGTCTTTTAACAACTAATAATGCTTTTTACTCTTAATTAAAAAAAACCATGTTGTCTAAAGTCTAAAAACTCACTGTACTTGAATATACTTTACATCTATTCAAGAACAGTGAGTTAAATACAGAAGAAACCTAAGAGTTTTTATCTCTTGATTTAAAAAAAAACTATGTTAGGGTATCAGAGGGAAGTTGAAACAGGAAGGAAGAGGAAAGGCGTATATTTCAAACGACACTACACTACTTACTAGTTACTATTACTACACAAGACACCACCAAAAGATCTAATTCATGCAGACTGTTTTCAAACCAGGGAAATGGTGTATGGCACGGATGTAGGAACTTGTGAGAATCATCTCATTTTGACTCTCAAGTCGGAGCAGAGTTTGGCAATATACCTGCTATGTTATGTAGCAGGTAAGCTCTTTTGCCTGTTGATTAAAAAGAGAGACCAAAGTTGTTTGAAAAATGTTTCGATTCTACTTCTCTCACAAATTTAGTACACTTAAATTATAATTGTTTGATGAACCGCTACTCTACAATTAATCGAGGTTTCCTAGAGAAAGAAACATTTTCTGTTGTGTTATATATAATGAACATCTAATATAATAACATTTATGCCATCGTCACCTAATGAGCAAGGCATTGAACCTAATTCGACCCCGATGTTCAATAAGAATCAACATGTTTCTTTGCTTCCTGATTACAATAAAACATTTTAAAACGTCGACTGAAAGTTACCTCCCGATCACATCCGCACCAAACCACCGCATTCAGCATAGCGACAGCGCGTTGGCATTAGTAAGGTACAAATATTAGACACAAAGCGCAAACAAAAGCGCAAAGCATTGAATATACATTTACCTTCACCAAAAGTGCGAATATGTTTACTTTTGTCGGTGACGAAGGTGACCACGTATTTGGGAAGACGGAACTGGTCGCGGTGCTCGGACGGCAGGCCGATGCCTCTCCAGGGCGCGACGTCTCGCCACTCGAACCGGACGTCTTCTTGTGTGTATTTGTCTGAAATTAACAGGGAGAACAATAAGATATCTACCACATCAACCAACTGAGAATCAATAGGCCACGCCGGCACCGTAGGATGGTAGGTAGGCGGCTAGGTTGGCTGGTTGCTTCGATATAGCTTAGCTAGCAGGTTGCTTCGATCGTAGCTAGACGCGTGGATGTATGGCTGCGTCCGCACCGCACTGACAGGCTGGATTAGCGCCTAGAGCCTTACGACCGTTTGACGACTAGCGATGGCGCCAAGCACGTGTCAGATATTGTTATTTGTTTAGTGATAAATATATAATATAACAAGTGTATGTAGTGGTAAACAATAAGGCTTTAAAAGATATTCAATAATAAAAATGTAACAGGACTGATTTCCTACTTGTTTACCCGCTCTAATTCAAATACTAGTACAAATCAGTTCCGTTAAATGTATAAGCTGTAACATGTGTATCCAATGATTATAATTTGTTGAATTATAAATATTACAATATAATAAGTGTTTATTGTGGTAAACAGTAAGGTTTAAAAGATATTCTGTAATAAAATGTAACGGGCTTGATTTCCTATTTGTTTGCCTCTCAAATTCAAATACTAAGACAAATCCGTTTTATTTAATGATTAAGCTATTTCATATTGGATGTACTAATTATCTTAATTGTTAATTTATATTTAAGAACATTTGTCATGGATATTTTATCATATTAGAAGATATTTCAATGTATTTAGTAATGAAATGATGTGCCAAACCCTCTAGCCGAAGTTTGACGGTATCACTCGAAATGTAACGAAGAAACAAGTTCGTTTTGTTGAATCAATGCTATAAATAAGAAAGCCTGGCTGGCTGGCTCTCTCACTCTGTTCTGAACCTGTAAGCTGAAAGCATCTCTCATTATGGTAAGCTTTTGTACATTGTAGCACCTTTGTCTAGATATGTCCTAGCTTGTTTTAGCTTTGCAATTGTTGAAGGTAAAGTTTGAATTATAAGGATATGTATTCTTTTAGAATGTTCTATTTCTATGGTTTAATGCTTCTATTTAAATACAAACATATATTAGACACATAAGTGATTATATAAATGTGCTGGTGGTTTCTTTTTCACTTCTTCCACCAGTGGACAAAAGATTGAAGTGAAGAGAAACTCAATAACACTTTACTTCTTATTTGATAGTAATTAATGGTTGGTATTTCACTTGTCTATCTATGTGCTTATTTTGTAAGCCTAAAGAAATAAAGTTATTGACTTCTGACTTCTGATTTCATTATTCTCAATTCCCAAAATGTTAGGTTGCATAGTAAGGTAGGCAATACCATGATTCTATCGAATTAAGATAATTTACTAGGTAGGTAAAGCCCTTCAAATCTAACACACGCACGTTCGTTTTACTAAAGGCTCTAGGCGCTAAGCAAGCCGCCGGTCAGTGCGTAGCCTTAGAGTTCAAAAACCGAAAACTACATCGCCTCGCTACATCCAGGCGATTAGCTAAGCTGAACGCTCGTAGTGAGTGTCTAAATATCTTTGCATTTTTTTTCATCTAGGTACCATCCATGCTACTATTTTGTAGAGCGGCTATAGCCCAAGGAATATTGACATTTGAAAACAACGTTTAATTTTTAATAGTTGATATAGAGTTTATGAATAGTTGTTTAATCTCAGAATACCTTAACGCGGGCACTGGACAGCTTGACAAACAACAAATAAACATCAAAAAGGAGAGATCATAGGACCGTCTGAAACGAAAACTACGAGTTTCATACTAGATAGGTACCTAGTCGTTAGTATTGCCAGAATTTGAGTTATATTTCAACTTTCAGAATATTTTCGAACTGATAACACCATTAATCATGTTTTTAGTATACTCACAGCTGCTAAAATCTATGGCACAGTTTTGTACATCCAACGGATACAGCACGAAGTCCATTTCACATTTGATAGTTATTGTTGCTCTGAAATAACAAGAATATTAATATTAAAAGGCTACTAGATCTTTTATTGCCTGGTTATTTTTAACCGACTTTAACAAGGATCCATTTGTCTGTATGTTTTTTGTATCTATGTACGAGTATGTTACTTGATATCTCGCCAATGGTTTACCGATTTTGCTGTCTCTTTCACTATTGTATAGAGAATGATCCCGAGATGGTCCCATAAAATAAATTTTATTCCCGAGGGATTAGTATTTATCGCGTAAAACTTAAAAAACAACATCTTCTTCATATTGTTTATGAAGAATCACGACAAGCTACAACAATTTTGGTGATATCTGCGCCAATTGTTAGTATTTGATGATTCTTTCGTTGTTGTATAAAGACTGATTTTGAGGGTCCCTACATGTTTGATTGTCGAAAGATTGCTATATGCGCCGTAAAAGGTAGGTTGGTACCATCATCAAACGATAATTTCACTATCACCATCGGTTTCCATGGCAACGGGCGTGAACAGTTTCATCCATGTGTCATCAAACTAAATTAGACTTGAACTACCTATACTACACTTGCCTGCAAAACTGAGTATCACACTTTAAGTTTTTCTAGACTGTAAAAGTTAAAGATTTAAAATAAAAAAACGTTTTATAGCAAACTTTATCAGCTTTCTTTGAACTATAGTAAAATATACACTAGTAACTTAAAATTACTAACTGTCATTGCCTCCTCGGGCTCTGATTACAGCTTCGAGCCGGTTTGGCATACTGGACACGAGATATCGGAGCCGATTTTGGGGAATATTCTCCTATTATTCTATATACAAAATAATAATAGGTATTTAATTTTTATATACAAAATTAAACTCTTTTTCGAGTACTTTTTATTTCGAAAGTATATCTTGTGTACTTAAAAAGTTATTGCAATTTTAAAAGTGTGATACTTAGTTTTGCAGGCCAGTGTAGTGTCGCCATAAGGAAAATTAGATCGCGCTATCGAAGTGTAAACTTGCTCATGTGCAATTTTTTGCACGTGAGCATAGTTGAATCCTATTTACCGGAATTTGATCCGGTCGGTTATAGTTTTTATAATCACGCAAAATTATTCTTTTTAATGTAAGGTGCCTAGCCCTCAAGCTGTTTTTCTTTTGGCTGTATGCAGCCTATCTTAATTCTCCATTCACAAACATAATAATTCTTAATTTGCAACTCGTTTTAATAATCTAATTTCTTTGCAAATAAGATGTTCTTTGTCGAAGTTTCACTAATAAATTTCGTGTATGATTAATTTGTTGATATCGAATTATATCCATTTTGTTTTTGCTTTTCCACTTCACTTACATTAAATATTTATTAATAAAACTTATACTAATAAGACGCCTATTTCAGCCTTGCGGTTACATAAAAATCATAATTAGTAAGTTCGCTATAAGGAAAAATCCTTACGGACCTACGGGCAAGTTTGCTAGCTAATTTCATCATGACCTAGACCTGAAATATGATCAAGGCTTAAAATTCTTGGTCAAAGATTTGCATGGAACAATAAGTGCCTTGAGATATTCCGTGATAGCTGAAGCAACTGGACCGAAATAAAATAAAACTAACTCAAAACACCTCAAATCATATAAATTTTCATTATACCTACTAAGGTGTTTTGGTGTTTGTATAATTTGTAAAGTGCTTGCGCACACACTTGTGCACTATTATGTCTTCCGTACATGGCTAGTCTCCGTTGAGACTTTCCGCCGTGTTCAAAAAACGACTGGGAGGACATCATCACCATCATCATAGCCTGTAAAGTAGAAACCAAAATGGACGAACCCAATACTGACTGAGACGGTGCTGTTAGAGTAAAGTCTCAGGGATGCCATCTCCTGCAGCACCGACATGATCCTCATGGTCTGGAGTTGCCAGATGTACAGGTCTGGCGTCCAGATCAGCTGGCGAAACTCCCAGGGCAGGTCTATGAACGGGATCCCTGAAGGCAGGTGCAATCTTGTATCTTCCCATGATACTTGGAGGAATACGTCGAGTGTTATTTCCTGTGGAAAACAAAATAGATTGTAGTCGGGAATTTCTGTATAAACAACTTATTACTTCTCTTTTTATGAGAGTTCTAAATGTGGATTTAGACCAAACGAGCGAATGCTCATTCTATTCCCACTCCGTTAAACTTTTTTTGTGTAAACAGGGACCACTGATTTTACAATACTATACAGAGACAACCATTCTTTCGTTGTTCTATCTCTGTTGGTAAAGATTAGAAGAACGTTCTTGTTCTAGCTCGAGCTCTTTGTTCGTTTGGACTAAACTCACTCTAAAAATAAGATGGTTCTCGATTTGTCTGTGATTGTTTTGGTACGTTTATTTACACACATTTATTAAATTCTTAAAATATCCTTCCAGTATTTTCTTGTAGGTATCTATTTTTTTATTAATATTCTTGTTCCTTTAACTTAATCAGAGACTTTATACAACCTTATTTTATATTAAACGTATTTCTATTTATCTTATGTCTATTGTTTATATCTACTTATATTTTTTTCTATCAGCTTCACATATGTTTGCTATGTTATAATTTTTTATTTAAATATATATCATATTTTATCTATCTATTTCTTAAGATTACTTTCTTTGCTATCTTTGTACAAAAATTTAGAAACTTAGGGCGTAGAAAGTTATTATTAATTATGTCCTGTAAATGTAGGTATCTATTAATTTCTATGACATCAAAGACTAGACCATCCTCTGACCCATTGCAGGTTCGAAGTCTTTCCTTGTTCACGGCACTATTCTCGGATTTATAGTTACCTTTGTATAATTATTTTAGCTCTACGAGTGCATTAGTTATTTTGAGACATTGTCGTTTGTGTACAATTTCGCAAATATAAGTTCATGAGCGTTGGTCAACTGCTATTCAGTGTAAACGGTTCGTAACCGATTGTGATTGTGTACCTTTATTACCTACTAGTTTCTGCCCGCGGCTTCGCACGCGTTGTTTCTATGGAAACGTTTAAAGGTTATTTCAATCCCATGGGAATTGATTTATGGGATAAAAAGTAGCCTATGTTTTGTTCCAGGCCTACTACATGTATGCAAAATTACTTACAGCTACATCTATGGAAAATTTCAGCTCGAGCGGTTCAGTCGTTATGGCGTGAAGAGGTAACAAACATCCGTCCAAACATTTATACATCTAAACTTTCGCATTTATAATATTAGTAGGAAGGAAGTAGGAAGTTTCTGAAACCTTCTCGACCTATGTATTTATTGACACGGAACTTTGGGTCTCTTTCTCCTATTCCGATGGCTCGGCCTAATCTAAGCCCGAAGGTAAAAGATTATCAAATCTAATTTTAAAGGTATAAGGGTACCCTTATACATGTATAGTTATTATATATATATGTACTTGTGTCTTATGTAATGTCTTTTGTGTTGTATTGTATATGTATAGTTATAGTTATTATAATCAAAGGTATTTAAAGTAGAGTGCAATCAGATATTTCGCTACGTAGAGTCTTATGAGAGTAATTGGCTAAATAGCTATTTATAATACAACAATATGAAATAATTTAGTAGTAACAATATGAAATAGTTTAGTAGTAATAATTATTACTTAATTATTCCATATTGTTGTTGTTAGATGCTTCTTATCATACAATAACTACTTACTTCTTTGTTTTCATCTACTCCAGAAACCCGGTTCACATTAACTCCAATGAAAACCGTTGCATTTTTCTCTGAAATAATAAAATAAAGTTTAATGAGGCAGTATTTTTAGTTCGCCATTTTAAAATACGGCATTGCTAGCATGTTGTAAACAATGGTTTTATGGTTACTGTCGGAGATGGCACGGATTATATTGTCGTCTAGAACTAAGTAGCAAATTGCTGGATTCATTTAAATTGTCCTAATCGTAGCGGCAAACAGTATAAACGTTTTACAACTTATTTTGTGCTTAGGTGCTTTCGGGTTTCCAAGAATAACAAATACTTATCCACCGATCCAATCTATTGGAGCAGTAAGAATGCTGCAATCCTAATAAAATTGTGTTGTCCCAAAGTAAGCAGAGCTTGTGTTATGGAGTATGGTTAAAGATGACATAAATTCGTTTTTTTTTTTGGCATATTATAAACTAGTTTCAGCCCGCGGCTTCGCCGCGCGGCATGCGTTGTTCTATGGAAACGTTTAAGGTTATTTCTATCCCATGGGATAAAAAGTAGCCTATGATTTATTCTAGACCTAGAACTACCTGTATGCAAAATTTCGACCAGATCCGTTAAGTAGTTTTGGCGTGAACAAACTTCCATCAAAACATCCATATATCTAAACATCCAAATTTTCGCATTTATAATATTAGTGTGATGAGGCTAGTCTGCTGAAAGAACAATGCTATAAATCTGATGTGATCGTGATAGCTAGCAGTAATTTTGGAAGGCGGGGCGGTGTCGGCACCAGCGCTGCAGCGTCCCACTTTCATGCTTGGACTAACGTGTTTATTCGTAAAAACTAATATTTAATATAAATATAAATAATTAAATAAAGGTAATTTGGAATTGTTCTCAATGGAAGTAGTATGTGAAAATGATGTTTCAAACAAAACAAATACGTAAATACAACTGGGAAATAGAATACTTTAAATTTTTAAATTATTGTGGTACTTTTTTATCGAAATCATCTGTTTGCAGCAAAAACTGAGTGTTATGGTTCGGGACATAATGCAGTCTTTTGATGTTAGCACATAAGTGTAAAGTGTACATTTCAAGTGTAAGTTAACACTGTGGTGCATTTTGAGGTTATCACCGTACGAGCATGATCCACATATGGGCCATGAGCTATTATAAGTTTAAAGGCTTGTAAATATAGACACATGTGAGCTTTTTCACTTTTATCGGCATACACGTGTAGCCAAAATATAAATTAATAAGAAAACCGAAGGACTTTTCATTTAGGGTCGTCAGTATCCTACCATCAAAAGTGCGTTTGCACGTTGGGGTTCGATTCCATAATCTTGGCTACACAGGGAACGTGTAAGTGTACACTTTTACAAATATTAAACTCTTGCATATTAGGCACAGTGCATACTATATTGCCAAAAAGATCGACACAAACGGTTACGCTATTCTCCATAGTATGTCACTGACTGCTAAATTGCTCTTGGTTACTTAACGTCTTCAAAATACTGCTCTATCACGTTTTACGTAAAATCATATTTTAAGAATTCGCAAGTTATTTATAGAAGTATCTTCAAAAGAGTATATTTCATTGCGACCGTGAAGGCCTGGCAGCAAAGCACTTTGACTTCCTATTCATTTTGAACCTATTGTTCAGTCGTCCAAACATAGTCAGAGGAAAGTGCTGTTTATGTTAAAAATATTAAAGTTACTTTTGATTTGAAACGAGCGCGAAGAGCTCGTCTTGCATGAAATATCCGACGTGTCCTGTAAGATCTAAAGGAAATAACGAACTTTCAGTTTCATAATTTCTAATGTAATTTGAAAACTTCGAATAGAAAAGCCTCTTGTCTAACAACATGGAAATAAATCTTATAAATCCATCATGGTTATTGACACGAAAGTCATTTTTATTTTTATTTATTTATTTATTTGATTTGCAGTGCCTTCAGTTATTCCGTGATCATGTCGCATGAAACTGTGCCGAAATATTGGCAAGCCATGTGCTAATGACTTTAACATGGAAATAACTCCTAATATAGTTAACATTCAGGTATATATAGCGCATCTTGTTGTTTTTATTTTCCGAACTATCAGCCACGTTACAGTGATCGTGAAAAAGGTACCTATGCGAAGATACCTTTCTGTTGGAACCCCTATTAAATAGGTGTATATTTTTGGAATCTAAAGTCCATAAACTCATCTATTTTTAGCACAATTCACCAAGTCACGGTACGCCCATCCACTTAGTACCGGACGTTATTCGGCCGAATCGCGGGACGTCATTAGTTAAAGATGACCGGTGTTAATTATGGCACACTTTATATAGTCGCTTGTTATCATAGCTTTGAGTAATATTACGGGGAAGAGGCCACTGTCCACTGAAGTATTGGCAAAATGTTTTTACAAAGAGGTTTTGGAAGTTTCTACCCGCGTGTGTTATGGTTTTCGAGTGTCTATGTGGTTATCTGATACTCTTTCCTCGAAGCATCCATATGAGGATTTTGATAAATGAGGTATAAAACACTCGTCTAGACACTTATATGGTTCTCAGCTAAATTGTACATTGCGCAAAAAAGTGAAAAAGCGGGTTTTGTCATAGTCTTCAATTAATTACTATAAAGCAAACATTCTTGGCGACGTAAGTCGTCTATACCTTTGAACGAATTATTGTTATTAACATTAAAATCCCTTATAACGGGATATTTATCTTTATTTCTGTGGTTTTAAAGGGCCAAAGAAAGGAAAACCCATGCTCAAAACAACGCAAATCATGGAAAATAGTTTTATACTTCCTTTAATTATTCATTCACCGCAAAGTACCTACGTCTGCAACTACAAATTTAAAGAAAACTTAACCCTCTCCACCCAAGAATGTTGATGATAAACAATACGCTACTTTTGAGGCTCAAGGAACAATCATTTCTTGTGCACGGGTAAAAAGGATTTCTTAAAATAAGAAAGCACAGATTTTCAAAATATTTGGTAGATTCAAAAATATATTGACTAAGAATAATAAAATATTTTTATTACAAAAATACTACTTTTTTTGTTCTGATACTATTTTAATCTCAACTTTGTTCTAATATTTAGAGAAATATCTTTGTTTCAAGACTTTTTTTATTTTTAATTATATAATTCGGCTTTACTTAGAATAAGGAATGTTATCTCCTCATATTAAATAATTTTTCTCTCAAATATATTACTAATTTCTTGGATGAAGATCTATGTATTAAGAGAAAAGATTCTCTTAAATTAAAAAAATATATATTCAATCTGAAGAAATATCATTTCTATTTGTGAATCTGGTGTACTCTAATTAAATTAACCTTTGTTTTCGGTCAAGAAAGAAAATACAACTTTTAGTTTATATTTATTTCAATCAAAACATTTTAAAACGACTTTTTACTTTGCTCCAAGAAAAATAAACTATGTCTGTGTATATAATTTATAAGTACGTATTTTTTGTCTTGTATTTAAGAAAATGTTTTGTTCGATAGAGAGAATTGTAGATTCAGACAAAGAAAATAGTAAAAATAAAACAAAGAATTAATAGTATTTTATCAACACGTAAAAATTTTAGAGTTACAAAAATTCTCTCAACCCAAGAAATGTCTTCTTCGCTTGGCAACATTTCGTTCCGTGCAGGTTACAACCTGTCGCAAATTGTTTTTATATTTCCTTCTCAGTGATGCCAGGTCGATCCAAAAAGAACGGAACAGTTACTTGGTACCGCGCGGCCGCACACCTCCGATTTTTGTCTGATTGTCGGATGAAATTGTCTACATAAAGGCGTCATATTGAAACCGACTCGCGATGAAGGTATCAAGAACCTTCTGCAGTCATTGGAAAATCTGGAGGAATATTGTAAGTCATTTGATAATTCTATTTTAGGTTATGATAAAATTATAATAAATGCAAAGCTAACATTTTTCAATTGTTTCAGTAAAACTCAGCTAAAAATACTAGCACATTTGGTACCTCCGAAGGGAAGATTTTCAAAAGAATTTAATTTAAGACTTAAGAAGCTATTGACTCCCTTTACGTTTGTGTGCCAGTAAGTGTTATTTGTCTTCATTTTTGTTTACATAGCGTTCTTTATTTGATTAGGTATTTTTTTACAATTATGCCAATTTGCTATCATATTTTTATTCCTTTTGTTTTTTCTAGAATGTTGGCGATATAGAGCGCAGAACAAAAAAAAAAGGCCACAAGGAAGAAGCTGTTTGTTCAACCTTATATTATACTGCAGGGATCCTTGCTGGCATGTATTTCACCATTACTGATAGTGGATAATGCGAAATACCAGTTTCCAACCATAATAAGAGCTTTTGAGACGCTTTTCAAGCTTTATTTAACGTCAGATATCCTAGCGCAGGAGATCATTTATATTTGATAATACAAAGATGCATTTATGGAATAGTAACTAATTAGGACAACGTCGTCGAGATTTGTATACAAATTTACCTTCTTTATTGTATAAAGTAAATTCAGATTCCTATGTCAAAGTTGATTTTTTATGAAAATTTATTGCTATAATTGTGATGTTTGCAAAATGACCGCGACGTATCCATATTAAAATATATAAGTTTAGATTTAGAGCTTTTCATCATTATATTTTATTAACTTGATTCTTAAACAGTCTCTTTATTATTTAAGCCGTTTTTTTGTTTAGCAGGGCACAGTTCTCATAACGGACTAAGAGCGGCACTATACGGCGGCCCTACGTCATCAAGTACCAGTATACACTTTGTAAGAGATGGTGTGTACATAAAAATACAGCATTGTCTGGGAACCTGGAGGATTTGTTATTGATTCTTCCGAAACTCCCCTCGACAACGCTACTTATACCTTTTGAGATACGCCACTTGGTACAAGATGACGTAGGGTCACCGATGGCAACGTGCCCGCTAGTCGTAAGTATTTTCCGGAACTGTGTTCTTGTTTTAAATAAACAAAATGACTTAAATTAAAAAAAAGCCCTATATTTCAATGCAAGACAATAAAATCTTAGATCGAGATTATGGAGTTAATAATTTAGTAAAACTTCTCTATAACAGAGACATTGCTGCTTTGACATAACAAAACGAACAGTCATTATTAATCAATCCTTTTTTAACCTGAAATAATATCAAACTTAAAGCTAGATCCTCAATGAATGACATCAAGAAAATATAAATCTTCGTTTAATAAACGAGATTCTTAATTTTTCATTATATATTTTTTCAACCTAGATCACATTTCTCCTACCAACTAAGCATTTTATCGAACCCAGATTAAAAATATTTTACTTCAAGATAATTAAATCTAAATATAAAAAAGGAAATCTCTCAAATAAACATTTGATTTTATTCACCTAAAATCGGAAATTTCTATTCCTAACAAATCAATTTCTAGAATATAGATAAATATAATTTTACTTTAATAATATTTTATCTATGTATGATAATTGTTTCTTGGATTCCATGATTTTTTCTTGAAACAAAGAAATATATTTAAGACGATTTTCTACTAATATGAAGTAAATATTCTCTTACGTCTATAGGGAGAGGATAATTTTCTTGGATCTAATAAAATTGCTTTGATGCAAAGAAATTTGTCTTTTTTCAAGTAATCTGTTTTTTCCGTGTGAGTATACATAATACAAAAGAGAAAACAGTTAAAGCGTCAGCTGACTATTATCAGGAGTTGATAATGAGCACGTGACAAAACAAAGAACAAGGTCCAAGACCTCACCTTAAGATCGCTCTTAAACTTTGTCAAGAAGTTTATTCGCTATATTTTTCGTAAAAAAGAGATTGTAATGTTTGAAAAACTTTGTTGTATATTCACGTCACAACCGTAGACCTGCTACGCCGTAGCAAAGGCGTAGACCCTCCCCTGCATCGTAGCACAAGTCGTAGGAAATCCGTAGCACTTTCACTACCATTTCTTAAACCATCAAAATATTTATTAACGTTCGCGCTTAAGGAGATCATGGTAGTATAATTTTATTACCTTCCGCGCGCGACCTCACCCGCATTTATTCGGGATAAAAAGTATAATTTTATTCTTATGCCAGGTCTAGAACTTCAAAATTTTTGCATCCCATCTGTAATTTTGGCATTGGCCCAAACACAAGTTGTGAACTTGTGTCGCCTACAATAAATAAGTAGGAAGTACATTTTATGACTTTCACTCGTAAAATACAGTTGAAAAGGTTGAATTTCGTTTGGACGCAGAATGTAAAGTAATCCTCAGGACTGCATAATATGAATGAAACTTACGTGGTGGTACGTTTCTGCTGTAGTTGGTTGGGATCTGGTATGAGTGCTGGTCCATGTACAGGATCTGGCTGGAAGAAAGTGAACAATCATTACACACAAGGAACTTAATGAAATAAATAGGGCCTAGTTTAAACAAATATATTGAATGGTTATTTGTTTTTATTGTGTAGTTAATAACTCACACATATGGAAGATCCTAAAAATGTACACATCATACACCTATTCCGAAGAGAACAAAAAAAAACAAAGACCAACGATTTTCGATTAGTCAGGTGGTTGACTTGGCAGCGTGATGCAACGCATTCCCGTACAGACAGAGTGGTAGGTTACGGGTTCAATTTCCGCCTAAATCGGTAATTTTTGAGATTACGTGCTGATTCATCAATCCGTCAACAATTCATCAGCCCGTTTGTAAAACGGCAAGGCAGTTTACAAAACGGTGCTATTCAGTTTAATGCCTAGGCTGATTGTAAAACAATCAACGTTCAATCTACTTACACTTTTACTAAATACGTCATTCGAGTTCCAAGATATCCTATAGAATACCGAAAGCAAACAAAACGAAAGGTCTGTGACACAGCGATTCCGAAGATATAGCAATTACAGTGATTAGATTTTGATACAATGACAGTTGTATACCTCTAGAGGTATACAACAATACCTATTCTTTTCTACGTACAAAATTACCATTTGCGCAGTAGGCTAAAACACGTGTTAAAGTCAAAGTCAAAAACTCTTTATTTCCATAAATACAATAAATGTACACTTAGAAATGGTCAAATTCTTAATAATTAAACACTGACACGGAAATAAAGTGATATTTTTGATTACAGTCGCTTCGGTATGTAGACTAAAGTAAAGAAGCGACGAAGAAACCTTTAGCCTGATAGTTGTTGGAGTCAGAATCACATTTAAAATAATATGTTGGCTTAAGAGTGTACAGAATAATTAAAAAAGTTTTTATAATAAATAATAATAACTTGATTCACTTCACTTCAATCTTTTTATTATAGAAGTGAGAAGTAATCCTCTGGCTAGTCAGTAGGTACATAAGTAGAAATTCTAACTAACTTCAAAAACATCCACATCCAAGTACAGACAGAGGCATAGATGGCAATATCTTAAACACCCGACAAATTACCAAGACTTTGCCTTGTGACTACCAGCTTATAATTAAGTACATAATGTATAAGTTATCTATCTAGCATCATTGTGCCGATACTGAACTTCCTGGTATGTATAAGTTGCTGTTTTCGGCTTGTGCACAAGCGATTTTGTACCTTCTCGAAGTAGACATAAAGATTCAGTACGGTTCAGCGTGAATAAGTACCAGGGACCTAACAGTAACGATTGGGCATCCACTGATTTTCTTATAGTAACGGGTAGGTTTATAAATATCATAAAAGCGAATGTTTATGGAGATAAGTGTTTGTGCGCGAACAAACCACAACTGCTGGACGGATAGGGCTCAGAATGTACATACATATCAATAAATTATACTGGAAATTTTCACACAGCATTATCTAGCTCTAGATGTACCTATATGCCAGCCAAAATCGCTGTAAAATGTTTGTTAACCACAACAGAAAATCTAAACTTACAATTTTAAAGGAAAGATCTCAAATCGACAAGCAATGTAAATTGCATAAAAAAGTACACTGATTGAATTTTAGGTTAAGTATGGGCCGTTTGTTTATTAACATTTCACATAGATTTTGGCTAATTTTCTAAGATCTCCAATAACTTAAAGGCTACATGTAACTCCAAAAACCCCGTGCAAAATCGCCGGCAGGACCTAGTCTTGGGTAAAATGGCCTTCGTAACAGTAAACTTCACCTAATAGAATTAGACTACGGCCATTGTGAAGGCTGAGCTACCTATTCATGGATTAGCGATTGTAGGTGTCAAGACGACTCCAAGCATCCACTTCGCATCGGAGCTTAGCGCCTTTGTACATTTATAATGCATATTGGTACTTAGGTATTTGTTTATTTACGAATATTCAATTAGAAAATCTGTTCGGATGCAGCGACTCGTCTAATTATGGTTAAACTTCAATTAAGGTAAGTTTGTTTAACCTTCAATTTCATTTGCATTGCAATGTAACCGATAAACGAAACAATATTTTTTAGTTTTCGTATATCTATCTAAAACTGCAAAACTTCGCAAGTTTACCGTGGAAGAACTCTTACTGGTTGGTATGTCGGTGCAGAAAAACGTAGATAGACGGTGACCTACGTAAATAGATGTTGCGATCAATTGAACACTGCTCAGCTTATGTAACTTGTGTTTACCCAATAAGGGATGCCCTAAAGCCATACAAATGAGGAAACCTTCATGGAAATACGTGAGGATAATTCTACCTCTATAGTCCGTAGCTCAAATAAATACAAATTTTATTGAGAAAAATTGTACAGGTTACAATATAGTAGGTACACACAGTAAGAAGTACTTAAAATCTAATTACAGTATTTATCCTGCAGTTGGCGGTCTTAACCCTTGCAGAGACCAGGACTCCTTATTAATTCTCCAACAAGCAATTGCGTGTTTTGTTTCAGCCAATTGATGCTCTAATTCACCGAAGGGTATAAATTTGCAACAAAAACGAAACACGCAATTACGTATTTGGAGAATTAAGACGACCATATGACAAGGGACCTTATAATTATCTACGGCTACCTATGAGCTACCTAGTTGAAGATAGCTGGTTGTCGTAGTTGGGCTAGGCAAGTATCAGGAAGTCAGACAACAGTGGCTGTTCACTATTCTCAAAGCTTGCATTGGATAAACCTGTAAATTAATAACTTTCCTTGAAAAAATAAAAAGTTTAATGGATTTGCATACGTAATCAATGACCTTGTGTGTGAAACATATTAACTTGTACTTAACCTATCAAGTTCACCGGCTAATTACTTCATGCAACTTAGAGGTAAACAAATCGCATGTCTTGGGCCTGCACGAAAGCATGTGTCACCGAAGAAATATTGTTTTTATCGATGTAGGTCATCACATCAATGAAGTTTTTAGTTGTATACTTGCGCAGGAAACACGTGATAATTGCATCAAGTTGCATTGTAACCTGCGCATTTAAAGAACAGGAGCGAGAATGACGTCATCTCACACGTCCCGCTCTGATCGGATTCGAAATGAGCAGGACAGCGTGAGAGATTACGTCATTCTCAATCCCATTTTACACTCGGATATACCCAGTAATTCTTCTTGACGGTAGTCTTGCTTAATTTCTTTCTGCAGTGTGGTGTCGCACTGCGAGTAATTTTTCAAAGATATGTATGTAAATGCAGTTTTACTTATTTAAATAAATAAAGGATGTTCCCTTTGAATTAAACTTCCAATCACACTAATATTATATAGGCAAACATTTTTATGAAATGTTTGTTACAACTTTTCTGCGTGAAGAAACGCAGAAAGTACTGAAGAGTATTATTATATTATTATTATTATTATTAGTACTATTACAAAAACAAGATCCATCAAGTGCGAGTGTGACTCGTGTGCCGAAGGTGTCGAACGGTTGTCAAGTACCTATACCAATATGTACTATAGGTAGGGTTACGTATATATCGCAACAAAAAAAAAACGAAATTTCGCATAAATATAAGTTAAAAATCCAAAATTTCGCTTTTATTCGCATAAAAAAACGAAAAATATTTAAAAACTCGTATTTACTACCATAATCATTAAAATAACAAAATATTGATCAGAGAAACGTTAGTTAAAAGCTAACATCGTGGTTGTCTCTATATTTTCTTGCTTCAGCCTTTGCCTTCGGTCATTTATGACGACATTGTAGATACTGAAATACCTTTCAGCATCTACACTGTTGACTGGGCTATGAAGGCTTTGTATAGCTGCATTCGCGAACCTTAGGTTGCAACATTTTGATGCAAGTAAAATCTGCATGACGTCAACAGGAGTTTCTTGCTGAACCACATTGACGAGTTGTCTATGGAAATGAGCATATCCACTTAAGAGTTCATCCTGTTGTATATCCCTGAAAAATGGTATTTTGGAGAAGCTCTCCAGTGTTGAGCTAGTGTCCAGAGACGATGTGGTCACGGCCACGGTGCGCGGGCGGTGCACGTCGCAAAGTGCGTAATATTAGAAAATTCACGGGTCGTGTAGCGTTTAAAAATGTTTTCGTCGAAAAAAAATTAGATACAGAAAATATTATAATTCGCATTTATCGCATAAATTACGTGAATTTCGCATGTATCGCTTCTATTTCGTAAAAACGAAAATTACGTATCTCTAACTATAGGTACTGGTTAGAGATTGCTATTTGATGAATACCAGAAAATTAAAGGTACGTACATTTCAGATGTATCGGTTTGCTAACTTCGGAGTAGGTACAGAGGGTAATAGTAAAATTTTCGAGTTTTTTCAAAATATTTCAAAAAGTATTAAACTTACAGCAGTTTCAAAAACTGTTTTGAGATGTAAAAACCGATACCTTTCATTTAATATCCCACTCGGTGAGGTAGCCCCCCTCTTTTGAAAATTATCCCTCCCCCCCTTTGACCATTTTTCAAAAAGTAGTCTACTTACAGGCTTCTCTATATTTTTCCTGTAAAATATAGATCCATATCTACAAACGCTACATACATTTCAGATGGATCGCTTTGCTGACTTCGGAGATAGGGGGAGAATGGGTATTTTTTCGACTTTTTACAAAATACTTTAAAAAGTATGAAACCTACAGAAATTTCAAAAACTGATTTGAAGTGTATAAATTGATACCTTTCATTTGATACCCCACTCGACCTTGTAGGTCTCTTTGAAAATTTACAATATGTACTATTCAATTTATTTTAATTTATTTTTCTTTTAATCTGTATAGGCGCACGTAATGTATTATTATTTTAAATTTCACGTTATTTGCTGCTGTAGTTGCTGAGATATTAAAGACGGAAAAAACGACAAAAAAGCGATGCCTTCGAGCGGGTTTCGAAACCGATCTCCGAACTTCGAAACTCTAAAAACGAGAAATTGTACGGTTTCATAGACAAAATGTATGATTTTCGTTTGTTTCTTGAAATAATAATCAATTGATAATAATAGTTCGTTTTCTCTACTGCAATAATAATAAAACGAATTTTAGAAAACTTCTTTTTTTATGTAGTTATAATCATTCTCCCAATGCATGTTTAGGCAAAAACTCTCGGAGACTGTTTTGGTAGCTCTAATTTGTAGATTCAATAAAAAAAAAATCTTGTTTCTAAAATCCTATAGGTACTTGAAAATAATAATAGGTTACATTTTCGTTACATGCCTGTATGTAAAGAAAGAAAAAACTGAACCGTACTCGATTATCGACCGAAAAGGCTTCGAAACAAACCACAATCCAATCTCCGAAGTTCTACATCTGTGTGGATTGCCCAGCATTATTTATTTATTTATTATTTATTTTGACCATCGATATATATGTACTACGCACTAGATTGCGCATTCTGAACACAAGCTTTGTCAGACTGAACTATACGATTATAACTACATAAAAAAGAAGTTTTCTAAAATTTCTGTTATAATTATTGTAGTAGAGGAAACGAACCAATATTAACTAGTGATTATTATTTCAAGCAACAAACGAAAATTATACAATTTAACGATGAAATCGTGCAATTTAACGTTTTTTTTTTGTAATAGCCCTCTGAATGGCTCGGTCTGAAATTTTGCATAGATGTCGTTTTAAACCTGGATGAATATTAGGGTACTATTTATCCAAAAAAAACGCGCGCTAAGCCACGAGTTTTATATAAAGTACTTGGGGTATGGCCGTACGTAGAGCATACTGTATTTAATAGTCACTGAAAGAATAATCTTCGGACTCGCTGTCGGATGAAAATCTTTATTTATTAGGTGTATTTGTTAGTTCTTGTCAAACCTGTATGTACCGGTTTATGGCCAAATAAATTAATCTTTATGTTTATCTTGAAGTACTTATTTATTAAAGTTTTAGAAAAAATGGTCTTGCGACCGAGTTATTATTACCATCATGCCCTTTTCTGCCACTATGGTCCAATTTCACCGTTGCAATTGAACGCGTTCAATATAAGATAAACTCAGTTATGCCCTTTAAACGACTTCAGCGCATTTTACAGGTAAAAGAAACTTGATCCGGTTCAAGCGCTAACCCTAGTTCAAGAGCTATCATGTCACACAATAATAGGTATTCCGAATTTGAACTCAATCAAGCTGAACTTAGTTTTGTTGATCTTATTATTGGCAGCAAATGGTGAAATTGGACCTGGAATTGTAATTGGCATTACTGATTTTTTGTAGAGTATTTTAGCCATTACATTAGCCATTGAAATTCGACTACAATGTTTGACGGATGACGTTCGGTAATGCATCCTACGTAGAACGCATTTATTGCGTGTGTTATACCCAGCGAGGTAATTTTGTTGTAGTCGACCAATTTTGGGTTCATAGATCCTCCAATAATGTTAAAAGAATGTCATCTGCAGTTTTGAATTTCCACATCTCTGATATATAGGTACTTTATCGACCTCTTCAAAATATTGGTAGCGTTGATCCAAATAATTGGCGTCTGGTCAGCTTCACCCGGGATCTTCCTTTGATTTCTCCTCTCGTGAACATCACTTGCTATGATGAACTGACGTGCACTTGGCTCCAGGCCAGCTTACCCAACCGTTTCACAGACGTATCATGAGACAAATATCATTAATGTCATCGTCTAAGGTTAAGGAACTTTTTTACTGTTAACTTTTTCATAAACTAAATTTTTACGAATCTTTTGTCAAGTATCGTGTCTGATGTTCAGTTTTTAGGTACAGTGAGCTCCATCGATAGGCTACACCTCTGTTAAGTTTGAAGCCAATTTTATCTTACAACTAGAATCTTTTGTTTAAATATAGATCACAAACCTTTCACTATAATAAAACTGTTAAATAAAAAATAAAACTAAATAATATAATAACGATGACTTTAAACCTGTCGGGGAGTTGCCTATCAATGCATCTCTTTGTACCATACTAATGTCTAATTTTTCAAAGATTTACTAACTCGTATTTGACGAGCCATAATAAGTGCCCGCAAAAATAATAACGTATGATCATAGGAAATGTGATACAGCGTATTGTCATTGTGTTTTTTGCTCTATAATTTTTGCGAGCTTAGAACTGTTCCTACTCACATATTCACAATAATTTGCATACCAAATGTTATAACTACTATTTAGCTGTGTAAACGTTAAAATGATACTGACTAGAAGATAAATTATACATCATTATTTTGTGTCACGTCCGGCGATTAGCTTTGCGATCACATGACGTCTTAGAAACTTTTTACGAAGTTATTCTTCTGGGAATAATATTACGATGCTATTAAATGAAGATAGATGGCTTTGAAGTATAGAACAATGCGAGATCTACTGGTTGTAGGACAAAGTCTGCCCTAGAATTAGAGCAAATTATATAGGATTTTGGCTTAGGACAAACAAAATGATGCAAGATGTGTAGATACGTGCGTCAATGGTGGCAATGCTTGGCGCCTAGGATAGCTCGGCTTGGTGCAGTGGGCTCGGCTGCGCAGGCGCATTCATGGTAGACGTGCAACGGCAACTATTCAGACCAAGGGTTTGTTTCGGTGGTCGCATTGGTTACCACGACTGGTTAATTCGGGGTGTTGGTGACGCAAATAGCTGTGATAAACGTGGTTAATTTCGGCTTAGTCTTGCTACTATTGTTGTCAATGGGTCGTTAGGGCAGACAGCCTTGCGTCCAGATGGAGATCATGATCCGTGTTTATTACCTATAGAGAACGCATACGCTATTATGTCTCACTCAGCGAGAGTGACGCCACTATCAGACAAATAATGAGATACGGTATTTTAGGTTACGATAACTTCTACAAATATACAGGTTAATTTCTGAGTAAATTGTAATGTACCAGTAGCATAGGTTTTGTGTATCTTAAATATATTTAGCCGTCATAGATAGTTTGCGCAACTGGGTAGAGCCAAGTACCATTCTGATCATTGTACCCCGCTTGTACTTGCTTGGCTTCCTGATGCTATTCACAACTATCTACGTACATTCAGTTTCTGACGTGAAATTTTGGTGTGTTTGTATTTATTAGCTTAAGATAAGTGTATGAGTTGACTGTATCCATCTACTCACGTATGTAGGCACATACAATTTATTTATTACTATACTTACCATAGAGACTGAGGCTTAGGAACAAACCGAATAACGGTTTATGTTAACTATAGATTAATTATGTAAACAATGATTAACATAAAAAAAAAGACATAGTTACTAAACGGTACTGTAGTTACTTTAGTAACCGTTAGTATTATTATATTATATTATCTGGTAACGGTCAAATAAACAGTGCACTGCGTTATTTAATAAGGTGTTATAAATTATCACCATTAATATCATATTTTCCAAGAGCATACTGAATCACTTTACTATCTCTAGTAATTTGGATTAAACTCTCATTTGGCAAAAAATCTATTCATAACGTTGCAAAAATCTGGAAGGTTTTTACCATGAACCAGAGCTTTATGTACTAAGTTTGCTAGGTATTAAATGCGTGTTTGACACGCACTTCGGTGGTTAATATTTGGGTTACGCAGAACAGCCTTCAATATTTAGGTTAGGTCCTGTTACAATAACTAAGCTTTAATTTCACCGTAACAAAACTAAGATTTGTTAATCTTAGTTTTGATTTGTTGACTTTAGAACTAAGTTCATCTTGATCGAATTCAAATTCGTAATACCTATTGTATCACATGCATGATAGTTCTTGAACACGGTTTAGCACTTGAACCGGATCAACTCTGTGCCGGCAAAATGCGCTGAACTCTTTTAAAACTGTAAACTGACTTTATATTATATTAAACGTAAATGTTGAAAAGTGTCATTCCTCAGTTTCAATGCTTACAACTTTCTTTTTAAACGGTAAGGCTAGAAAAACGCTCGACGCTAATGATTCTCAAATTGAATAAAACTCATACCTACCTTTTATCTGAGAAAGATAACGTTGTGTAAGTTACTACATAAACTGTGAATAAAAACATAACAATCAAGCAAGATGTGATAATATATCCGAAAGAGATAGCTTTCTAACGGTATTTTATATAAAAATACAAAAATAATTTATTCCGGAAAAGGTACATAGTAAATAAAATAGAATTGAACGATGAGAAGGCAAAAGTTAAACACTGTGGAGCTGCCGCATCGCCTGCCTCCTTGGCACTACATAAATAAATTATATATATTTATGATTTTATGGTCCGTATTAGGTAGTGTGTTGGTCGAATATCTACTTATTCGATAGTGTGTACGTATAATATCTAAAAGCATATTAAGCACACTATTATTTAGTTGGAAAAGCTTTGTTCATTTATAACAAAAATAAAACATCCTATTGTCGAGCGACTAAATGTGGGGCTAAGAGACTATCGTAGACCCTCTATTTTTTCCGATTACATACCTACGTATATATTGTAAACATAGTGATTAGATGAACAGTTATTTATGCAGAATGTCGGTACTAGTTATTAGAAGTTGAATAGAAAAGTTAAGACTTCTGTCATAACGTTAAAAAATGCAAAGCAACTCTAATTGCGCTTGCAGAAAAAGATTTTTCTTTCATCGGCTGCTTGCCATATAACCCTTTATCACAAGTCCATGTGTAAAGATTTGTTTACGGGATCGCTTGTCAACAGCCCTGCTTGCCAAGAGACGCGGCCGCGACCGAGTTGTCGCGGGTTCTTGTCGCGACGCGTGTAAATCACGCGTGTAACCGTGTTACTTGCCAGATTCACACATACCTTGCTGCTGCCCACTGCCTGGTGGATATTTCGGTTACAGATAATTTATGTTGATTCGGGACTGCATTGAATACTTGTTTGGGTATAATAGTCGTAGGATACCATTTTCAGGTTCATTGTGCCTTTAAAATAGCTATAGGTACTAATAGTAGTTGTGTTGGCGTGTTTATACTCGTAGCTGTGAAATCCGCTTTAGGCTACTCATTAGGGATTTGTGGGTGTGTTATTTCAATGTCAATTAAAAAGCGGTATATTAACTACCCGCAACAATGTCTGAAAGCGCGCCCGCTGTGGAACGACCATGTCTAGCGTGCCTGTTTAAATTATTTTTGTTGCTCGTTCCAGGTACTAACATGCCGGGAATTTTTACACATTTCTTGCGTTTTATATGAAAAATTGTAATGAAGTTTATAAATGAGGAAGAAAAATTTATCGAACCTTGCGCACTCCAGTAACTCTTTGTTGGGGGTAAATGTAGCTCCGCCGGCGAGCGCTACCAGCGCCAGAAACGGCGGGAGAAATGTCCACATTTCGGGCTACGGTCGAGCGGGCCTATGCCGGGCGTCACCTATCGCGCACACTCTCACTGCACGCGCACACACTCGCGGGCACATCATCAGCGGTCAATGAGGCACATCACTTCACTGCGGCCGTCAGCAGCCGAGGTCCGAGGATCAGCAAGCGCGGCGCGGTACTGCGCTCGCCGCGGCACCGGCGGCGGCGGCGGCGGCTTATCGCGGCGCGGTCACGGGCACAACCTTCGTTTCCGCGCGATCTCACGCTAGTGACGCGGGAGAGAACTAGCCATGGCTACGCAGCCGGCTACGCGCCAGCTGACTGCAGCCCCACACACCACCATGCTCCATATAAAACAACAGTGTTGTGTCACTGCCCTGACTCGCGCTGTTATGACTCCGAGATGCGACCCCAGGACCTCGTGACGAGCCAGCCCTGTCTCGCTCGCGTGACATCCGCTGCTGTCCCCAATCGTTAGACAGCTTGACTCTCGCGAATCTGTTCGGAGTGACTGTAGCAAAAGCGAATAAACTACTAACAAGATATTATTTTCCAAGGTTGTATAAATACCCACGACATGCGCGTCGCTGCGTGGCACTGTTGGTTTTCCATAACTTTGGGAAAAACACGTAGGTACTTAAACATCCTTCTTACGACCATTTCGTTACTACCTAATTTTTCAAATGTTAGTTGAGTATTCTTGGTGGATAAAGTCCAGTTTAGAATAATCACCTTCCTAATCGCATTAAAATTTGAGTTCGCTCTCACCGGAAGCGTTGAAAAAGTTATTCGATTTTTACGAGGTAAACAAACTGCCTAGTCGAGTCTGAAAAACTTGCCAATCGTATGATTGTTCCATTTATAACATGAAGGGAAGATGAAGGGTAAATCGTGGTAAAGGTTGCTGTTTGCGTGTAGAGTCGCGAATTTATTAAATTTCATAGCTCTGTAAGCGAACGTCATAGAGAGAATTGTCAAAACCTCCCTCGCAAAATTGATTCCAAAGTTCGAATTTCATCCAGTCAGCAGAATTTATCGTGACTATTCAATAAACCACGAATAAGTTAACCAAGTAAGCCAACGTAGATAAAATGCGATTTTTACTCACTCAGACAAAGATTTTTCGACATGAAAAAGTTCTGCTGCTGGTGAATTTATTTTCAGCGCACTCGGGGTCGGAAATGCCATTTGTTCTATTTACTTTACCATTAGTTTCGTATGAAAAATAGAGCAAAGAGTCTTCTCTATTGGAATAAGTCCAAATATCTCATTATAAAAGTACCAACTCTTGATTGGTGTTATAACCAGATAGTAGGTAAATATAATGTACAACATAAGAATAAATACTTGCTATGCTATTTGTATAGGATCCATATAATTATCGTCGCTACTTTCATTTCTTACGTTTGTCTCTGAGACCGAAAAAGCTTAATGACCGAAAAATTCAAATTCGTACCCTAACTCTTGTCGTGCGAGTATCATTCCTACTTGTCATCATAGTTATTTACTTTCCTTTGTCTCATGATTGTCTCAGTTTGTTTCTATAGATTAATTTAATCTATTTTAGATAATTTCCATTGTAGTCTGAGTTACGGTTGAAGTTGAAGTTGAAGATTTATCGATGGGAATTTTTTACGATACTTTTTACGAAAAATTTCCGTAGATAAATCTTTCATTAGATCTTCTAATAAAATTCGCTAGATTTAAGTATACAATTTGTGGTAACTGAATAAGAAATATAATCAGATTTAAGAATAAATTTTTTTGTATTTACTATATATACTGTCTTTATGCTATTGTGGGTTGGTTGTAATAAAAGAGTTTGTTATTCACTTTACTGCGTCTATTCAATATACGATCACGAGTACATAAAATTAACGTATATGATATCTTTAATCCTTATTTTAGGATATGTATGATACTGCAGAGGGTTGAGGAGTGACTTTAGAATATGTATGAAACAACAGAGGGTTGAGGAGTGACTAGTTAAACTCGGCTTAGCTACTGAAAAAGCTGAGTTCGCGAAACGCGTTTGCGCCGCGTACTTCATGCTAAACTGTGTCACTACATCAATCCTCCCCTTTTTTCAAAAATTTTATACAATAAAAATTTTTCATCCTTAAAGGTTCAATTTAAAACTCTACAATTCAAAATCTCTATAAGTTACACAAGTTCATGCCTACACGAACAAATTTGCTGACAACAACAATGCGCTCATGTTTCGAAGTCGCATTCCTAAGTAGGTAGTTACAATAATATCAAAGTTTATTTGAATGAATACGAAATGTACAGTCAACCTGTAAATCTACATACAATGTTTTTGAAAAAAATATTATTATACCTTTATAACATTTAATCTTTTAATAAAGCTGTAAACAGTGAACAATAAAATATAAAAGTAAACTTAAAAATGTTTCATTATATAAACTTAAAAATTCTGGATTCCCTAACATTAAGATAGTTATAATAAACCTTTTTTTTAGCTATAATAAATTTACATAAAATGAACAAAAAATTTTTTTTTATGTTTTCATCAAATAACCTGGAAAGAAAATCAAAATATAAAATATCATCAAATAAAATATTTAAGTTGCCGAGGTAGAGTACATAATCTCAAACAAAACACAATTGCAAATTCGCTAACGCTGCAAATAGCTCGCTACATTACAATGTGTGAGTGAGGCTCTCACGTTACCGTACCGTGTTACCGTTTAGGTACTCTCTTATGCGATAAATTCTAAGAATTAACACTGACTCTAAAAAAATTTTTGCTCACTTAATTTACTTTTTGAAAAACTTTACGCACACACTAATGACACGATACACCTTGTCCAATCCTACACATCAGAACCTTCTCTAAATCGCCGTCATTTTCTGTCTTGGTCTCCAAGTAGCGCAGGAACATCGCATGCCAGTCACTCGTAGCAGTGGGAATGAGCCATATCTCCAATTCCAACACTGATCCTCCGGTGAGCGTAGCTACTCCAACCGGGCAATAATCTTGAGTGAATCTGCAGGTATAAACACCATTTTCTATAAGATTGAGTATACCTCAGATATTGCTGGCTCCAAAAATCTTCTTTACATCTGCCGCTAGACCATATCCATAGACTGATGGCTGGCTTTCTCAATAGGGCTTCTGTAGATGGCTGGAAAGGGATCTGCTGACGTCTTCTGCTGCGCATTCCATACCGCGTGTCGTCGTCGCTGCATCTATATTGCATCATCCTGTTAGTTGGCTGCTTGGCTATTTCTTTAACCTCCCGAGGTGTGGACTTCATCGGGAGGGAGTCACTACGTATTGTTTTTTCCAAATGACACAACCCACAAATATATTATAATATAATCACGTCGGGAAATCACGTCGGGAAATCACGTCGGAAAATCACGTTGGGAAATCACGTCGGGGTCACCACTTTTGTATTTACTATATATACTGTCTTTATGCTATTGTGGGTTGGTTGTAATAAAAGAGTTTGTTATTCACTTTACTGCGTCTATTCAATATACGACCACGAGTACATAAAATTAACGTATATGATATCTTTAATCCTTATTTTAGGATATGTATGATACTGCAGAGGGTTGAGGAGTGACTTTAGAATATGTATGAAACAACAGAGGGTTGAGGAGTGACTAGTTAAACTCGGCTTAGCTACTGAAAAAGCTGAGTTCGCGAAACGCGTTTGCGCCGCGTACTTTATGCTAAACTGTGTCACTACAAATTAATAACAAAATCCACACAACATCATCTAGCCCCAAAATAAGCACAGATTGTGTTATGTGTACTTATTAAATATCTGATAAGTATAGCGACCTGTTTGGAACAAGTTATACATATATTTTCTATTATAGATATAATAAACCCAAACCCGGAGCAAATATATGCAGATAGTACAAAAAAAAATCCGCGGCGGGAATCGGACTCCCAACCTCCAGCAGGCGGACCTTCGCTCGCTGCGCCACTTAGGTCGTATACGAGAAAGGATCCCTCATATATTTCAGTCAGCATTAACGCTGATGCTGACTGTACTGCACTGCATGCTGTCTGTATGTGAAGCTAGTCACACTATCACTCTAATATTTTAAATGCTAAAGTTTGGACGGATGTATGTTTGTTACTTCTTTACGGCAAAACTACTGAACGATTCGGGCTGAAATTTTGCATACAGGTAATTATAATGCTGGAATCAAACATAGGCTACTTTTTATCCCGTAAATCAGATCCCATGGGATAGAAATCACCTTTAAACGTTTCCATAGAAACAACGCGATTGAAGCCGCGGACAGAAACTAGTAATTTATAAAGGAATTGCAAGTAGAGTCGAGTCGTATAGGCGTGTGATGTCTATAGGTAGGTACGCGTATATCTTGTATGAGTACGTCGTATTGTAAACTTGCACTTGATCGGATTCCCTTCATCCGTGCGTTGAATGTGTCCTACCTAACCGACATCGTAATGCTCTCACCATACATCTTAATCATCATCATCAACATATCAGCCCACACACGTCCCGTCCACTGCTGGACATAGACCACCCCATACGACGCCACAAATAGAGGTCCTGAGCCTCCTCCACCCATCTAATCTCGTAGGGATTCGATGGATGGAGCAATGGAGCAACACCTTATCCATACTAATATTAGGTCCTTACATATGAAATTGGCGTTTTGTATGGGAGGAACAAAAAGTCGAATATTTTTTAATATAATATATTTAATTAATCAAAGTATGAACCATTATTTTCTATGCACTTTTGCCATCTTATAGGTAGTTCATTGATCCCTTTACTAAAAAAACCAGTCGGACGGGAATCAATAAAATCTTTGAAGGCGATTTGGACTGCCCCATCGGAGTTGAATTTTTTCCCTTGCAAGAAGTTATCCAAATTTCGAAAAAAATGGTAATCTGTTGGAGCAAGGTCCGGGGAGTACGGAGGATGTCTTAGACTTTCCAATTGAAGCTCTTCTAATTTAGTAGCCGTCTGTTGCGCAGTGTGTGGTCTAGCGTTGTCGTGAAGCAGCAGTGGCGTGGAGCGATTGACCAGCCTAGGTTGTTTAGCCGCTAGCTTTTCCATCATGGTTTGCAATTGCTGACAATAGACATCAGCCGTAATAGTCTGGCCAGATTTGAGAAAACTGTAATGAACAATACCGGCACTAGTCCACCAAACGCTTACATGTAACTTTTTTGGGGTTAATTTTCGCTTGGGGCAGGATTTGGCTGGCTGGCCAGGATCCAACCATTGCGCTGAGCGCTTCCGATTATCGTAAAGAACCCATTTTTCATCACAGGTAATGATTCGGTTTAAAATACCTTCATTATTGTGCCGGTTTAGTAATGTAACGCAGCAGTCGACGCGCGTTTGCCGGTTTGCTTCAGTCAATTCGTGAGGTACCCACCTTTCAAGCTTTTTAATCTTCCCAATTTGCTTCAAGTGAATTAAAACAGTTTTATCACTAACATCGCAGCCTGCAGCTAACTCGGACGTGGTTTGCGATGGATCCGCTTCCACAATAGCCTTCAACTCTTCATTATCAACTTGAGTCTCAGGCCGTCCACGGGGCTTGTTCTGCAGGTCAAAATTTCCAGAACGAAAACGTTGGAACCAAAAACGAACTGTGTTTTCTTTTGCAACACGACCGCCATACACATCATTCACCCTTCGAGTTGTTTCCGCAGCACTAGTGCCACGGCGGAACTCGTACTCGTAAATAATGCGATATTTTAAGTTTTCCATTTTGTAAAATGAGTGACGCAAACAGAAAAAAACAGAAGAAAAAAACAAATGAATGACGATCATCGAAGCACAAATACATGAGTCTATAGCTGTACAAATTTGAATTTGGAATTCCTTACCAAAGAGGAGAAATTTGTGATTAAAGTGGCCAGTACGAAAAACGCCAATTTCATATGTAAGGACCTAATATTAGGTCCTTACATATGAAATTGGTATTTTAAACCGAATCATTACCTGTGATGAAAAATGGGTTCCTTACGATAATCGGAAGCGCTCAGCGCAATGGTTGGATCCTGGCCAGCCAGCCAAATCCTGCCCCAAGCGAAAATTAACCCCAAAAAAGTTACTTGTAAGCGTTTGGTGGACTAGTGCCGGTATTGTTCATTACAGTTTTCTCAAATCTGGCCAGACTATTACGGCTGATGTCTATTGTCAGCAATTGCAAACCATGATGGAAAAGCTAGCGGCTAAACAACCTAGGCTGGTCAATCGCTCCACGCCACTGCTGCTTCACGACAACGCTAGACCACACACTGCGCAACAGACGGCTACTAAATTAGAAGAGCTTCAATTGGAAAGTCTAAGACATCCTCCGTACTCCCCGGACCTTGCTCCAACAGATTACCATTTTTTTCGAAATTTGGATAACTTCTTGCAAGGGAAAAAATTCAACTCCAATGGGGCAGTCCAAATCGCCTTCAAAGATTTTATTGATTCCCGTCCGACTGGTTTTTTTAGTAAAGGGATCAATGAACTACCTATAAGATGGCAAAAGTGCATAGAAAATAATGGTTCATACTTTGATTAATTAAATATATTATATTAAAAAATATTCGACTTTTTGTTCCTCCCATACAAAACGCCAATTTCATATGTAAGGACCTAATATTATAAATTCGAAAGTAACTCTGTCTGTCTGTTACGTTTTCACGCCTAAACTGCTGAACTGATCTTAGTGAAATTTGGCAGGGAGGTAAACGGTATCCCGGAAACGGACATACTTTTTATTACTTTTAATACTGCTACTTTTTATTCTGGAAAACAGCGTAGGTATCTACTTAATTTTAGATTGTGTAGGTTACAAAAGTAGGACACAGGCTTTCTAAGTAGAAAGTTCTAACGAAATATCTAAAAAGTTAGAGTAGGTACCCAGCACACTATATTTGATAGGAACATTTCTTTGTAAGAACATGTGTGTAGGGTAGGTACACGAATACCTAGTACACTACACGCATTTTGAATAGTGTTTTTTATAAACTTTCTAAAATACATACAGATAGTACCTACCTAAAAATGGTATCGGCTTTCTCGTCCGATTAAACATATTTTGATCAACCACATACAATAGATATTTACTTTTTATGAAAAGCACGTATAACTGCGCATAAAAAAATGGGATTGAGGATGACGTCATCTCATCCCATGCTGTCCCTCTTAGATCTGATTCGAACTGAGCTAAACAGCATGAGACACGACGTCATTCTTAATCCCATTACATAATAATAATAAAATAAATAATAATAATACATGAATTCCTGCACAATCCACACAGCATCATCTAGCCCCAAGCTAAGCGAAGCTTGTGGTATACCATACATAATATAATACATTACATAAATATATATTTTTTTATTATATATAGAAAATACCCAGAACACCAGGTATATGCAGGTTATAGCTATAGCTATAACCACTTAGAGATAGGTAAACCTATCTCTAAGTGTTCGTGTTTATAAAATCACGAATATATCTAAATAATTCACCACCAATAATAATTTCATTAAACTCTTTGTTCAGTTTATTATGCCATAACCAGCTAGATTTATTTCGCCATAAAATAAATTTAACGAACGTTACCGTTCAACTGGCAAATGTGCCGTGCAAATGCATGATTCCGTTAAAAGGCACTTATTTACTTACTACCTCCTGCACGCAGCTTCGCACGCGTTTTTCCCGGGAAAAAAGAGGTGATGAGAAAAGCCCAATGAATAGAACCACAACACTTAAAACTCCCTATACCGAACCCAAAAATACTTATAAGATAACCCCTAAATTTATGCAACTTTTCAGCTCAACCCTTTCGGTAATGGCGGAAGATACGCCTATCCAATCAGACGAGTGTTTTTTAGGCACCTCATTTATCAAAATCTCTTCAGCCGTTTTGTTGCTTTGAGACACAGACAACCACACCTTAGAAACCAATGAAGTAACAATAATACTTCTTTGAAAGAAAGGCCTTTAACAAAAACATGAAAAATGTCAATATATTTATGAAAACTTGTTGTATATAGGAATATCAATCGGTTCACTAAAAATTTAAATACTAAAATTAGAATAAATTCGCAGTGTCCACAAGGCTACACAAGATTAATGTATCTTTTAAAGGGCAATGTATACGTTTCTACAACAAAATACCAAATGAGTTGAAAAAATTATCAATAAGTAAATAAATTAAAAAAAATTGTCAAACATATCCTTTGAAAAAAGTCTTACTACAAAATATCAGGTTATCTAGAGGATAAAAAAGGTTGCGAGAAGTTTTGCTCTAACTCGAAAACTAACAACCTAACAAGGTAAAGGTTTCTTGTTCGCTCCTTTACTTTACCTTAAAAAGATTGAAATGAAGAAAAAATCAAAGTGTTATTTCCTAGTGTTACTTATGTAATTTGAATTTTGAGACGTGTTCAAGCGTCCTGTAAGGTCTAAAGAAAATAAAGCACTTTGAATTTGGAACCCTTCGCCGTTTAAAAAAAGGCAGAATGCGGACTATCCAAAGCAGTGCTGTTCAGCATCCATTTTCCAAAATGAGCTAGGTCCTGCCTACGCAATAAAGTAATAAGTATTTCAAAGAAGCACGTAATGACTCAATCGAGGCCTAATTTGTAGACTAAAATATTAGTTTTGGCTCGCACCAGACGAAGATCCGATTGGTACTAAAAATACTGACGTTGTTTTCACACGAAATGGTGTCTCGTTTACTGAGCAAGGTCGTGTGTAGTGAAATACAAACAAGCAATTTTGATTTTCCACTTGTCTTGTCCAATATCAAAGAAAATAACTTATAAAAGGAAATTGCCTGAAATTGGTCCTAGTTCATCATCATCACCTCAGCCATGAGACGTTTAGCTATTCCTGTACACACGCCTCTCCCAATGATCACCACAGTTAGGTACCGTCAAGTTGTTTACCATCTTTGTTATTCCATGGTTGTTCTTCCCCATCAGTACAAATACGCCACTGCTGAACATGCGTCCCCTATACCAGGGGAGGGAGGATCTTTGTAAGAAAATAAAATATGTTTTTTTTAATTATTTATTATATAAATTAATTCTGTTATGTATACCTTTTTGTTTATCTGAAACTGTGTGACTTAAACTACTCTAATCTATGGATTTTTGTGTTGTCTGAATCATAAATAAATTTGATTTAATGTCATAAATCATTTTCACTAGGTTACCGTGATTAGTACCGTATGCTTGGAAGGCGGATTGGTGATTGCAGTGAAGGTGATAAAACACGCAGAAGGAAGCTGCTGTCTTTCCCTTCGTAAGTTCCCATAATCGAGTCTTACAATTACAACATTCACTGACTGTGTTGGAGGGCCGGTTTTTACGCCGCAACCGCAACGGCCATGTTTTATTTCCTAGTTATTCCGCCCCTCGCCTCCATATAAGATTGTCTGTTGTTCAAAGTCTTCCGATCCCGTCTGAACCGGTGTCCCGGACGTCGTTGTTCCCACTGTGCAGCGCGTAGGCAGAATTTTTCGCGTTTGGCGGTCGGCCAGGTGTTTTGGCGGTCTTTGTCAATGTTGGATTTATTAATACATTGTATTGATGCTCTGGCGAGGTGAGCGACATCTGATTGTAACCCTATTTTATGATGATGTAAATATTTTGTAGGAAATGGAAGGGCCTTGATAGTTTTGATGAAGTATTTGATATGAGAGGTCAAGATTGATGGCACCGGCTGTGTACAATGTCATTCTAGATCTGGAGATGAGAAAATTCTGGCAGTTGTGAAATAAATCCAACCTCAATCCTATTTATCTAAAAAATCCACGAATTTTACACTCAATAACAACAAAATATACTCATACCTTAGAGGTACGTTAGTAAGGACATCATTCGAATTCCGTATATATTTACTCAAAGTCTAGATTAAAAATTACGAAGAAGGGTCTACATTACATACAAGTTACGTAAGAAGTAAGAGAAACCTGGAAGAACTGGTTACTGTGCAATTTCCCAGACAAGACAGAAGACTAAGTAATATCATCAAATGAAGTTGTGTAATGTCGTCTGGTATTTGAGAAATTTAATTGTTTGGATGTCGGTGGCGGTTGATCGAAATAAATCCGGCATGTGAATCTGTGCCAGAACCTGGGTACGTTTCTCCACTGCCAGACTGCGCGAGCGCACATTGTGGTGCACTCTCAAAATTAATAGGTATTCAATTATCGGATCCATCTTCATTTCATAACAGTCATATAGGTATAACCCGGGCGAATTAACAAGGCACCTGTATCGAACAAAAACTTAACGAAAATCCGATAATAATAACAAATAACAGCAAGAAAACTCAAAAAACTTACACGTGCATGGGTAATTGTGATGCTATCTTGCTACTTGACTTATAACATGGTGTTGTCAATAAAGATATTGTATTGTATCGCTACAGCCCTCGCACGACGACGGCGGGGCGCCGCGCTGGCCAGCGGGGGAAGTATCGAGTTCCGAGCCAGGTACCATGTTAGTTCGCCCGGGATATAACTAGTTTTTGCCCTCGGCTTTGCACGCTTTGCTTCTATATGGAAAAGCTTAAAGGTTATTTATATCCCATGGGATCCAATTGATGGGATACAAAGTAGCCTGTTTTATTCCAGGCCTAGAACTACCTGTATGCAAAATTTCAGCCCGTTCGATGTCTGTCGAACTGAACGGCAGTTCGACAGACATCGAACATCGAAACATTCGCTTTTATTATTAGTGTGATAAGATGTTAATGCTGGCATCACACATAATCATCTGGGCCCTAACTAAGCCGGGCTTTATTTTAGGTTAGCGCAGTACCGCAGAAAGTGGCCAGCAAGTTTGATTATTCCCGGCAATGGGTAAAATCGAGCTGCAAATCACGATGGTGCCCTGTCCGCATAATCAATAACATAGTAAAAAAATAAATAAATAATTCTGGACTGTATTGATAACACAGCATTTGCTAGCACCAAAATAAGCGGAGCTTTTTGAGAAGTGAACTCTTGTCAGACTATACGTCTACGTAGGTGGCCGATAGATCTAAAAGTAACAACAAACTCGTTAAAAGACATCGTCTCAGACAAAAGAAACTACTGTATGTGCCAAATATTAGAGACGAAACAAAATTACAATCTGAAAATCTGTGTTTAAGATATTTAGAGGTTAACCTATTTTAAGGTGTGTTACTCAGAATAGATGTAAGCCCCCTAAATCCTTAGTTATGCGTGTTTGACTTGTAAATTCCTAGATTATCTTGATTTTATGGTAATATTGCAGAAATATTACTATTTATTTTGACCATTGGGCCCTAGCACAGAATATATTACGTACCTACTTAGTACTGTGCCTCAGGGGGCCTATTTTCATTCGTCAACACGAAATTGCGTGTTTATTTTCAGCTAATTGGTAATACACCGATCTAGAGACCTACCATTTTGCACAAAAAAACGTAACGTAACAAACGATCGCTTATATAATATCTACCTTTATGCAAATAAAGGTAGATATTCAGATTCAATATTCAATTTATTGTAGCAATATGAAATCCATTTGAATAGCATAAGGTCAAATGCGTAGGTACGTCAAGTGATGAATAAACCGCTATTTGCGAGTCGACTTGCACACGATGGGGTCCGTACCGTAAAAATCAGGCAACTTTTTCAAAGAACATCAAATATTCACCCCCCTTCTTTAAATTTTCAACTTTGTTATATTTTAAGTATAAGATAAAATCTTAATTTGTTCGGAGACCCCTTTAAATTTTCAACTTTTTTTTTTTAGTATTTGTTGTTATTTTATTACAGTTGAAGTGTTACTTATTTATAGAAAGTTTCATGTGTCTACCTATTGTGGTTCAAGAGAAGCCTTGACAAACAAAGATCAAAAATAGCAAAAAAAAAACACGTTTTTTGTATGGAAGCCCCCGTTATTTAGGATATTTATTTTAAAGTTTTTTTTATTATTATAGTGCGTACGCCTCACACTAGGTTAATTTATAAGAAATCACATAATATCCCAAAAATATATACCTATATTATTTTGTTTTATTTTATTTTAATTATTTGTTGTTATAGCGGCAATAGAAATACACATTCTCTGAAAATTTCAACTGTCAAAACCTTTTACGGTTCATGAGATACAGCCCTGTGACAGACGGACGGACGGAGGCTTAGTAATAGGGTTCCGTTTTCACCCTTCGGGTACGGAACCCTAACAATGGTAAATTGCCTAACACTGATTACTAGGAAAATCTATAGGTATTTCCCCTGCACCTTCAAGAAAGTACCTACGAAAATAATATAACATGCCAATATTATAGAGAAAACTTCCTTATCATAATATTTAATAATCGTTTCTGCCCGCGGCTTCGCCCGTTATTTATATCCCGAGGGAGCTGATTTGTGGGATAAAAAGTACCTTTATGTTTATAAATGTGTTATTTGAGGTCTAGTTCTACGTCTATGCGAAATTTCAACCCTATCTATATAGTATGATTGTAAAGAGGTAAAATTATATCAATTCAGTAGGTAACGATTTCAGTAAAGTTTTGTCAAGGGGCGTTCAATTAACATTGCGCGAGCGATTCAAATTTATTTTGGTTTTAATTTTTTATGCTATCTATAAGGAATCAAACTACCGGGAAAGTAATTTGCCACAAATCGTTAATCATTATCTATGAAAACATGCTGTTACAAACTTTGATTCATTTGAGAATATGTTGTTTTCTATCTCGTATCTCTATTACGTATAGAGTTCTACTTATGTAGAAATCGATACGTGGAGGTATTGTACGTACCTACCTTCTTACAGAAGGATCACTGTTCGCGTGTTTAAAAATAGCATGGGCTTAAACAAATTAAGAAAATAATTAACAACGGAAACAGTAAAAAAATATTGCAGTTCTTTGAGGGTTGGTTACTTGTACTTAAGTGTGTAGATAAAAACTTTCTTCACAGTGGTTTTCAGCTTGAAAAAGTATAATAATTGAGTCCTAATCAAGGTCTGCTTGTCTTACACTGCCCAGCAGAATCTCACCGTGCGATTTTTTTTCTCGCAGTTTATAATCCGCCTACTGAATTGTAAGTTACGCGGATTTTTCTCCGCAAGTGCGGGCAGCTTCATACAATTTCCATATGTTGCAGAATCCTGCGGAAAAAAACCACGGGCTTATATTGCACCTCTTATTCAGTTTATTTAATTTGTCCATTTTAATATAACCACGTACACTCGGAAATCACATAAACAATGGTATGATTATATACAAAATTCATCAGCAATAGCTTCGTCGATATTATATAAAGATTTACAGAATAATAAACCGTCAAGTGCGAGTCGGACTCGCGCACCAAGGATTCCGTATAATTATTACAATACCATGCTAAAAAGCATGCTCATGTTTAACTTCGCTAGTCTATGTTTCGGATTGACAACATTTTCGTTTTTGCGTGTATCTTAATTTATTTTTAGTTCCAGCAAAGTTGTTTTAAATTTCACCTCAAATACGAAAGTATTGAGCTATGTCGATCTTCATTGTATGTATTATAAATAGCATACCTAATACAAAAAAATATACTATGACGATGCAAAAATAACAAAAAAAATATTCGAAGGGATCGAACTCTCGTATTAGTCGTTGTGTCTTACGCATTCGACTATCAGTGCATATGTCGCTTGCTCGAAATAGCCTATTCACTCCTTAGACTACGCCAACCGCTCTAAAATGTATGACGGTATGCGCAGAAAAGGATCTAGTACTTTATTTCCGTTTTGATTATTTTGATCAATCAAAACTTGCACATTCTGTAGATCAAATTTACATCACTTTATCCATAGGTAGGATCGTGCATAAATGATCAAGTATCAGAGGTGTGAGTCTATTTGTGATAAGGCGATAAGGCCACCAGTTCCATTGCTGTTCTTTTTTATAAGGTGATGAATAAAGCATTGTCTATCTATCTATCTATTTGACGTTAGTTATGAGACGTGATCGTAACGTCTCATTTTTCCATACAATTTGGTGCAGCGCCACTGTCGTGCGGACATGCAAATCTCATACAAAATGCAGACGTCACGATCACGTCTCGTTACTAACGTCAAATAGGCACGCCCCTCTGTTCTTTAGTTTTACACGGGAATATTTATTTAGTTTCTGGTAACAGTCAGAAGTATTGTTTCTCACTTTTTCTTGGTGGTATTACGTGAGTTTATTTTCGAAATAACAGTTTTGTATTAGTCACATTAGTTGATTGCGTAAATTACACAGGTACATACACTTTTTACACTGCGAAAGTACTTTTAAGCGTTACTACTATTTTTAATTAATAAATAATACGAAGCTATTTGTTTACATGGCGCAGCGCCATCTACCGTTCAGAATATACTGAACCAACCAACCTACATATATATGTTTCTTGGTTTGTAGGCGGGAATTTGTATTTTAATTATAAACAGTACATATATGTAAATCATTAGATCTTGGGTAGGGTGATGAAACTTCCACTCTGAGATGAATTCTCTCTAGCTAGACGAATACTCCACATTACCTACCGAAGAGACACAACTGGGAAGAAATGTATGAAATAGGAAAATGATGAACTTTGTAAGGAAGTGATAAAGTGAAGGAAAATTATTAAGTGGGTGAATCAGGGGTTATTAGTGTAATGAATACCTACCTAAATGTTGAAATATGAATGAATCAAACTAGCGCAAAATTAACCATTCCAAAACAGAATAGGTACCTATTAATCATTAAAGCAACCCTAAAAACCACTTCCACGTGTCCTTGACGAAGCCTCATGTGACATTCATGCAAATCTACCCTTCACTTCCGCCCTTGAAATTAAATATGTTCCTCCAAATATAACTCACGAGACTTTCACGTGCGACGTTCAGGCAAATATGTAATTTTCTTTTTAATTCAAACGGAAATTGCTTTAGCAGTTACTTATTCAGGTTATTACATTGTGATTGGTGTTGTGAGTTCCTAATGTTGGTGGTTGAGCATGACCTAGGAAATATCACGTGCCTAAGTTAGGTACCAAGTTTCTTTTTTTTTTTATGATTACTTCGGGCGTTTATCTTTATTGTTTTTGTAGCTACGTAAATTTCCTTGTAGGTAAAGAGCAGAGTCAGTCCATTGTGAATTGGGCAGTTACTGTAGGTATAATAGGAAGCATCCTGGTTGCAAATATCTACACACTACACAAGTTAACATACAACATATATGTGAAGTTAAATTGTCTATAGCATAGTTTGAGGTAGATACGCGAAAAGTTTAATAGCAAAGGGATCAATCAATCATACTCTCAGAACAGAGAAATATACGATCAAACTGCTCAAATTCACAACTCAGTTGAGCAGTTTAGTTGGGCACGGGGGAACTCGCGTTGAACTCTGTAGAAGGCAAAATACGTAAAATGGCAAATCATGCCTTTTCTATGTTTTTACAAATTGAAGCACTGAACTTTTATGATAATGGACATTACCTAACGTTCAAGTTTCCAAAACCAACAACAGCAGCATTGATTTTACAAATTGAACTTTAAAATTCAATCGAACGGACTGACAGCATGACACCTGGCTTTCAAATATTGATGGCTGCTGGCTTTCAGAACCTTTTACCTGGTATCCGGCGAGCTATCTGCTATTTACTTGCTCTGAATATAACTTGCATTTCGTATTAGAAGGTAGGGCCGTCTTTATCTAAAACACATGTAGGAATAACAACTCATCCAAGCCCGAAGAAAGAGTTTGGTAACCCAGAGAGGTGTAAGCGAAAAACCCGTGACACCTGGAACTCCGTTTTACTAGATATGTTTGTAGCGAAAAAATACACAGGGATTGTTATGTTTCAATGCAAGTATTAATATATCAAATAATATCCCAAAAAATTTTCGACTTCGACGGGACTTGGACCCGGATCCTTCCCTCAGTACGGGAATGTGCTAACTAATTACACCACGAGGTCAAGTGACGTAGAAGTCGACAAACTTTGGGCTAAAGTTTTTCGACTCCGATGTCACAAGTGCTAACCTGGAGGGAGACCCAGCAATGGGTTGAGTAGTTACCTATAGGCTAACAACGATGGTGATGAGATTGAGATCCATAACCCGTCCATAACTCTATGTCAACAACTGTCTACACACCTCTACCTAAAAATAATCCCAGCTATAGCCTACTAAACAGAACAAAGGAAAACATTTAAATAGCTACCAGATTCGATCGAAACCTGATAATTGGGATAATGGGAATAGCACGCAAATTCGGGGGTTCGAACCTTGAGTCACGCAGCACTCCAGTTACCCCGTCCTTGGCAGTTGACAGTCAGCACGCACTGCGGAAGTTTCATCACACCACACAGGCGGCATGCTAAACAAAAAGCCAAAACAACTACGAAGGGTTTTCCTTGTCAATAATGTATCTATGGAGCTCAGCCAAGAGTGAATCCGGTAACGCAACGTATAAGACGCGACATGATGTACTACAATATTATAGGAAGGTGATACTTGGGGTTTGTCTATGACATTGCAATTCGATAAATGGTGAAGACATTGTACTATGGCGCTCAATAGGAGAGGCCTGGGTCCAGCGGTGGACTGTATGGGCTGATGATGATGTAGTAAATTGAATTGCTCATTTGATTAACGCACTCACTGTCTAACCTTGGCGATGCGACTCGCCCGGGCGCCCCGCCGCGCCGCTGCCTCCTACAGGACCTGCAGATGGACTTATTGTGCGTCGTGTAACATGAAAGCTTTAATGACCAAAAACTAGCCTCTTACCTAATAACATAACAAAATCCGGTTTTCCTTATCCAAATGAAAGTGGTTTCCGCCTAGTATCCTAGGTACTCTATGGGCTTCTAAGTATTTTTTCTCAGGCGCCTACTGCTGCCATCTAGTGAAAGCACCATAAAGTTATTTATAAAATGCCTTGCTTAGAAGGTGTTCAGGCAGCATGTGGTTGGCACGATTTGGTACGGCTGTCGTGAGCTGGTTGCAAAGCAAGGTGTTTTGATTGCATGAGTTTTACTAGATGGCGTTACTGATCAACTCATTCACGTATTTTATAATACTACTTATACTGAATTCGAGTAATGTGCGGCCGTAAAAGCAGCATGTACGAACCAACATCTACGTGGGTGCAGACGGCAGCTATAAATAAATAGAAAGTATAAAATTTAATTTAATTTGGCTCCATCCTCAAACTGAAGATTATAAATTATACCCGGCTAGAGGCACTTAATTGGGTTAAATTATGAAATTTCAACAGAAAATAATAATTTTAAACGATGCTTTATTTTAGCCAAAATTTTCTCAGCTAACCTCTTAATGAGGGGCGATTAATTAACCATCACAACACAAGTTTTAAATTAACTTTGTTCCCCAATTAAGGCTCGCTCAGCAAAGCCCGCAAATTCTAAAATTCTTTAGGTCACTTTATTCAATTTACTTACTTCAAAGCGGCAATGTAAATTTACTCTCGTCTGTAAATATTTACCGTCCGGCCACTGTCGCTGCCTGTGGCCGGACGGCCCCGGCTGCGGGTAAAGGCGTATCCCTATTTTATTATCTACTAGCTTGTGCCCGCGGGTTTGATTGCGTTTTGTCAAGATAAATGGCTTTATGATTCCAGGTTTAAAACTAAATATATTTATATAAAGTTTCAGCCCAATCTGTTCAGTAGTTTTGGCTTGAAGAGGTTGCAAACATTCATCCATTTATCTATCAAAATTTACGGATCATAAATCATTTATTTGCAGGAATTTCGGTACAATAGGTCATAATAATAAGGTAGTTCAAAAAATACATAGTTTCAGTACATTCTGCCTCATCAAGGCGTGCTAATATATAATGTTAGGTTTAAAGGTCAGGGAATTAATAATAAAAAAAATAAAACAGATAAAATAAAATTAAAAAATGTCAAAAATTTATTACATAATTAAAACGTCTTGTAATTAAAATATTCCTTCATGTCATAAAAACATTTATCCAATAACCACATCTTAAATTTAATTTTAAATAAATTGGATGACATTTCTTTAAATTCACAAGGTAACTTATTATAGATTCGTATTGCCTGATGATAAGCATTCTTTTTGGCAAATTCTGTTTTGCATTTTGGGACATGGAGCATCTTTATGTCTCGTGTGTCTGTCCATCACATCTGCATGAGTCTTATAGTAGTGAGGATATTGTTTCACAAACAAGCAAATATCTCTTGTGTATGCAGGGAAATGGAAGTATGTTAAACCAATCATAGAATGAATGAGTGAATGAACACTTTAATGCACTTAAAAAATAACATAATAAAAACCTTATATCTACATTTAACACATAATCAGTACAATAGGCGGCCTTATCGCTGAGAGCGATTTCTCCCAGGCAACCTAGGGATGGAGAAAAATATAAGGTATAATCCCTAAAACTAATCATTGATTGGTTTTATGGATTATTTTTAGTTGTAGCACGTTGTAGCTACTGGCTCTGGGTCTGACAAGGGACTTACCAATTTAGAAAGGTAAATTTGAGGTCCCCAACAGCAATTAGTGATTATAAGATAGGTACCTACCTAACGACAGACAGGTAAAGAAACATGTTTTGAGATGATACACGTGACACAATATTGTGTGCATAGGTACTTGTGACAAAAATCATCGTGGTCCACATGTGGAACCATCAGGCCTAAACCAAAATGACATAAGTAGGTATCTACCTACTTAAACCTTCGATCCGATGTTAATAAAAAGTCGTTACTTATGCATGTCTGCACGCACATTTTTCAATTTTAACGAGTCCAAATTTTATATTTTCCACTAGCCTCTTTCGTAGTCGCTCTTGATGCAAATAAGATTTGAGGCGATCGAATTTTCAATAAAATCCTGCCCACGCTGCTGAACAAAGACATTAGTAAACTTTTAAAAGAATTAGGTACGTAGCTTTTGTGGATCAGTTTTCGGAGCTTATTGAAACAACAAACTTTCGATATTACGAGAAACCTCTTCAAACTAACAAAATGTCACGAGTTCAACAATATATTCACTTGAATATGTATAAATAGGGATATAGCACATGTCGTATTGAACTATGCCCTATAGGGAACAGGGTGCCTTTTCGTCTCCTTTACCAAATATGAGGTACGAGAATCTCTATGCCCACTTATATACCATTTGATCGACAAACTCAAGACAAACTGTACTTTTTAGATAAATGCTGGTATACCTGTTAATAGCCATACAAGTGCCCCTGAAAAAAAAAACAAGGACTCAAAATATTGACAATATCTACAATGTAACTTAAGAGAATAATTAATAAACATTTTGTATTTTTTGTATTTTGTATTTGTATCTTAGTGGAGCACCATGACGAAATAGCAATCGGATTAGCAGACACCGACACCGGATCGGTAATGTGGCATTTTCAATATTTCCTCAGTAATGTGGCAAGAACCTAAATAAATATACATTTAGTAATTTAGTTTATTTTAGTTATTTATCGCGTTTTTTTTTGTTTATGTTAGTTTTGTAGGTAGTTTTTTAAAATATTAATCTACGTATAATATTTTTTTTCCTGTCTTGTTTGTACACATTATCTATCCACACTCGGATCATAAATTCTCTGTACCATCCATAGGTTTGCTGTAAGAAAACTCTTTTAGGGTTAAGCTCGCTTTTGTACATGTCCATTATTTGTTAACTTTTATGTATGATTTAACTTGTGTGTGCAATAAAGAATTTAAGAATTAAGGACGTACGCATTATAATATACTAGCTGCTGCCCGCGGCTTCGCACGCGCTATTTAAGAGGCCAACCTAGCGGGTTTGGTTGTCCAACTAGGTCTAGATATCATTACCATGAAATCCCCGTGGTAAAAAACTCGAATTACTTAAAATTCAACATTTTTATTTGGCTCGTTAATTTTGAAACAATATTGCAAAAAAAAATACGATAAAAAAACATGAACGTGCACTGTTTCGCCCATAATTTAACCCTGCGGTGCGCGGTGTATTGAAAATATTTTTGTTTTGATTTGTAGTTTATTTATTAGGTACTAATTATTTGGTTCCTTAAAACAGTTTATTCTTATGATGTGTAGATTTCTTGTAGGTAAATAAGCAAAAACTTGATTTTTACGCTTTCGCCGCCGCGCCGCGCCGCCGCGAGTTTTTTCAAAAACGTATGTTCTGTCCCGCTCCCCATTAATGCGAAATCCTATGCCTATCCTTTTCACAAAATGGCGCGGAATGCGCCATTGGTATCCTGGGGACGGACATAGGTTACTTATGAAAAGTAGCCTATGTCCGTCACTAGGATATAGTTTACCTACCTCCCTGTCAAATTTCATTGAGATCCGTTCAGCCATTTAGGCGTGAAAAGGTAACAGACAGACAGAAAGACAGAGTTACTTTCGATTTTATAATATTATTATGGATTTTTACCTACGAGTATGTAGGTATTTATTCGCAATTTCCCAAAGCTAGCTATCACCTATATTTATACTGCTAACGGCAACAAAAATTCAGTGAATGCTGAATTGATTGCCCACCGACATTTAATCAAGGATATGGCGTCGCGTCGGCTGACAGCGTGTTGATAAATGATGTGTGCTGAAACTGGTAAAGCATCACGAGTTTCTACCGTTATCGGATGACGAATGCTCACCGGTTCATATTCGTTCTATTGCTTCGTTCGTGTAAATCTATCTGATGATCCATTCAATTAGAAACTACCATTTATTGTTGTATTTCTAATACCACAGATCTTATATAATATATACTATATATATACTAGCTAATTAAGTGTGAACTTGTTAATATCCACCTATCTCTTCACACATCGCAATTGTGTATATTGTGCTGAAAGATCCCCTTATATAAATAAATACCATAGGCACAGAAGTATTATAGACGACCGATGTGGTGCGGCGGGCGAAGGTCCGCCTGCGACGCCGGAGGTTGCGGGTTCGATTCCCGCCTTGGGACAAATGTTTCAACGATCTGCAAATTTTGTTCCGGGTGTTCTGGGTATTTTCTATGTATAATAAAAAAATATCTATCAATGTAATGTATTGTGTTAACTATATCAGTCATCTAGTACGTACCCATAACAAAAGCTCTGCTTAGCTTGGGGTAGATGATGATCATTAT
Organism: Eupithecia inturbata; assembly: GCA_963662085.1. NCBI lineage: Eukaryota > Metazoa > Arthropoda > Insecta > Lepidoptera > Geometridae > Eupithecia > Eupithecia inturbata. Next base: position 10,942,410 of record OY759181.1, on the reverse strand, counting down.
TAATTAATTTATTATAAAATCTGTACGAATATAATACTAATAAGAATATTATAATTAGGTTGCCTGTACTTGTGTGAAGGAGGTAATCACTAATGATAGAAATAGTACCTACATTACTCCCTGAGTTACTATAGGCTACCTACTTACGTTTTATACTGGTACAGTTTACCAGGTGAGGAACGCCACGGGAATACGCAAAATTAATATGGTATTAGGTACTTTTGGGTAGGTAGGAATTCTTATAGGATTCTTTATATCAGCATTGACAAAGTTATGGAAAATGCGTCGAATAGGACATAGCTCAAATATGGTCCAAACTACAATAGATGAAATCAGTTTACTAGCAGGTCAAGCACAGGGATTGTTGTCTAGGGTAGAATAAACAAAAATGACATCGCATCGATAAACATATTGTAAATTATTGAAGTTTAAGGAAATAATTTCAAATATTTTACGCATTCGATGACCATATCACATAATTTTTTTCTATTCTACTCTAGACAACAAACTCTGTGCTTGGCTTACTGAGTTTGAACATTATTTTCATAGGCATCTTTTTTTTTTACATAAGTTTCTCAACGTCAGTAGGCCTAGCACGGGGATTGTTTTCTAGGATAGAACAGAGAAAAATTACGTCAAATCGTCATTGAATGCGTAAAATGTTCGAAACTCATTCCTTCAACTTCAATAATCTACGCAATGTCTGACGATGCGATGTCATTTTTCTCTATTCTACCCTAGACAACAATCCCCGTGCTAGTCGTACTGCCCTATATCTAGTAGGTATCTACACTTTTACATCTTAATAATGTTCCCCTCGAGTTTGAAGGCTTTGATGAGCTTAGAGTGTTCGGCCAACTGTGAGCGATCTCGCTTCCATATACATACCTACTAGAGATGTAACGAATACTGGCATTCGCATGCATTCTTGCGAATGCAGATGCGAATGATATCTAAATGTTTAAAAAGTTTTTTCGTCTCGGTACTTTGCAAACTCGTGCTAGCAACTCTGATGCTTATACAAATCCAACACACTCCACAAATAAGATAGTACTAATGCAATCAAATCACTAAAAAAGATGTAATTTTAGTGTCTTATTTCTGGTATAGTCTGTGCAAAAAGAGAACCGTCGTGGCGCACACGCGCGACCTCAATTCCTAAGACGCTTCTCTTTTTGCACAACTCTAGTCAATAGCTCTCAATACTTCAATTGAATCCAAAATGTCATCAGTTTTTAGTCACTTCTCGTACCTCCTTGTAAAGTTGCTTTTGAAAAAGATTCATCAAAAAATGTTTACGACTAACCCATTTGTTTAGTAGGTAGTACCTCCATTCTCAGTCGACTCGAACTTGGCTGAAGGTCACTCAGCATGCTTAGTAGATAATTTTGTTTCTACTCCACTCACGCAGTTTTTGAGAGTGTTGAGTAGAGCACCAGGTACTGTTAACTCAAGGTAGGTCGCGACGGAATTTGAATTGACAGTTATTTACTCCACTCGAATGAGGAATCTTTCAAGGAAATTTTTCCCATCAAGGTATGTTTGGTAGTAAAAATTATTGACGAAACAATTATACCTACTCATTTTCAGGAGTCAAAATTAAAAAAAAAACTAACTTACACTAACTAACAGGATATTTTTTTTAAAAATATAGTTTTTTTTTGCATATGGTAAAATGGAGATTACACGCTCACGCTTCACGGAGGTTTTGTTTACGAAATTAAAAAATTAGCGTCGAATTGGTTCGAAAAGTCAATATTCGCATTCGACAATTTGAGCGTGGATTATTCGCATCTGAATTCGCATTCGCGAATGTGTAAAAATTTTCATTCGATACATCTCTAATACCTAGGTACCACTGTTCAGCAAAATTGTGGCCTAGGGTCGGCCCTAGGCCACAATTTTGATACCTAAAAGGTGTTACAGAGTTTAATAGTATTTAAAATAAACCGCCAAGTGCGAGTCGACTCGCACACCAAGAGTTCCGTACCGTAAAAATCAGGCAACTTTTTCAAAGAACATAACATTTTCACTTGTTTGGAGACCACGTTAAAAAATCAACTTTATTTTATTTATAGTATTTGTTGTTATTACAATTGATGTGTTACTTATTTATAGAAACCCGCCGGTGCTTTCAGCTGTGGCAAGGTAACGAATAAAGAGGCAATGCCTACGCTTCTGCCTTGCAAATCCGCTAGAGCGACGAGGCAATTTTAGATACATATCTCTCTATCTCGAATATGCGCGGCCTCATGTCAATATTCTGAGGCCCAGATTTTACCTGGGGTTATTCCCAAAAGCTCTGGATGTTGCATATGATATAAAGTTGGGGGAAGTCTAGTTTAGTAGTTTCTCGGGGAGCGACATTTTTTCCTTGATTTTTCAAATGAGTGTTGCGCAATATCTAATATACGATGACATATTGTTTGAACTAAGTTTGAACTAATAGACGGCAGTTGTTAAAACACGCAGATCTCCTATACATTTCTGAAATGCGGTTTCTCTAAACTCTGTCAAAAATCTGGAAGCTTTTAATTTTATTTGACAGAGTCCTGTATTGCAGATGAAGGCTTTAGGTTGTTGCAGGTTAAATTCGCACCGCTACAGCACAGCACAAAAATGTGCATTACAATATGGATTCTAACTCGTAATATTTAGATGCATTTCATATTGACGGCATCAGATGACAAACAGCTCTCGAGCCACTCGTTTGAAGCTTGTAGGAAGCCATATTGTTAATGTAAAATTTATTTACAGATAACGAGTTTAAACTCATATTTGAATACATATTTTTGTGATGTGTGGTAGTGTTATTGGATAAATGAGCGCAGAGCTTTAACCTTAAGCGTTGGCTAGCTTAACTACCTTGATAACCTACCCTACTTTGATAACACCACCTTGGAAGTCAGCACGGTCCGGAACAAGCCTTTGATTGTGACCTATTGTGCTCGCCTCGCGCGTCGGCTTACCGCCACATCCCCACTCACTTTGGATAATCCCTAAGATTACATCCTCGGTCTGAGGTACTGAAATCACTGATAAAACTGATTGTAGCATGTCATATTTTATTTACTATCGCAGAGTAAGTAAACGTCACATAGGCTATGAGTGTGTTTCGAATTGAGAAATTGCTTTAGTTTTATGGAGAAAACATTTATGAATAATATAATAATACTATAAATGCGAAAGTTCGTGTGAATGTTTGTTACCACGTATCTCCGTAACTACATAACCTATTTAGATGAAATTTGGTATGTAGATAGTTTAAGTTCTAGAATAACACATAGGCTAATCTAATTTTCAAAAATTTATCTCTGAGAGGGTTAAAAAGGGGTGGTAAAGTTTATATGGAAAATTATTATTCCTTGGTTCGATACACTCAAAATGGTATATATTTTATTATCACAAGACTACCCCTAGGGGGTGTGCAATCACTTTCCACGTGGATGAAGCCGCGGGGCGCCTCTAGTTTATTATAGCAGGATAATACAGTATTACATAGTTACTGATAAAAAACAAATATTTATATTATATTATGTGGGTAAAGTTTACCTTACAGCCAATTTTAGTGTAGGAATTCGTAGTACCTACCTAACTTTTTCGAGATTTAAATTAAGTCCAATCCAGATTATTTGCTACCCAAAATCCAAACAAAAAATACCTAAAATTTTAATAAAATCTCAGAGATCAAAGTCTACGGAAATTGTCTTTCATGGCTTTATTAATTGTAGATTCGACCCAAATCCTGAAAATGTTTCGGCTCATTTCACTTGTTTACCAACAAAATGCTGAATAAGAAGCGTTTTCTATCAACCAAGACAGATTACCACCAGATTATTTATATGAGGTAGAGCAGATTAATGTCTTCTGCTGTAGATGACATTTATGGTTTATGCTTTCAATTTATATGATAACTTAATACTGTGTCGACGAGATAATCCATCAGCAACTAAAGCCGTTAGCATTCTGTAACTCATTTCGACACGATATTAGTGCAGTTGACAGTAGGGCTTGCAAATATTCGAAAATTTTGTTATTCGAATATTCGAATTTTTTCGGGTACTATTCGAATAATTCTAATATTGTTCGAATAAAAGAAAAAAAAACAGTTTTTGTTATAATGACGTCTTTTATTATTCTTATAAGTGTTATTTGCATGAACAAATTTAAAATATCAAATTGAAATAAAATTAACAAAAGCGTCGCCGTAATGAGATATTGGTGATATAAACGCACGATCAACCAAAAATTTTTTGTAAAAACAGTCTTCAAAGTCTAGGATTGTAGGTATTTTAACAATATTTACTATAAAATTTACACAATAACAAGTAGATAAATAAACACGGTAACTGTAACACGGTAGTAAGTAGATTGGCATTTTATAAACTTATGTTCTTTATTAATTTAAAAACTATGTTCCTTCATAAGTTGTTTAAATTTCTTGCAAAGAAATAACTTTATTTTTGCGCTTACGCCGTTCCAAAAACGTATGCTCTGCCCCGCTCCTATGAACGCGAAATCATATGCTTATCCTTTTCACAAAATGGCGCGCATTGCGCCCTCTTAACACAATGTCATTCAGGTCAGCGACAGAGACGGATAGACAGAAGAGTCTCGTCAAATACGCGAATGCACTATGCAGTCACGCGCGGCACTCCCGAGTGTTTCCGAACTCATTAACTTTGTCATGTTGTTAACCCGAACGACGTTAACTTGTTTTGTCTGGTATGCATACTTATGCGTGGCATTTTATGCACATCAGAGTTCTAAGTTTGGTGTTATTGAGTTTAATTATGTTATGTTATTGAGTTTTCAATAACATAACATAATAACATTCGAATATTGCAATTTCAGTATTCGAATATTCGGACTAATAATATAATATAAGAATTATTTGAATATTCGTTTGCAAGCCCTAGTTGGCAGTAAGGTAGGTACTTCATAAAAACTTCTTTCTAATAATTTAAAGTAATTTTTTTTGTTACGTCAAAATCAAAATAGGTCATAAATCTGGTAACAAAAACAGAATTATGGCTGATTTTGATTAGATGAAAAAAAAAACTCGTTTTTTGCGCCATATTTTCTAGAAACTGAGATTCGATATAATTTTAAAAATAAGAACATAAGTCGTTAGAGGATAGAAAATACTTTATTGCACACTTAAATCTAATAGAAACTATTTACAACAATACAACTTAAAAACTGACAATTGGCGTTCTTATCGCTCAAGAGCGATCTCTACCAGACAACTATGGATGGATAGGATCATTGGGCAGTACAGTTGGAAGGGGGGGGGGGGGGGAACATACGCTATTAACAAAAAAAATATATAAAAACGTACGTCCACAGTTAAAAATGCTTCTCCGAAACAAGAGAGTTTTGCCATAATCTGAGTATAATAAGCATAATCATCTGAGTATGATCAGAATAATCTAAGTATGATCGCAGTGGAGGTGTGCGCTCCTAGTTACGTAGGTACACTATAATTTTGTATTTAGTTCCAGAATCATCGCTCGCTGCCAACACACAATAGAGAATGACGAACAGCGTAGAGCATGATGCGGTGCGTCGAGGCGTGAACCAAACCCACCCATTCTACAAGCATTTTCAGCGTAGCCAAGCACGGACTAAGGACGATGAAGGTATGCAGATCCAGGGTATTCTGTTAATCGCATAACTATGACAATGGTATCGTCATTATAATTACACATTTTGGTATTCTACCTTAGATGAAAGAAGCTACAGATGGAGGGATGCGCGTCAAAAGTGTCAAGGTTGTAACCATTCAATCAATCTCTCCTTGCGTATAGAACCAGACGCACTAACTAAGGACGATTCTGTGACACCTTTGCTTAGCAGAATTAGGTACCCCAGTTAATGTACATTGCTACGCCGTAGCTGCGTATGCCGTAGCAAGCAGTGAGTAGGTACTTTCAGCAGTTGCTACGTCATAATGCGCTACTAAGTATCGTAACAGGAGAGTGTCAGCAGTCAGCCATTCAGCATTTATTAGTCCACTGCTGGACTTTAATTATTACTAAGATATTTTTGGTTCTGCATAACCAAATGTTACCGTCTACGATTATCTAAGAAATGTATACTAGTGGTTTTATATACGCTGTATCTCTACTTGTATTTAAAAGTTGTGTACTGCGATGCGCTCTACTCTATAAAAAAGTTGCACGTCGTGTATTTTAATTACTCATTTGGCCCATCCTCTACCCCTTACCCCGCCCCTGGCAGCGTGGATCGACAAACACGCTCGTTAGTTAGTATTGTCCGCACATATCGCTCGTGCATACCGCTGTCTATTTCAAACTAGTCTCTAACCTAATAAACTTAGATTTGCAATTCAATTGAATGCTTAAAGCTTTTGAAAAACGTTTTGGAGTGGAAGAGTACGATAGGTGCAGTAACTTTTTATTTTTATGCATGCAGTTAAATTAAATGCTTTTAGTTTCTAACTGAATTTTTTAGTGGCTACTCCATAGGGATTAACGTGCATTGACTGGGTATCTTTTAAAAGCTGCCTCTACCTCTATAACTTAGAGGTACTATATTATCGATGCAAGGTTTAGCTTTTTATGCATATACTTACTTCTAATGATCTTGGCCTGCCAAGTTATTAGGCGTACTAAGTCAGAACTGAAGTCTACTAGCAGAAAAATCACAAAATACCAATGAAAAATTAAAGAGATCAATGTAAAATACAGTGGTCTGAGAAGTCTTTCATAGTGTTACGCCGTTTGTCACCGCCGCCCCCACCGGGACGTCACCGATAACGGGATGACGTCGCCGAAGTAGCAATACGTACGCCATCTTTGGTGGCTGTAAATGTACATACGTAAGATAGGAGTAGCTCAGCGCGACCGCTAGAACTCGGCCTGAGAGGACCGATGTGCCGGCATATCAACGGTTGAACTTGTTTACACAGTGCCGTCACACTCACACCGCGCGGTTGGCCGGTTTTTTGTTTTAAATCTCGCTCTCGGTGACGTCACGGTGACGGTGACGGTGGAAAAACGATCGCCGTCACGTCACCTTTATAGCCCGAAATAATATCGTTCTCGGTGACGAAGTTCCGGTGACGGCGGCGGTGGACAAGCGGCGTTAGGGAGTGAACGTGGGATGTCATTTTACAGAGCGTACTAACCGTAGATGAAACCACTAGAACTTACAAAAATAAAAATAATAAAATAATAATAAATACTTAATTAGGATATGCAATAATTACCAACCTATAGGAATAGTGCATTCGTACTACTATTTCTCTGTTTTGAGATGCACACTAACTTTTATATTATTTCTTTTCGTAGAAAGATAGGCCATAAGTAACTCTTAACTAGGTCTTAGTTTTTACGTTAGTTTTTTTTTTAATTGTTTAATAGAAATTACCTAAGCCTTAACTGTGAGCTGCGTGAGCACGTTTTTACTTACTTACATACTTTCTGTTAGTCATTCTCTATCTTGTCATTGTGTATGCTGCCCGCTACAGTCTGTAGGAAATGGCGGAAGATCAGCGCTGCGCGTGTTCGGTTTACCAGCACACGCAGCATTCATGCTGAGCCGTTTCCTAATTCATAATTAAAATCAGTTTATTACAATTAGTTTTAAGCTACTACTTATTTTCCGTATATGATTGCAGTTATAGGTATATAAATTTAAGTTATAATTATGTTATAATATATTTTTTTGTTATTTTTTATTTAACTTAATTTAATATTGTTTTTTTTTTATATATTCATTCTTTCTTCTATATTTTCTCCGCTTTTAATTCAGTTCAATACTTTTGCTACTAGCCTCCTTAAACGCCAAAGAAATAAAAAACAAATAAAGTATTTATATTAAACGTGATAAGAAAACTCATTTTTGGAACAAAATAACGTTTGTCACATTTATAAAAGAGATTTACTAAGATAACTTCTAGCAATAGGACGCCTGTGTAACGAAATTTATGGGAGGGTTGTAGCAACATTTCAAATTAAGAGGGCTAAATATTATATTTTTTATAAATGTTAGGCTTTTCTAAGATACAGATGACGGAAGGAAACCTTTTTTGATGACCACAATGGCGTTGGTTGAGGCTAGGAAAATGATGTTAGTTAGTATGTAGCTATTCTTTTATACTTTTTAAGTTTCACCATCATCATTGACCTTTTTCAGCCAAGACAATTGGTTCATGTAGTGTTTGTTGGTCGGCACTTACGTAGATGACTCGTATGTCATATTTAACTATGTAAAGTATTGTTTTCAGTATATCAGTCATCTAGTACAGTACCCATAACACAAGCTCTGCTTAGCTTAGGGCTAGATGATGCTGTGTGGATTGTTCAGCATTATTTATTTATGTTTAAACGTCCTATAAGGCGTAAACGAGACAGCAGAAGGTCGCGGTATTGACGACAAATTTTCAAGTTGTCTTCGTATATTTGTTAAACAGGTCAAAACTGCGCGCAAAGTTAAAATAAAACATTCTACCCTCCTATTTCGCCGTTTTCTGTGCTTTACTAACTCACAAAATTTAGAATCACATTATAACCTGCGTCCGTAAAGATTGGGTTTGAGAATGACTCTCATGCTGTCCCGCTCAGATCGGATTCGAACTGAGAATGACAGCATGAGACATGCCGTCATTCTCAATCCTCTACTCAAACTCATTCCATTCTTTAATTACGAAGGTTATACCAATGTCTTACCCAGTGTAAGCAACGATAGGTCCACCTATCCAAACACGACGCAAATGAACAAAGTGTCTCGCTCTTTGATAAAATCAAACAGAACCTAATAATTCATGATAAAATAACGAAGGTAAGAAGTTATTAGGGTAAATAAAATGGAAATGAAAACAGCAATTTTATTTGGGTTATTCGTAAAAAACGGCTGTTGATTCTTGAAACGTTTCTACATACTTTTAAAAAAGCTAAGGGACTCATCCGAAAGTTTCACATTTTCGTTTATGGAGTCTATTGTGTGCATTTCATGAGAACATAAAGAAAGGAAAGAAAGTGAGCTGCATTAATAAGTAGGTAACCACTCTGAGAAAAAGTTTACTTGTCTATGAGCTTTTTAGTAAGTCTAAAGAAATAAACGTTGTTGATTTCTGAGAGTTTCCAACGCTCGTAATTAGGTTCATACATATTCTGTTGTAATGGTAGATGTTTTACATTGATCGATGGCTTCAACCACAAAATATTAAATAATATTTCTGATGTTGCTGCGTAGGAAACTGCAATCAATCAAAGCTCAAAGGAGGTTCCTACTGCTCTGTTATCTACAAGTCTGACAAGTGACATCACAAGCGCAAGCTCATCATATTTTCATAACAGTCTGGTAGTCTACCGCTTTGGAACCCTATTTCTATGAACATAAAGTTGCATTTTCGTTAACCACGTATCCTTAATACTGTGGTAGAGTTTGGTAGAGTCACATAGGTAAATATGTTAAGCTCTATGCTTTAGCTAGAGTGCGGATGTTTGAGCACTGCATATTACAGAATGAAGAAATCCGCATAATGAAAAAACAAGTAAAGTGCAATGTTGAATACCTACTGGCTAAAGTATCCATCCATATTAATCGGTCTGCCGTCCCATCGGATAATGAGCGTGAGGGAATAGAGACTGCACTTGTGCACTATAATATGAAGATCGTACAAACATTTGTCCTTAGGCGGGAATCGAACTCACAACCTCGTGTGCGTCGCGAGCGGACCTTTTTTCATAATTTATCATATCATTAATAAAACAAATGCGTGTAATAAATATAAGCGTTGCTCACAAATGTGGCCCGAGTTATGGGGGATATATAATGTGAACCGTACCTGCGAGAGTTATGATGGGTAAGTATCGTTTTCATAAAGCCAGTCATCGCCAAAAATTGATGTTTACCTACTTTGCACTGTAGTATCAACGGCTTCGTTGGCCTAGCCAACGAAGCCGTTGATACTACAGTGCAAGCCTAGCGCTTGCGTGTTCAACCGCTGATAAGTAAGGTCGCAGGTTCCAATCCCGGGTCGGTTCAAATATTCTTATATGGGTTATCCGAGGGAGTCAGGAAGTTGGCGGTGTTACACCTATTTGCCACGGAACGCCATTGGTACTGCGTCTGAACTCTCCCCGGTCGTGTCGGTCAGCTGTCCCACCGGATTATGAGAGTTAGGGAATAGAGAGTGAACCAGTGTTTGCGCAAACACTTGTGCACTATAATATGTCGCAAATGGCCGCCAATTTCCGTTAAGACTGACCGCCGTGGTCGAAATTCATCACACCTCACCTCGGACATCAACCTCATCATGTATTACCGTTGAGGGAAAAACATGCGCTAGGCAGTTTGTAGGGTTGTCACCTGTAAAAGGTAAACGCTTATCACACAATGATCATCATCAGCATAAAAATAGTCCTCTGCTGGATGTAGGCTTCTTCTAATGAGCACCATAGCGCCCCGTTTTCAGCTTGCCACATCCTAAATCTGCCTGCCTGCAGTCTTTCCCAGGTCGTCAGCCCACCTGGCCGGAAAGGCACACACGAAGTTGGCCGAGTCACGGTCTCTACTCAAAAACACGTTTAACCCAGCGGTTATCGTTTCTACGGGAGATATGGCCGGGCCACTGCCACTTCAGCTCGCTAAATTCTTCTTATCACACAATGAAAGGCATCTGAATCTATGTAACGAGTTATGAACGCAACTGTTACTATAATATTAGATTTATTTTTAAAATTGAAATGCGAAACTGGCGGCAGTTTTCTAGGTAACAAATAAATAAAGTTTCAGAGGAAACGAATTTTAGGTTTATATAGAACGGCTGAAATGGCAGTGGGCCGGCCATATCTCGCGAAGAACTGACAACGTAAACGTGTTCTTGAGTGAAGACTGCGACTCGGCAAACGTAGTGTAGGATGCCCTCCAGCCAGGTGGGTCGACGACCTGCGAAAGACTGCAGGCAGATGCTGGATGCGGCAAGCTGAAGACAGGGCGCTATGGCGCTCATTAGGGGAGGCCTATGTCCAGCTGTGGACTAATATACATAGGTTGATGATGATTATGATAGAACGGAGGAAATATTCTACAAGTTCTATTTCTGTACGTGGACGAGACCAATATGCACGTAATCGTAACAGATTCGAAAATTGTGTTTAATAAATGTGAAACGTAAAATAGTTTTAGCAATTTCGATTACCTATTTTATTGTTATTTTTACGTGATAAAATCATTACCGTTTAACTTTGATAAGCATCGATAATTCTTAAAGTTAATGACTTATTTTTGTGATACTTAATATATATTATTATTATTAATTATATTATTTATTTTATTATATTGTAAAATATTATTTATACAATTTTTGATATCATTGTTTTGTTCTAAAAATATTGTTCAGTAATATGAAACTAAGTAAATTGTTGCAACGACTCTTCGCTTCAAAAGCGGTTTGAGCTTACGCTTGGCGCAGTGTTTTTTACGATTTCTTAGCCTTTAAATACGATCCCATGAGAGGCAACGCCTACTTTTCGATCGGCAGTCGACCCATACAGAACTAAAAGCTAAGTATTGTTCATATTTAGAAATATTTCTACTTACTGTGTATTATAAGTTAAGTTTATAACCAAATGTTTATTTCTGTTTATAACTTGTGTTCTACCTATTTATTTTGTTAAATATAAATTTATTCAGTTATAAAGTTGTGGTTCGTTTCTTTATTTTCCACAACAGCTCTTAATATTTTTAGGTTCTTTTTAATGAAAATAGATACTAGTAGGTAGTTAAAATTAGGTTTTTCCTATGATTTCATATTTTCTTTTAATAAGTAGAGCTTTCAAAATATAACACGGCGAAATAAGGTTATTTTCTTTTAGTATAATTATTTCGTATAATTATGATAGATAAAACATTTATTTGCAACTGAAACACACAATACAAAGGTAAAACACTACAAAAAGGTATGTTTATCAGAACATTAAAATAACTTATGGATTATCGGAGGAACAATGCAATGCTTGGAAACAACTGTCGGTACATACATACATAAAATATTTTGAAATATGAAATATTGTAAATATGAAATATTTTGTTGGTGACAAAGATTTTTACAGTGGTCTCAAACTTTTGGCCGGCAGTGTTCATATATACCTACATTCAAAAAAATAGGAAATCTCTAATGGTTTCTGGTCAAAACACCAACAAAACAAAAGAAACGATTATTTATTAGTATTTAAATCACAATTATTGCTTGACTGACGCAGTCATAGAGCACATGAGAAAATACATAGGTAGCTGTTTTGAGTCGGATAATTTAAAGTAATTATACACTGGCCTGCAATACTATGAATCACACTTTTAAAATTGATTTCATTCTAAACTGTGGAAGTTAGAGATTAAAAGTAAAAAACATTTTATAGCAAATTTTACCAGCTTTCTTTTAAACTAGTATGCTATACATTAGTAACATTTTTAACTAAAAAAAAAAGATAAAACAATAATATAGCCATTTCTTAGTATCCAAAAACTCAATTAACATTTTATAAGTATGTTTTACAAGTTATTTAATTTTTAATAACTGGTATTGCCTTCTCGGGCTCTGATTACAGCTTCGAGCCGGTTTGGCATACTCAACACGAGGTTTCGGAGCCGATTTTGGGGAATATTCTCCCATTCTTCTGTATACAAAATAATATTAAATAATTTTTGTTAAACTCTTTTCGAGTACTTTTTATTTCGAAAGTACCTATATCATGTGTACTTAAAAAAAATTGCAATTTTAAAAGTGTGAGTTTCGCAGGCCTTTTTACTCGTATTAGGCGTCTGTGTACACCTGACATGTGTTAAACATTGACCGTTCTTTAGTTATCTATATTTTCTTCGAAATAGAATAGCTACCAATGATATTTTGCTAGTCTCATAATGCTTAAGGTTGACGCTACCACAGTACCGTGGCATGGCAACGTGGTTGCCTACCTTCCCACCATTATTTCAGCAGCGTAACTTTCGCTCTAGTCACCTGTAGGTGAGATGTTGTACTTTGCAATATATGCGTATTATCTATCTATGTTTATTTATGTATATCCTTAGAAAGCAATCTTAGTTAGAAGTTGCGTAATGGAGTCTACACACCAAAGTTGGCGAGCAGCCGACAAGTTGAGAAAACACTGTCGGCTGCCTAAAATATTCATATTCTGAAATGTCGCTCCTACTCCCGGGCTGTGTCGCCGACATTGGTCTGTAGACTTCATTAGTTACAATATTAAGTCCCCAACTCCAAATAACTATCTCGATAAATTTGGAACGACTCGATACACGAATCTACTAACTTACGGTTGGAATAGCTCAGATTTATCGAAATAGTTGTTTCCGAAAACATCGGAATCGATGTCTCAGTCGGGCTCCGTAATCCCGATCCATGCGCTATTTCGCCTCGGTATCGAAATAAAATGTCTCACAGAGATTTATCGCAGAGATTGCGTAGATTAAACTATCACAATATGTGTGCAAATGGTGTTGCTTGTCCACGCAAATACAACATTACATATTTAATGTACGAGTTTGTATATTAATGAATTGAATGTGCCCACGCCGCCATGCCTAGCGTGCAATGGGGCTTATGGCTTTTCTCAATAATTAGAACCAATAAATCGTTTTCTAAGGGAGATCTAAGTCCAGCAAGGGACTGATATGACTGGTGTTGTTGTTCTTAGTAAGGGGACAAGTTTTGTAGTCGGTAGAAATTGAATGGCCGCGGTAGGTTTTTCCCGTGGTTCGGCGAAAATGGCGAGAGAGGGGTCACCGGAGAGGTTTTAGTGGGTATTACGTCCTTATCAGGACGTCGAGTCCCACATAATTCTGGTCGCCCCCAGACCAGTCTATTCGTAAACGAATTTCCTCGACCAAGAAAAAAAAATAAAAAAAAAAGTAGCAATTAAATAAATAATCACCAAAAAATGTAATAATTTTATATATTTAAGTAAATTGGTAAGCAATGGCAACAAAATCAGAAGCCGAAAACATGTCACAGTCCTATTACCTACTTTAGATAATCTATTCTGATAATATAAAACTGAAATTAATTTTGTCTGTCTGTCTGTTACCTTTTCATGTCTAAACGGCTGAACAGTGTTTAATTAAATTTTGCTAAAAGTTAGACGGCATCCCGAGGACGGACGTATAGGCTACATTTTATCCCGAAAAAGCGAGAGTGAAGCCGTGGGCTGAAACTTGTTGGTTTTTTCATTGAGTTGAATAGTATTGGTCTGTTAAAGAATTCAGTCAAAGGGGGTTGAAGATTTTGGCCCTAACATCGGAGCCCAAATTATATTTTTTTTTTTCAAAATCTCCGCATACTCTTGAGTGTAAGACGCTTAAAAAAATAAATAATGTCCTAATCTCTACCTGCCAACAGACCAACATTATTGATATTAATTAATAATGATTTCTGGGCCACATGTGAGAATGTTCATTATTAATTAAGAATGTTTGATAAGTAGGTCGTAGTTAACCAGCTCAAATTCATAATGAAAACGTCAAATTACGATACTTTATATTTAACTAGCCGCAGCCCGCGGCTTCGCACGCTTTTTTCCGGAATAAAAGGTAACCTATGTCCGACCTCGGGATACCATCGACCTCGCTGCCAAATTTCACCGAGATCCGTTCAGCCGTTCTTGAGTTATACATAGTGTAACTAACACGACTTTCTTTTATATATAGAGGTATAGATAGATAGTAAAACTAGCTAGGTACTGCCTTTTTTGGAATGTTTTCATTCCAACCGATGTGTTATTCCAGTTCCAGATCTTTATGTGTGCAAAATTTCATCCCGATTCATTCAGTAGTTTTGGCGTTGTTTCGGCCAAACATCTTCACAACGACACAAACTTTCGCATTTTTAATATTAGCAGGATGAATTATTTTCAAGGAATAACTGAGTAAAATGCCCATGCGTAAATAGATTATAATAAATCATTCATTCATTTATTAAAATTTAGTATTATTTATTTATTACTAGCTGCTGCCCGCGGCTTCGCACGCTTTTTGCAAGACATAAATTAACCTATTTTCGTCCCCGGGGTACAGTCATCATCATCAACCTTCCTGCAAAATTTCACTCCTTTCAGCCGTTTAGGCGTGAAAAGGTAACAGACAGACAGACAGATAGGCAGATAGATAGACAGACATAGTTCCTTTCGAGTGTATAATATTAACATTGTTAGATCCAACATATTTGGAATATTTTTTACTATAAGTACATGGAGATTTGGTTAAATCCGTAGTAGGTTTATTATAGGTAAATTTTGATATAAATACGCAATTATTGGTCGTAGTTAATTATATCGCAGTCCGTGAGTGCGGTCGCGCCGGGCTGTGGTTTGGAGACCACGACCAGGGTTGTCCACCAACATGGCGGATAATTTATTGTGTCCAATGAGTCTTGGACCCGCATGTGGACCCTAATATTTTATCTGAAAGCTTAGTTAGCATTCTAAATCATTATAAAATATATTGCGGGTTTGTTATTGGGTAAATATTCTCGAGTTTATTTATATTCAATATTAGCTGTACCCGCGACTTTGTTCGTGATCGCCATGCCTGCCGACTAATTAGGTATTATTTGACCACAGTTACTCTCATATTATGAAAAGGTGTGAAAAGGAATTTAAATGTGTAGAATTGGCCCCGTTACAATTTTAATATATATGTATTTACCTAGATTGTGTATAAATCGTGTAGGGTCTACGCGGGATAGCATGCTGTCATCTCTTACAATATTTATTGCTGAATATTCTAAGTGTCATCTTCAATCCCATTCTTTATTTACACGACTTTTTGCTACGACTCGGCATGTGTCAGTGTCAAGAAGTGTCATAAACTGCGAAAACAAAATATTTTTCGCTTCTTACTCGTGGTTCCGTTCAGCTGAGGCCCTATTCTGCTAAACTAATCGCTTTACTATGACAGTGTTATCGTCACAGAATGACAAGTTTTGGTATTTTACCTTAGATGAAAAAAAATATGATGAATACAGATGGAGGGAAGCGCGACAGAGTGTCAAGTTTGAAACTATTAATTTATCTCTCCGTGAAAATAGCACCGCACGGACTTTCTGGAGTTTCATACATCTAAGGATTCTACGTGACGATTCTGCGGCGATACCATTGTCGTAGTGAAGCAATTCTATAGCTGAATTGGGCCCCTGGTCCGGATGACTGGACCACCGATTGATTTTTCGATAGTAGGTAAATACAGTTGAATGTAAAAATAGAAAAAACAAAACTGAGTGAAAAAACTTTGGTGGTACAGTTAACTGAAAAAATAAATTTGTCGGTGGTACAGTCAACTGGACCAGCTGAACTGAACCACCAAACAACATGTTCATGAAGATTGCATGGACCATTTGTACATTTTACTTTGTCTGAAATAGGTATTGGGTCGAAGGTACCTAACTAATGGGCACGCCTTGGAAGAAAATAAAAAGATCATAAGTCAAGAAACTAACCTAAAACATTTTTTTTTAAATCTAGTAGGCTCGGCGTGATGCGCGGTCAAAGAATTTGAATTTCATCCCCTCTCCCAGGGGAACCGTAATAAATATTAAGATAAAAAGTATTCTATATCTTTTCCCGTAGTACGAACACAAATCGTGCCAAGTTTAATTTGAATTCATTCAGTAGTTTCGGTGTGATGCACGGCCAAAGAATTTGATTTTCACTCCTTCTCCCAAGAGAACCGTACTGAATTCCGGGATTAACGGTATCCTATGTCCTTCCTCGTGGTATTAACCAAAATCCTGTCAGATTTCATTTGAATTTATTCAGTAGTTTCGGCGCGGCCAAGATACAGACAGACCCACAAAAATACATGAAAAAATATTACAGTTTTGGCTTCAGTACCGACAATAATAGAGTACCAACCAAAAAAATATATATTCAAAGTATCTTCAATGTACAGCTGTTACTGTTTTATTGTATGTATGTCAAAATTGCCCTTGATTCGTTGGTCCTTCATACAAAATATTTTCAATTGTACCATTGGGTCAGTGGGTTATGTCGTTACAGATTTGTATTGGCGAATTAATCAAACACCTTTGTTGGCAATAAAGGTACAAAATAATGCGAACTTCTTTCGCAGATTTTTCCAATACGTTTAATACGGTTCCACAATGGTAAATAGATAGATAGATAGATAGATAATACTTTATTGCACACTTAACTTAGAAATAAATGTCCCGTTGTGAATGACTTTAGTGTTTATAACCATGATGGATTTAAAATATTTAATAGTTTCTTGGTTCTTAAAACAATTGCTTTCTTCTAAGGATTTTTAATTAATTCATTTTTGTAATAAAGCTATGCAGCGATAAAAAATTACTCCATTTGAGTATGAGAGTGGAGTATCGAGAGTGCACCTGTGTTTGCGTGCACGCTTGTGCACTATATAGCACCTGCCTAGTCTCCGTTGAGACTGGCTACCGTGGCCAATATTTGGCTAGGAAGGTATTGTCATGATCAGGTACCTACTGTTATATGTTGTTGTCGAAATACCTACGATCAAGTAATATAAGCAGAAGTTGCTCCGGTAACAAAGCACCTGAACCTGCGCTGAACGGGGAATCAGGTTCGTGGATTGCGTTTTCAATTAGATTGTCATTTATCATCTCTACTAAAGCAAGTTGGTTTTGGATTACCTAATTTGAAGAAACTAATTAGGAAAGTAAATATTTTTTAGACTAGACCTGCTC
Organism: Eupithecia inturbata; assembly: GCA_963662085.1. NCBI lineage: Eukaryota > Metazoa > Arthropoda > Insecta > Lepidoptera > Geometridae > Eupithecia > Eupithecia inturbata. Next base: position 10,924,688 of record OY759181.1, on the reverse strand, counting down.
GGAAAGTGACTTATTCCTTTTCCAAACTTAAGCTAAATAGTACGTCATTGCAGGAGTACTAGAATGCGGGTCGAAAAAATCTATGGAATTTCATTTCTCACGCGTTTGCCGGGAGATAATAATGTATGGAAATCCATTTCTAACGTGTTATTTTTTTTTAATTTTCTGAAATTTCTTTACCTAAGGTTATTTTCATTAAAGGTTAAACTACACAAAGTTTTTACTCCGAGTCCGCCATATGATAGCGGCCTTTTCCGTTCTCAGAACAGTAATTAAAAAAAAGGAACAAAGTGCCTGAGGCGCAAAAATTTCTTCAAAATTTACATTAGAGTTGGTAATTTTATTAATTCTACAGAATGTCGATGTCGATGTGAGTGATAGTGAAGATTTTATGACACCGCCAGTAATAAAAGAAACTGCTCAAGCAGTGATTAAGAACCTATTACCCTAGAAAACCAGAAATAAATACAACAAGAGTTATGAGATTTCGTGTATTGGAAAAACGAGAAGAGTGCAACATCTTTTTCGGAAAATGATTTATTTTCCTCGTGTAGTGCAAATCACTATGTGCCACTCAGGAGAAAATGCGATTCCTACTTCGTGTGTTTTAAGGCTCAAACGACACACTTGATAGGAATCAGTCACTTTATCACCTCGGTGAACAATGTACTATTGAAGATCAGATTTCATCTTCATTCTTTGATATTATTTAATTACATATGCTACGCCGTCATCGCAATCTAGTGCTACGGGCTACGGCGTAGAGATCGTCGGTCTACTACGACGTCGGTGGTAGCAAGCATCTGAACTACAGAATTCTACAGCAGCGTAGCAAGCTTCGTAGAGTTGTTGTTAAATTGAGACAAAACTAATAATGAAAATTATTAGAATAATTATTGGAAATAGTCCAAGAATTCATTTGAAAAAGTACACTATGCAAAAGGTCACAGATTTTAGTAACGAAAGTTTCATGATTAAAGCACCTTAACGTGTTTAGTCATAACAAAACTTTTATAAAACTCGTAAAATACGAATGGATACTAAAAAAAGCAATTTCGAAGTGGGAATATTACGGCGCAACAAAACGAAGCGCAATGCAGGTGATCTGATATCGCTCGTCCGCACCGGTCGAGTGGACCATATCGCTCGTTCACACCGGGCGAGTGGTCTAGTGGATGTGACGAGTTCACGTTGACGGTTTTCCGCTCGCCCCAATGGACACTAACACGAATGTGCTGAGCTTGGACCTAACATATAACCACACAATGCGACTCGTGAAGTGTTTTGCCATTTTCAGCGGTTCGAAGATTGGAGATCGGTTTAGAAACTCTGGTCTTGCTTTTTCTGTCCTTTTTCCGTCTTTTAAAACTTTAAATTGAACTTTAAAATAATAATACTTTTCGTGCGCTTGTATAGATAATAACAACAAAATTAAAATTTTGCAAAACCCACGACGGATACTTTGTAATCGAAAAGAATGAAATAATTTTAGTAAAACCCCCGACTAAAAGAAATAGATGAAACAACAATGATAATTTATATTTAACAAAATAAAGATAACAAATTTTTTTCACCTTCCTATTATTACAAAGGCAAAAAAACCCGTCGGGGGCTGCCTGAAATTAATTGAACGTATTAAATTAACAGTTGTACATAACGACTATGTATTCATTAAAAGAAGGTTACAATAATGAATATAAAATTGGTGCATTTCTACGCGACACATGCAATAGCTGGAAATTATTTACCTACTCCTTAGGTACTTAGGAATAAACATTAACTATTGTCTGCTCTGAAACTGGCTGAACGTACCAAATAGTTTTATGGCAATGTACTTAACTAATTGTAATAACGTTACATAAGTTGATATAAAATGTATGCGTAGGTACCTTACTGACCTCTACTTGACACATAATATTGAACAGTCTTTGGTAGAATGGTGAATGACCATCCTACAGATAGGTACAATACGTTATACAATACGTTAATTTGTACTACTAAATTATGAGTAGATATTGTTCTAGGTAGGCGCCTAGTCATTTCTTTAATGTTAACAGAGATTGGCAATGGCAGAATGGCAGCCCCCGACGGTTTTTTTGTTTTTGAAATAATAGGAAGGTGAAAAAAATAAGTTAGCTTTATTTGATACAACTACGTATTTGATATAACTAATTATCATTGCTGTTTTATCCATTTCTCTTAGTCGGGGGTTTTACTAAAATTATTTCTTTCTTTTTCGATTACGTTGTGGGTTTTGCAAAATTTTTATTTTTGTTGTTCTTTTAAACTTTTTAGAGTATCCTACGTTGCTAGTTAGCAACGTAGGATAGGCATCAGGCAGTAGCCTGATGTGACGTAGTAAGTAAGGTTAGAGACGTCATGTAAGTGGTGTATGTTACCGTATTAAATAAAGTATAATTTGGTGTGTTTTAAAATCCGATAAACCGACTTCAAATTCCGATAGATAATATTCTTAAATGTCTCGGACGAACGAAATCACCCCTCCCTTACTTTTCCTGACCGAAGGTCACGTGCAAAAAAATGAGTAAACACTGGCGACATCTAGTTATAATTCAAGTCTAATTTAGTTTGATGACACATGGATAAAACTGTTGACGCCCGTTGCTATGGAAATCATTAGGTGATAGTAAAATGATAAAAATTTAAAACTTTTTGTACAAAAAATTGGTTTCAATATTATTTAGAACGACTTTTGTACAATAAACTGGAAAAAAATCGCTCAGCCGGATTTCAAGCTGGAATTTTTTAAACATTGCAAATTTATACATGACTAAAACATGTTTAATGTGCTAGCTTATTTCATAACAATTCAACGAATTGTTATACTTATAGCTCTCTACAAAACTTCAGAGATATCGTCATTTTAAACACGCTCGACGATACCGCGCGAGACTCCCCACCAGCGCCACGACAGACGCGATAATTCATGCAAAATGGCCGCGACAGATGAAGGGATATTGTGATGAATGTAAAATCGGTTAACCATTTGCGGAGATATCAAGTAACATACATACATATAAAAAAAAACATATAGACGAACTGAGAACTTCCTCCTTTTTGAATTCGGTTAAAAAAAATGAATTGAAATTGAATTGAGATTGTTAAGCCGTTGGTTTTGGGCCTGACCTCACCTAGGTCGTTTCAGTCTGCCGTCCCATCAGATTATGAGAGTGAGGGAATAGAGAGTGCACCTGTGTTTGCGAAAGTATTTGGGCACTAGGTGTAATATATTCTGCGCACCTGGCTGGTCTCCGTTGTGACTAGCCGCCGGCCGAAGATCCGGCTAGGAGGACATAATCATCACCTATGTGTGTATCTTGGCTGAATTACGCTGAGATTTTGTGAGCAAAGCACCAGCTGCTCTCTGCTCATGTGCTCCGCAAGTGCTACTCAACTAACACTATCACTTACACAGTAAACACAGAATATCTAAAAAAACGTGACTTACAGCGCCCCCTGGCGAGTTAACACCATACAACTTAGATAAGAACCGTCGGCAATGAACCTCATACTTTAACAGAAAATTGTGTCTAAATTTTAAAAGATTGATTGCAGCGCCCCTTGGTTAGTAAACACTATACAACTTAGCTAAGAACCATCAGTAATGAACCTTATACCGTTTACAGAAAATTGTGTCTACATTTTAAAAGGTTGATTGCAGCGCTCCCTAGTGAGTAAACACTATACAACTTAGCTAAGAACCATCAGCAATGAACCTTATACCTTTTACAGAAAATTGTGTCTAAATCGATCAAACCATTCTGGACATAAATGTGAACATTGGTTATCATTAAAACATTCATTGCAGCGCCCCCTGGTGAGAAGACACCATACAATTTAGCTAAGAACCATCGCCAACGATCCCTATACCTTCTACAGAAAACCGTGTCTACATCGATCAAACCGTTCTTGAGATAAATGGAAATATTGGTTTTAGCCAAATGCACACACAACAACGCCTCCTAGTGAGTGATTACCATACCACCCAGCTAAGAACCATTGCCAACAAATTCCGAACCCAATACAGAAAACCGTAAGTATCTAAATCAGTCGAGCCGTTTTGTAGATACAATACAATACAATACAAATATTCTTTATTGCACATCAAATAATAAAAAAAAACAGAGAACACAAAAACAAATAAAGATAATGTACAATGGGCGGCCTTATCGCTAAGAGCGATCTCTTCCAGGCAACCTTAGGATGGACAAGAAGTGACTGAAAAAGTATAGACGGTGGCGTGTAAACAGAAATAATGTTTAGGCAGATAATTGGGAACATGTGCAAATACACACACACACACACACACCCTCATACAAATAAACAAACAACATCACGCATAGCCTAAACGCATATACCGTCTCCGTTCCGTCGCGAGTAAATGAAAAAAAATTCAAAATTAAAATTTGCAGTACATATTGTGACGTCAAAATTTTAAAACAGACCTATAAGGTCAAATGGGGTATCAAATGAAAGGTTTGTAGATTTCAAAACAGTATTTGAAATTTCTGTAGGTGTCATACTTTTTGAAATATTTTGAAAAAAATCGAAAATTTTACTATTACCCTCTATAATCTGAAGTTTGCAATCCGATACATCTGAAGTGTACCTTTAATTTTTAGGTATTCAATAAATAGCAAAGTCTTTAAGCGGTATCTATAGTACACTTAGAGCCTGGTTTAATGCTCTAAGATAGTACATATTGGTATACATACTTGACAAACGTTCTAAACCCTCGGCACGCGAGTATGATCACTAAGAATAGTTATACTTACAATGCACCTAGAATGTAGTTCAGGGTTTGAACAAAAATGGGTGTGTGGGTAAAGAAACGTCTAGGTCTCGTCTACGTGGCGTAAAACGAGCTTGAAAAAACTAATCTCACTGTAATCAATATGTATCTTGTTCTACAAAAAGAGATCTCTTTACTCTTGGTAGCTTGACTTCAGATATTCCGGTCCGTGCGGCGGATAGATCAAGTAGAGTCCAAACCTCAGTGAGTTTCACGATAGACGATTACTGATGCCAGGTAGTGTTGCGTGCTCATCAATTAGCAACGATCACTTTGGCTCAGGCAAGACTGGCTAGTACCTCAGGGATAGCTTTATTGATAGCTAGGCTTTGGCTTTGGCTACGAGATTAGTATCCGGTGATTTAGAGGAGATATTGCATCGGACGTGATACAAAGCAGGTTGTTTAGAGACGTAGCAAATGAAAATGAAAATGAAAATGGAACTTTGCAATACTTGTGTACTTGTGCAACCGCTTTTGTTTTATTCGAAATGGTTTTATTCTATCCCATTCTGATTGTGGACAGATTATGCAGACCTACTAACTGATAATAATTATAAACTTAGTTTAATACTTATACTTAATAAATATTTTTTTTTCTTTAATTTATACTGTTATTTGCCAACAAGGTTATCAGACCTGGACTAGCCCACTACTAATTATTCTCAAAAGCTTTTACGTACTTCCTGTCATAATGTACAGATTCCGTGACGTTGTGTCCACTGATAAGCTTTTTAATAAAATTAAACCAAGCTGGGCCGACCTTTTTCATACGGCAACTTAGAAATAAACCCCCGAGTGCGAGGGCTCCGTACCGTAAAAATCAGGCAACTTTTTCAAAGAACATCTAGTTTTCACTTGTTCGGAGACCCCTTTAAATTTTCGACTTGATTTTATTTATTGTATTTGTTGTTATTACAGTTGAATTTTATCTTATTTATAGAAAATTTCATGTGCCTACCTATTGTAGTTCAAGAGATACAGCCTTGACAAAACAAGAGCAAAAAAGGCTAAAAAATCACGTTTTTTTTATGGGAGCCCCCTTTAACTTTGATATTTATTTTATTTCTATTATTTTTTGTTCTAGCGGTAAGAGAATTACACATTCTCTGAAAATTTCAACTGTCAAAACCTGTTACGGTTCATGATATAGAGCCCTGTGACAGACGGACGGACGTACGTACAGCGGAGGCTTAGTAATAGGGTTCCGTTTTCACTCTTCGGGTACGGAACCCTAAAAACTATCTTCTATGCTGGCTTCAAGTTAGTAAGTACAATAAATTACGAGAAGATATTTTTCACGCATACTTGACTCTTTCCTTCGATAACTCATACGCAAATCAGATTCGCAATGTCTCAACAAGTCACGAATTATTGACAGATTTTATTGAAAACTGACTAGACTACGTTCCTAAATATAATTTGTGTTTTCCCTATATTCCGAGATTCAGTAACGAAATAACATCTTTAACATTACAAAATAAACGAATGTTATTTACCTTCAAATATTTAAATAAAAGTCCATGTTTTGATAAGCGGATATTATTGTCACCGAAACGTTCAAGTAAATTAGATCGCGAGATCGACAGGCCCACAAAATTTCAATCAGGTATGCTCCAGCAATTTCAGAATTTTATATTAAGGTCTATGAAAGACTTTCAAGAAAAATAAATTAAAGGTAGGGTGTCACCCTACCTTTAATTTATTCCCCATAGAAGTCTGAGAACACCTTTTTTGTAAATACGACAGTGAACGAGTAGGTAGATTTTGTAATGGATGGTAGAGTTTATTAGGAATGAATTTGTACAAAAATATAAATTATTTATGTTTTGTAAAAATAATTGAAGAGTTGTGGGCACATCAGTGAATCAGTACCCAAGGTAGATGATTACATAAGTGAACTTATACAAATGCGTAAAATATTACCGATATCTGTTTTAGTGAACCCCCTACTAAACAAGGTTTGTATTTAAGTACTTATACAGCCCAAATCCACAATCCTTGACTTACCTAAACTAATAAAACACTTTTTTGTGCCAAACCTTTTTGTTTTCTGATTAGCCGTATTAAGGTCCTAAGCGATAAAGTCCCAACACCTTCCCCCACCTCGATTTATGGAGACTATAAACTTGACAAAGCCACTTAAGGTTCGTCGGCGCAAACGGAAAACCCACCGCGCCGCCTCTGACGACAAACCACAGGCCACTTTGTAGCTTTGCCTTCTGGTCAAAATGAAATTATAATAAGTAGTCGAATGGACGTTACAGGGTGAGAGAAAGAGAGATAAAAAAATAATAACAATATTATATTTTTTCGTATGATATATTCGTTAAAATATTTTGATTTAAAAAACACTCAACAATAACAAACGATCTTTTTTTAATGAAAAACAGGTCTGTCCTATGAGTGGTGTGGATTTTGTGCCCAAATTTGAAATTGTAGTCGTACGTCATCGGAGGCAGTGACGTGACGGAAGGCTTGATTCATGCTTGATTCAGACCAAAGACCTTTCAGGTACGGCGGCCAACGGGTTGTACGAACTTACCATGTCTCTGTTTCAGACAGAATAAAGTCAACCGTCACATTTGTGCGCTTCAGTTGAAATTGTCACAACATGTAGCCAACTGAGATGACTGTAGCAAGTGGTTCGTCTGCAGCATCCTTTGGGAGTTTCCCTACGTAGGCTCTGAAAACTGTCGGATTCCATACTTAATGCCTCAGCCATTTGTTACAATAACGCCGGGGCGGAATAATACGGTGATTTGAAAGGGCTTTAGTGCTCAAACAGTTTTCAAAAGACGCTTGCTTAATGAAGAGAATTTGCTTCGAGCTTGCGTCTTAAGGGATTCGGAAATGTCTTTAGTAGACAGATAAATAATTGTTTTCTTAATTAAAAAAGGCAAGAGGCAGAATTTCATGTCTAGATTTCTAGTGAACCTACTATTGCTAGTTCAATTAGCTTCTCATAGGTGTGCATCCTCTTGACCTTTCCAATGGTTTCAGAGACTTTGGTTTTCAGATGTAACGCCCACGCTTCGGAAAATTGACGAGAAGTAAAGTTCACTAATTTAACAAAACATGTTATATTGTACAATTTGTCCCATTCAAAATAATTTGGAACTCTCATAACTTTCTGAGTAACCATATATACATTGTTACTAAAAATAATGCAAGAATGCATTTATTATGAAGTCTGTTACGGCGTAGCAGTATTTCGATAATCTCGTAGCATGTGCTACGCTTATTGCCACTCGTAGCACCACGTAGCACATCGTAACACTTGCCCTCCTTGCTACGACGCGACACAACGTGATATTACTAGTATTTTATATACCCTAGCTATAAAGAAAAAATATAATGCGAAACTCTAATATACCAGGGAATCTTACCCAGTCGTCGTCCCCAATTTATCGATTCGTTGTCTCTGACTTTTGATACAGTCTCTAAGCCTTACATTTATGATTTGAGGTGATTTTTGTGTTTTCTTGACATAAACGAGATAACGTAACACTACTTTCTTTTTACATCTCCTTATATCAATGTACCTGTTGTGCTATTAAATGTGGAATAGTCCATGATTGTCATACTTCCATTTTGTCGCATAAATACCAGATGTATGTATTTTTTGGTTGACACGAAATATACACTCATGCCATCCCGTTGTTTATCATATACAGTGAATTACTTGCTCGGATTATTTCTCCGCTCATTGGTTTTTTCATTTCATTGTTTTTGTTTTTTTTAGCATGCAGCTATTGAGTGGCGAATATAATCTGAGCTAGTCACTCACTGAATGAATGACATGACTCTCTTTACAAATAGCGTAAAAGTTTAAGATCGTGTAAATTTCAGCCTCTCTGTAGCAAGACACACCGTCTCTTTGTGTACAGAGGTGGAATGGAATGGTCCATTGAAGCGCCAGGCTGCAGGCCGCGCGGCGATCGATGGCGCCGCGCAACAAGTCCCCGCTTGTAGCCGGAACACTGACAGCTTGGAGTACTATCGTGGGAGATGCGAGTACCAGGCGTCCACTCAACTTCTACCTATTGATTTTGGCAGTTGCATCCGAGCAAATCAGTAAGGGGTTTTCAAATGGAACAAAATACATATTTTAAGCCTTGGTCTCTTGATCACTACGCACTATGCTAAGTACTGCGTCTGCCCCTTACCGCTGACGCAGACTTCGACGGAACAAAAGACCACTCTTAACATTTTTCCGGCACCTCATAGCGCATAACGCAACGTACTGCGTAGTGATCAAGATACCAAGGCTTAATCCGTCGATGCATATCTTTAATCACTAATTTTTTTGATGACGACTTCAGATCTGTTTTAATACGATCGTTAGTGTAATGCCTGGTTAACACTTTGTTGGTATCGAGTGCGAGTGACAAGTGTAAGTGTTAACTACTAGTAAAAACAGCGTGTATACGGGAGAGATTATTAAAATCAGCTTGTAAACGGATGAATTTTACTAATCACTAATTACTTGCACTTGCCACTCGCACTTGCTACTTAACACAGTGTAACTGAGGGTTACATTTTGTTAAAACTAGATTAGGGAAGATATTGTATCGAAATAAAAACCTTTTTGAATGTACATTAATCATCGTTTAATTCAAAGATAAGGTATGTATTGTATTAGCATATTATTATTGTTTACATTAAGTTTAGTAGAAATATTTTGACATAAATTCTTGATAGCAGGAAGAAGTTTAGTAATATTTATGGACACAAAGATTGATGACAAACTACGTCTATAATAAAGATTAAATTAACCCTAGCCTCAATATTTCTACACATTGTCAAATCCATCAGTGCTCAGTGTCCCAAAAACTCATTTGATGTTATAACTTTGGAAAAAAACGTAAAATATAAATACACAAGTAATAGCTGTCTAGAAAAAGGTATTTTTATCTACATAGAATATACCATTAATACCAATATACAATTAGGTACTTACAAAATAATTACCACTTCTACGGTTCACATTTATCTTAAGTTTAAGTACATTTATAGTAATCGAAATCACATTTTTAAATCATTCACTTTACGTTCAAATTAAAACTTTGGTAACAACTTGTAAAAAAATACAAATATTTAACTCATTTTGTACGTAAGTATGTAAATATAGAATTTATTTAATGAAATTTTTTTCAAAAAAGGCACATTTATAATCTGGAAACATTAAACACAGACTCTATTGGTGTATCATATATCAAAAGTTAAATAAGTCTAAAACTACAATCAAGGACAGATGTAATTCTACAAGCGATAACATTGCGAAAAAAAATAATTTAATTAATTCGGAAACAAAACTATTTTTGGTTGTAAATAAATCGTTTATTTACTTTTATCTATTTACAATTTAAAGAATACTAAACTGATGAATAGAAACTGGTATAAAATACAAATGTACGACAC
>OY759181.1:10866055-10914252 GCA_963662085.1 Eupithecia inturbata | reverse complement strand
CTCAACACGAGGTTTCGGAGCCGATTTTGGGGAATATTCTCCCATTCTTCTGTATACAAAATAATATTAAATAATTTTTGTTAAACTCTTTTCGAGTACTTTTTATTTCGAAAGTACCTATATCATGTGTACTTAAAAAAAATTGCAATTTTAAAAGTGTGAGTTTCGCAGGCCTTTTTACTCGTATTAGGCGTCTGTGTACACCTGACATGTGTTAAACATTGACCGTTCTTTAGTTATCTATATTTTCTTCGAAATAGAATAGCTACCAATGATATTTTGCTAGTCTCATAATGCTTAAGGTTGACGCTACCACAGTACCGTGGCATGGCAACGTGGTTGCCTACCTTCCCACCATTATTTCAGCAGCGTAACTTTCGCTCTAGTCACCTGTAGGTGAGATGTTGTACTTTGCAATATATGCGTATTATCTATCTATGTTTATTTATGTATATCCTTAGAAAGCAATCTTAGTTAGAAGTTGCGTAATGGAGTCTACACACCAAAGTTGGCGAGCAGCCGACAAGTTGAGAAAACACTGTCGGCTGCCTAAAATATTCATATTCTGAAATGTCGCTCCTACTCCCGGGCTGTGTCGCCGACATTGGTCTGTAGACTTCATTAGTTACAATATTAAGTCCCCAACTCCAAATAACTATCTCGATAAATTTGGAACGACTCGATACACGAATCTACTAACTTACGGTTGGAATAGCTCAGATTTATCGAAATAGTTGTTTCCGAAAACATCGGAATCGATGTCTCAGTCGGGCTCCGTAATCCCGATCCATGCGCTATTTCGCCTCGGTATCGAAATAAAATGTCTCACAGAGATTTATCGCAGAGATTGCGTAGATTAAACTATCACAATATGTGTGCAAATGGTGTTGCTTGTCCACGCAAATACAACATTACATATTTAATGTACGAGTTTGTATATTAATGAATTGAATGTGCCCACGCCGCCATGCCTAGCGTGCAATGGGGCTTATGGCTTTTCTCAATAATTAGAACCAATAAATCGTTTTCTAAGGGAGATCTAAGTCCAGCAAGGGACTGATATGACTGGTGTTGTTGTTCTTAGTAAGGGGACAAGTTTTGTAGTCGGTAGAAATTGAATGGCCGCGGTAGGTTTTTCCCGTGGTTCGGCGAAAATGGCGAGAGAGGGGTCACCGGAGAGGTTTTAGTGGGTATTACGTCCTTATCAGGACGTCGAGTCCCACATAATTCTGGTCGCCCCCAGACCAGTCTATTCGTAAACGAATTTCCTCGACCAAGAAAAAAAAATAAAAAAAAAAGTAGCAATTAAATAAATAATCACCAAAAAATGTAATAATTTTATATATTTAAGTAAATTGGTAAGCAATGGCAACAAAATCAGAAGCCGAAAACATGTCACAGTCCTATTACCTACTTTAGATAATCTATTCTGATAATATAAAACTGAAATTAATTTTGTCTGTCTGTCTGTTACCTTTTCATGTCTAAACGGCTGAACAGTGTTTAATTAAATTTTGCTAAAAGTTAGACGGCATCCCGAGGACGGACGTATAGGCTACATTTTATCCCGAAAAAGCGAGAGTGAAGCCGTGGGCTGAAACTTGTTGGTTTTTTCATTGAGTTGAATAGTATTGGTCTGTTAAAGAATTCAGTCAAAGGGGGTTGAAGATTTTGGCCCTAACATCGGAGCCCAAATTATATTTTTTTTTTTCAAAATCTCCGCATACTCTTGAGTGTAAGACGCTTAAAAAAATAAATAATGTCCTAATCTCTACCTGCCAACAGACCAACATTATTGATATTAATTAATAATGATTTCTGGGCCACATGTGAGAATGTTCATTATTAATTAAGAATGTTTGATAAGTAGGTCGTAGTTAACCAGCTCAAATTCATAATGAAAACGTCAAATTACGATACTTTATATTTAACTAGCCGCAGCCCGCGGCTTCGCACGCTTTTTTCCGGAATAAAAGGTAACCTATGTCCGACCTCGGGATACCATCGACCTCGCTGCCAAATTTCACCGAGATCCGTTCAGCCGTTCTTGAGTTATACATAGTGTAACTAACACGACTTTCTTTTATATATAGAGGTATAGATAGATAGTAAAACTAGCTAGGTACTGCCTTTTTTGGAATGTTTTCATTCCAACCGATGTGTTATTCCAGTTCCAGATCTTTATGTGTGCAAAATTTCATCCCGATTCATTCAGTAGTTTTGGCGTTGTTTCGGCCAAACATCTTCACAACGACACAAACTTTCGCATTTTTAATATTAGCAGGATGAATTATTTTCAAGGAATAACTGAGTAAAATGCCCATGCGTAAATAGATTATAATAAATCATTCATTCATTTATTAAAATTTAGTATTATTTATTTATTACTAGCTGCTGCCCGCGGCTTCGCACGCTTTTTGCAAGACATAAATTAACCTATTTTCGTCCCCGGGGTACAGTCATCATCATCAACCTTCCTGCAAAATTTCACTCCTTTCAGCCGTTTAGGCGTGAAAAGGTAACAGACAGACAGACAGATAGGCAGATAGATAGACAGACATAGTTCCTTTCGAGTGTATAATATTAACATTGTTAGATCCAACATATTTGGAATATTTTTTACTATAAGTACATGGAGATTTGGTTAAATCCGTAGTAGGTTTATTATAGGTAAATTTTGATATAAATACGCAATTATTGGTCGTAGTTAATTATATCGCAGTCCGTGAGTGCGGTCGCGCCGGGCTGTGGTTTGGAGACCACGACCAGGGTTGTCCACCAACATGGCGGATAATTTATTGTGTCCAATGAGTCTTGGACCCGCATGTGGACCCTAATATTTTATCTGAAAGCTTAGTTAGCATTCTAAATCATTATAAAATATATTGCGGGTTTGTTATTGGGTAAATATTCTCGAGTTTATTTATATTCAATATTAGCTGTACCCGCGACTTTGTTCGTGATCGCCATGCCTGCCGACTAATTAGGTATTATTTGACCACAGTTACTCTCATATTATGAAAAGGTGTGAAAAGGAATTTAAATGTGTAGAATTGGCCCCGTTACAATTTTAATATATATGTATTTACCTAGATTGTGTATAAATCGTGTAGGGTCTACGCGGGATAGCATGCTGTCATCTCTTACAATATTTATTGCTGAATATTCTAAGTGTCATCTTCAATCCCATTCTTTATTTACACGACTTTTTGCTACGACTCGGCATGTGTCAGTGTCAAGAAGTGTCATAAACTGCGAAAACAAAATATTTTTCGCTTCTTACTCGTGGTTCCGTTCAGCTGAGGCCCTATTCTGCTAAACTAATCGCTTTACTATGACAGTGTTATCGTCACAGAATGACAAGTTTTGGTATTTTACCTTAGATGAAAAAAAATATGATGAATACAGATGGAGGGAAGCGCGACAGAGTGTCAAGTTTGAAACTATTAATTTATCTCTCCGTGAAAATAGCACCGCACGGACTTTCTGGAGTTTCATACATCTAAGGATTCTACGTGACGATTCTGCGGCGATACCATTGTCGTAGTGAAGCAATTCTATAGCTGAATTGGGCCCCTGGTCCGGATGACTGGACCACCGATTGATTTTTCGATAGTAGGTAAATACAGTTGAATGTAAAAATAGAAAAAACAAAACTGAGTGAAAAAACTTTGGTGGTACAGTTAACTGAAAAAATAAATTTGTCGGTGGTACAGTCAACTGGACCAGCTGAACTGAACCACCAAACAACATGTTCATGAAGATTGCATGGACCATTTGTACATTTTACTTTGTCTGAAATAGGTATTGGGTCGAAGGTACCTAACTAATGGGCACGCCTTGGAAGAAAATAAAAAGATCATAAGTCAAGAAACTAACCTAAAACATTTTTTTTTAAATCTAGTAGGCTCGGCGTGATGCGCGGTCAAAGAATTTGAATTTCATCCCCTCTCCCAGGGGAACCGTAATAAATATTAAGATAAAAAGTATTCTATATCTTTTCCCGTAGTACGAACACAAATCGTGCCAAGTTTAATTTGAATTCATTCAGTAGTTTCGGTGTGATGCACGGCCAAAGAATTTGATTTTCACTCCTTCTCCCAAGAGAACCGTACTGAATTCCGGGATTAACGGTATCCTATGTCCTTCCTCGTGGTATTAACCAAAATCCTGTCAGATTTCATTTGAATTTATTCAGTAGTTTCGGCGCGGCCAAGATACAGACAGACCCACAAAAATACATGAAAAAATATTACAGTTTTGGCTTCAGTACCGACAATAATAGAGTACCAACCAAAAAAATATATATTCAAAGTATCTTCAATGTACAGCTGTTACTGTTTTATTGTATGTATGTCAAAATTGCCCTTGATTCGTTGGTCCTTCATACAAAATATTTTCAATTGTACCATTGGGTCAGTGGGTTATGTCGTTACAGATTTGTATTGGCGAATTAATCAAACACCTTTGTTGGCAATAAAGGTACAAAATAATGCGAACTTCTTTCGCAGATTTTTCCAATACGTTTAATACGGTTCCACAATGGTAAATAGATAGATAGATAGATAGATAATACTTTATTGCACACTTAACTTAGAAATAAATGTCCCGTTGTGAATGACTTTAGTGTTTATAACCATGATGGATTTAAAATATTTAATAGTTTCTTGGTTCTTAAAACAATTGCTTTCTTCTAAGGATTTTTAATTAATTCATTTTTGTAATAAAGCTATGCAGCGATAAAAAATTACTCCATTTGAGTATGAGAGTGGAGTATCGAGAGTGCACCTGTGTTTGCGTGCACGCTTGTGCACTATATAGCACCTGCCTAGTCTCCGTTGAGACTGGCTACCGTGGCCAATATTTGGCTAGGAAGGTATTGTCATGATCAGGTACCTACTGTTATATGTTGTTGTCGAAATACCTACGATCAAGTAATATAAGCAGAAGTTGCTCCGGTAACAAAGCACCTGAACCTGCGCTGAACGGGGAATCAGGTTCGTGGATTGCGTTTTCAATTAGATTGTCATTTATCATCTCTACTAAAGCAAGTTGGTTTTGGATTACCTAATTTGAAGAAACTAATTAGGAAAGTAAATATTTTTTAGACTAGACCTGCTCGGAAAGTGACTTATTCCTTTTCCAAACTTAAGCTAAATAGTACGTCATTGCAGGAGTACTAGAATGCGGGTCGAAAAAATCTATGGAATTTCATTTCTCACGCGTTTGCCGGGAGATAATAATGTATGGAAATCCATTTCTAACGTGTTATTTTTTTTTAATTTTCTGAAATTTCTTTACCTAAGGTTATTTTCATTAAAGGTTAAACTACACAAAGTTTTTACTCCGAGTCCGCCATATGATAGCGGCCTTTTCCGTTCTCAGAACAGTAATTAAAAAAAAGGAACAAAGTGCCTGAGGCGCAAAAATTTCTTCAAAATTTACATTAGAGTTGGTAATTTTATTAATTCTACAGAATGTCGATGTCGATGTGAGTGATAGTGAAGATTTTATGACACCGCCAGTAATAAAAGAAACTGCTCAAGCAGTGATTAAGAACCTATTACCCTAGAAAACCAGAAATAAATACAACAAGAGTTATGAGATTTCGTGTATTGGAAAAACGAGAAGAGTGCAACATCTTTTTCGGAAAATGATTTATTTTCCTCGTGTAGTGCAAATCACTATGTGCCACTCAGGAGAAAATGCGATTCCTACTTCGTGTGTTTTAAGGCTCAAACGACACACTTGATAGGAATCAGTCACTTTATCACCTCGGTGAACAATGTACTATTGAAGATCAGATTTCATCTTCATTCTTTGATATTATTTAATTACATATGCTACGCCGTCATCGCAATCTAGTGCTACGGGCTACGGCGTAGAGATCGTCGGTCTACTACGACGTCGGTGGTAGCAAGCATCTGAACTACAGAATTCTACAGCAGCGTAGCAAGCTTCGTAGAGTTGTTGTTAAATTGAGACAAAACTAATAATGAAAATTATTAGAATAATTATTGGAAATAGTCCAAGAATTCATTTGAAAAAGTACACTATGCAAAAGGTCACAGATTTTAGTAACGAAAGTTTCATGATTAAAGCACCTTAACGTGTTTAGTCATAACAAAACTTTTATAAAACTCGTAAAATACGAATGGATACTAAAAAAAGCAATTTCGAAGTGGGAATATTACGGCGCAACAAAACGAAGCGCAATGCAGGTGATCTGATATCGCTCGTCCGCACCGGTCGAGTGGACCATATCGCTCGTTCACACCGGGCGAGTGGTCTAGTGGATGTGACGAGTTCACGTTGACGGTTTTCCGCTCGCCCCAATGGACACTAACACGAATGTGCTGAGCTTGGACCTAACATATAACCACACAATGCGACTCGTGAAGTGTTTTGCCATTTTCAGCGGTTCGAAGATTGGAGATCGGTTTAGAAACTCTGGTCTTGCTTTTTCTGTCCTTTTTCCGTCTTTTAAAACTTTAAATTGAACTTTAAAATAATAATACTTTTCGTGCGCTTGTATAGATAATAACAACAAAATTAAAATTTTGCAAAACCCACGACGGATACTTTGTAATCGAAAAGAATGAAATAATTTTAGTAAAACCCCCGACTAAAAGAAATAGATGAAACAACAATGATAATTTATATTTAACAAAATAAAGATAACAAATTTTTTTCACCTTCCTATTATTACAAAGGCAAAAAAACCCGTCGGGGGCTGCCTGAAATTAATTGAACGTATTAAATTAACAGTTGTACATAACGACTATGTATTCATTAAAAGAAGGTTACAATAATGAATATAAAATTGGTGCATTTCTACGCGACACATGCAATAGCTGGAAATTATTTACCTACTCCTTAGGTACTTAGGAATAAACATTAACTATTGTCTGCTCTGAAACTGGCTGAACGTACCAAATAGTTTTATGGCAATGTACTTAACTAATTGTAATAACGTTACATAAGTTGATATAAAATGTATGCGTAGGTACCTTACTGACCTCTACTTGACACATAATATTGAACAGTCTTTGGTAGAATGGTGAATGACCATCCTACAGATAGGTACAATACGTTATACAATACGTTAATTTGTACTACTAAATTATGAGTAGATATTGTTCTAGGTAGGCGCCTAGTCATTTCTTTAATGTTAACAGAGATTGGCAATGGCAGAATGGCAGCCCCCGACGGTTTTTTTGTTTTTGAAATAATAGGAAGGTGAAAAAAATAAGTTAGCTTTATTTGATACAACTACGTATTTGATATAACTAATTATCATTGCTGTTTTATCCATTTCTCTTAGTCGGGGGTTTTACTAAAATTATTTCTTTCTTTTTCGATTACGTTGTGGGTTTTGCAAAATTTTTATTTTTGTTGTTCTTTTAAACTTTTTAGAGTATCCTACGTTGCTAGTTAGCAACGTAGGATAGGCATCAGGCAGTAGCCTGATGTGACGTAGTAAGTAAGGTTAGAGACGTCATGTAAGTGGTGTATGTTACCGTATTAAATAAAGTATAATTTGGTGTGTTTTAAAATCCGATAAACCGACTTCAAATTCCGATAGATAATATTCTTAAATGTCTCGGACGAACGAAATCACCCCTCCCTTACTTTTCCTGACCGAAGGTCACGTGCAAAAAAATGAGTAAACACTGGCGACATCTAGTTATAATTCAAGTCTAATTTAGTTTGATGACACATGGATAAAACTGTTGACGCCCGTTGCTATGGAAATCATTAGGTGATAGTAAAATGATAAAAATTTAAAACTTTTTGTACAAAAAATTGGTTTCAATATTATTTAGAACGACTTTTGTACAATAAACTGGAAAAAAATCGCTCAGCCGGATTTCAAGCTGGAATTTTTTAAACATTGCAAATTTATACATGACTAAAACATGTTTAATGTGCTAGCTTATTTCATAACAATTCAACGAATTGTTATACTTATAGCTCTCTACAAAACTTCAGAGATATCGTCATTTTAAACACGCTCGACGATACCGCGCGAGACTCCCCACCAGCGCCACGACAGACGCGATAATTCATGCAAAATGGCCGCGACAGATGAAGGGATATTGTGATGAATGTAAAATCGGTTAACCATTTGCGGAGATATCAAGTAACATACATACATATAAAAAAAAACATATAGACGAACTGAGAACTTCCTCCTTTTTGAATTCGGTTAAAAAAAATGAATTGAAATTGAATTGAGATTGTTAAGCCGTTGGTTTTGGGCCTGACCTCACCTAGGTCGTTTCAGTCTGCCGTCCCATCAGATTATGAGAGTGAGGGAATAGAGAGTGCACCTGTGTTTGCGAAAGTATTTGGGCACTAGGTGTAATATATTCTGCGCACCTGGCTGGTCTCCGTTGTGACTAGCCGCCGGCCGAAGATCCGGCTAGGAGGACATAATCATCACCTATGTGTGTATCTTGGCTGAATTACGCTGAGATTTTGTGAGCAAAGCACCAGCTGCTCTCTGCTCATGTGCTCCGCAAGTGCTACTCAACTAACACTATCACTTACACAGTAAACACAGAATATCTAAAAAAACGTGACTTACAGCGCCCCCTGGCGAGTTAACACCATACAACTTAGATAAGAACCGTCGGCAATGAACCTCATACTTTAACAGAAAATTGTGTCTAAATTTTAAAAGATTGATTGCAGCGCCCCTTGGTTAGTAAACACTATACAACTTAGCTAAGAACCATCAGTAATGAACCTTATACCGTTTACAGAAAATTGTGTCTACATTTTAAAAGGTTGATTGCAGCGCTCCCTAGTGAGTAAACACTATACAACTTAGCTAAGAACCATCAGCAATGAACCTTATACCTTTTACAGAAAATTGTGTCTAAATCGATCAAACCATTCTGGACATAAATGTGAACATTGGTTATCATTAAAACATTCATTGCAGCGCCCCCTGGTGAGAAGACACCATACAATTTAGCTAAGAACCATCGCCAACGATCCCTATACCTTCTACAGAAAACCGTGTCTACATCGATCAAACCGTTCTTGAGATAAATGGAAATATTGGTTTTAGCCAAATGCACACACAACAACGCCTCCTAGTGAGTGATTACCATACCACCCAGCTAAGAACCATTGCCAACAAATTCCGAACCCAATACAGAAAACCGTAAGTATCTAAATCAGTCGAGCCGTTTTGTAGATACAATACAATACAATACAAATATTCTTTATTGCACATCAAATAATAAAAAAAAACAGAGAACACAAAAACAAATAAAGATAATGTACAATGGGCGGCCTTATCGCTAAGAGCGATCTCTTCCAGGCAACCTTAGGATGGACAAGAAGTGACTGAAAAAGTATAGACGGTGGCGTGTAAACAGAAATAATGTTTAGGCAGATAATTGGGAACATGTGCAAATACACACACACACACACACACCCTCATACAAATAAACAAACAACATCACGCATAGCCTAAACGCATATACCGTCTCCGTTCCGTCGCGAGTAAATGAAAAAAAATTCAAAATTAAAATTTGCAGTACATATTGTGACGTCAAAATTTTAAAACAGACCTATAAGGTCAAATGGGGTATCAAATGAAAGGTTTGTAGATTTCAAAACAGTATTTGAAATTTCTGTAGGTGTCATACTTTTTGAAATATTTTGAAAAAAATCGAAAATTTTACTATTACCCTCTATAATCTGAAGTTTGCAATCCGATACATCTGAAGTGTACCTTTAATTTTTAGGTATTCAATAAATAGCAAAGTCTTTAAGCGGTATCTATAGTACACTTAGAGCCTGGTTTAATGCTCTAAGATAGTACATATTGGTATACATACTTGACAAACGTTCTAAACCCTCGGCACGCGAGTATGATCACTAAGAATAGTTATACTTACAATGCACCTAGAATGTAGTTCAGGGTTTGAACAAAAATGGGTGTGTGGGTAAAGAAACGTCTAGGTCTCGTCTACGTGGCGTAAAACGAGCTTGAAAAAACTAATCTCACTGTAATCAATATGTATCTTGTTCTACAAAAAGAGATCTCTTTACTCTTGGTAGCTTGACTTCAGATATTCCGGTCCGTGCGGCGGATAGATCAAGTAGAGTCCAAACCTCAGTGAGTTTCACGATAGACGATTACTGATGCCAGGTAGTGTTGCGTGCTCATCAATTAGCAACGATCACTTTGGCTCAGGCAAGACTGGCTAGTACCTCAGGGATAGCTTTATTGATAGCTAGGCTTTGGCTTTGGCTACGAGATTAGTATCCGGTGATTTAGAGGAGATATTGCATCGGACGTGATACAAAGCAGGTTGTTTAGAGACGTAGCAAATGAAAATGAAAATGAAAATGGAACTTTGCAATACTTGTGTACTTGTGCAACCGCTTTTGTTTTATTCGAAATGGTTTTATTCTATCCCATTCTGATTGTGGACAGATTATGCAGACCTACTAACTGATAATAATTATAAACTTAGTTTAATACTTATACTTAATAAATATTTTTTTTTCTTTAATTTATACTGTTATTTGCCAACAAGGTTATCAGACCTGGACTAGCCCACTACTAATTATTCTCAAAAGCTTTTACGTACTTCCTGTCATAATGTACAGATTCCGTGACGTTGTGTCCACTGATAAGCTTTTTAATAAAATTAAACCAAGCTGGGCCGACCTTTTTCATACGGCAACTTAGAAATAAACCCCCGAGTGCGAGGGCTCCGTACCGTAAAAATCAGGCAACTTTTTCAAAGAACATCTAGTTTTCACTTGTTCGGAGACCCCTTTAAATTTTCGACTTGATTTTATTTATTGTATTTGTTGTTATTACAGTTGAATTTTATCTTATTTATAGAAAATTTCATGTGCCTACCTATTGTAGTTCAAGAGATACAGCCTTGACAAAACAAGAGCAAAAAAGGCTAAAAAATCACGTTTTTTTTATGGGAGCCCCCTTTAACTTTGATATTTATTTTATTTCTATTATTTTTTGTTCTAGCGGTAAGAGAATTACACATTCTCTGAAAATTTCAACTGTCAAAACCTGTTACGGTTCATGATATAGAGCCCTGTGACAGACGGACGGACGTACGTACAGCGGAGGCTTAGTAATAGGGTTCCGTTTTCACTCTTCGGGTACGGAACCCTAAAAACTATCTTCTATGCTGGCTTCAAGTTAGTAAGTACAATAAATTACGAGAAGATATTTTTCACGCATACTTGACTCTTTCCTTCGATAACTCATACGCAAATCAGATTCGCAATGTCTCAACAAGTCACGAATTATTGACAGATTTTATTGAAAACTGACTAGACTACGTTCCTAAATATAATTTGTGTTTTCCCTATATTCCGAGATTCAGTAACGAAATAACATCTTTAACATTACAAAATAAACGAATGTTATTTACCTTCAAATATTTAAATAAAAGTCCATGTTTTGATAAGCGGATATTATTGTCACCGAAACGTTCAAGTAAATTAGATCGCGAGATCGACAGGCCCACAAAATTTCAATCAGGTATGCTCCAGCAATTTCAGAATTTTATATTAAGGTCTATGAAAGACTTTCAAGAAAAATAAATTAAAGGTAGGGTGTCACCCTACCTTTAATTTATTCCCCATAGAAGTCTGAGAACACCTTTTTTGTAAATACGACAGTGAACGAGTAGGTAGATTTTGTAATGGATGGTAGAGTTTATTAGGAATGAATTTGTACAAAAATATAAATTATTTATGTTTTGTAAAAATAATTGAAGAGTTGTGGGCACATCAGTGAATCAGTACCCAAGGTAGATGATTACATAAGTGAACTTATACAAATGCGTAAAATATTACCGATATCTGTTTTAGTGAACCCCCTACTAAACAAGGTTTGTATTTAAGTACTTATACAGCCCAAATCCACAATCCTTGACTTACCTAAACTAATAAAACACTTTTTTGTGCCAAACCTTTTTGTTTTCTGATTAGCCGTATTAAGGTCCTAAGCGATAAAGTCCCAACACCTTCCCCCACCTCGATTTATGGAGACTATAAACTTGACAAAGCCACTTAAGGTTCGTCGGCGCAAACGGAAAACCCACCGCGCCGCCTCTGACGACAAACCACAGGCCACTTTGTAGCTTTGCCTTCTGGTCAAAATGAAATTATAATAAGTAGTCGAATGGACGTTACAGGGTGAGAGAAAGAGAGATAAAAAAATAATAACAATATTATATTTTTTCGTATGATATATTCGTTAAAATATTTTGATTTAAAAAACACTCAACAATAACAAACGATCTTTTTTTAATGAAAAACAGGTCTGTCCTATGAGTGGTGTGGATTTTGTGCCCAAATTTGAAATTGTAGTCGTACGTCATCGGAGGCAGTGACGTGACGGAAGGCTTGATTCATGCTTGATTCAGACCAAAGACCTTTCAGGTACGGCGGCCAACGGGTTGTACGAACTTACCATGTCTCTGTTTCAGACAGAATAAAGTCAACCGTCACATTTGTGCGCTTCAGTTGAAATTGTCACAACATGTAGCCAACTGAGATGACTGTAGCAAGTGGTTCGTCTGCAGCATCCTTTGGGAGTTTCCCTACGTAGGCTCTGAAAACTGTCGGATTCCATACTTAATGCCTCAGCCATTTGTTACAATAACGCCGGGGCGGAATAATACGGTGATTTGAAAGGGCTTTAGTGCTCAAACAGTTTTCAAAAGACGCTTGCTTAATGAAGAGAATTTGCTTCGAGCTTGCGTCTTAAGGGATTCGGAAATGTCTTTAGTAGACAGATAAATAATTGTTTTCTTAATTAAAAAAGGCAAGAGGCAGAATTTCATGTCTAGATTTCTAGTGAACCTACTATTGCTAGTTCAATTAGCTTCTCATAGGTGTGCATCCTCTTGACCTTTCCAATGGTTTCAGAGACTTTGGTTTTCAGATGTAACGCCCACGCTTCGGAAAATTGACGAGAAGTAAAGTTCACTAATTTAACAAAACATGTTATATTGTACAATTTGTCCCATTCAAAATAATTTGGAACTCTCATAACTTTCTGAGTAACCATATATACATTGTTACTAAAAATAATGCAAGAATGCATTTATTATGAAGTCTGTTACGGCGTAGCAGTATTTCGATAATCTCGTAGCATGTGCTACGCTTATTGCCACTCGTAGCACCACGTAGCACATCGTAACACTTGCCCTCCTTGCTACGACGCGACACAACGTGATATTACTAGTATTTTATATACCCTAGCTATAAAG
This sequence comes from Eupithecia inturbata, assembly GCA_963662085.1. Lineage (NCBI taxonomy): Eukaryota > Metazoa > Arthropoda > Insecta > Lepidoptera > Geometridae > Eupithecia > Eupithecia inturbata. Next base: position 10,900,972 of record OY759181.1, on the reverse strand, counting down.
AAAAAATATAATGCGAAACTCTAATATACCAGGGAATCTTACCCAGTCGTCGTCCCCAATTTATCGATTCGTTGTCTCTGACTTTTGATACAGTCTCTAAGCCTTACATTTATGATTTGAGGTGATTTTTGTGTTTTCTTGACATAAACGAGATAACGTAACACTACTTTCTTTTTACATCTCCTTATATCAATGTACCTGTTGTGCTATTAAATGTGGAATAGTCCATGATTGTCATACTTCCATTTTGTCGCATAAATACCAGATGTATGTATTTTTTGGTTGACACGAAATATACACTCATGCCATCCCGTTGTTTATCATATACAGTGAATTACTTGCTCGGATTATTTCTCCGCTCATTGGTTTTTTCATTTCATTGTTTTTGTTTTTTTTAGCATGCAGCTATTGAGTGGCGAATATAATCTGAGCTAGTCACTCACTGAATGAATGACATGACTCTCTTTACAAATAGCGTAAAAGTTTAAGATCGTGTAAATTTCAGCCTCTCTGTAGCAAGACACACCGTCTCTTTGTGTACAGAGGTGGAATGGAATGGTCCATTGAAGCGCCAGGCTGCAGGCCGCGCGGCGATCGATGGCGCCGCGCAACAAGTCCCCGCTTGTAGCCGGAACACTGACAGCTTGGAGTACTATCGTGGGAGATGCGAGTACCAGGCGTCCACTCAACTTCTACCTATTGATTTTGGCAGTTGCATCCGAGCAAATCAGTAAGGGGTTTTCAAATGGAACAAAATACATATTTTAAGCCTTGGTCTCTTGATCACTACGCACTATGCTAAGTACTGCGTCTGCCCCTTACCGCTGACGCAGACTTCGACGGAACAAAAGACCACTCTTAACATTTTTCCGGCACCTCATAGCGCATAACGCAACGTACTGCGTAGTGATCAAGATACCAAGGCTTAATCCGTCGATGCATATCTTTAATCACTAATTTTTTTGATGACGACTTCAGATCTGTTTTAATACGATCGTTAGTGTAATGCCTGGTTAACACTTTGTTGGTATCGAGTGCGAGTGACAAGTGTAAGTGTTAACTACTAGTAAAAACAGCGTGTATACGGGAGAGATTATTAAAATCAGCTTGTAAACGGATGAATTTTACTAATCACTAATTACTTGCACTTGCCACTCGCACTTGCTACTTAACACAGTGTAACTGAGGGTTACATTTTGTTAAAACTAGATTAGGGAAGATATTGTATCGAAATAAAAACCTTTTTGAATGTACATTAATCATCGTTTAATTCAAAGATAAGGTATGTATTGTATTAGCATATTATTATTGTTTACATTAAGTTTAGTAGAAATATTTTGACATAAATTCTTGATAGCAGGAAGAAGTTTAGTAATATTTATGGACACAAAGATTGATGACAAACTACGTCTATAATAAAGATTAAATTAACCCTAGCCTCAATATTTCTACACATTGTCAAATCCATCAGTGCTCAGTGTCCCAAAAACTCATTTGATGTTATAACTTTGGAAAAAAACGTAAAATATAAATACACAAGTAATAGCTGTCTAGAAAAAGGTATTTTTATCTACATAGAATATACCATTAATACCAATATACAATTAGGTACTTACAAAATAATTACCACTTCTACGGTTCACATTTATCTTAAGTTTAAGTACATTTATAGTAATCGAAATCACATTTTTAAATCATTCACTTTACGTTCAAATTAAAACTTTGGTAACAACTTGTAAAAAAATACAAATATTTAACTCATTTTGTACGTAAGTATGTAAATATAGAATTTATTTAATGAAATTTTTTTCAAAAAAGGCACATTTATAATCTGGAAACATTAAACACAGACTCTATTGGTGTATCATATATCAAAAGTTAAATAAGTCTAAAACTACAATCAAGGACAGATGTAATTCTACAAGCGATAACATTGCGAAAAAAAATAATTTAATTAATTCGGAAACAAAACTATTTTTGGTTGTAAATAAATCGTTTATTTACTTTTATCTATTTACAATTTAAAGAATACTAAACTGATGAATAGAAACTGGTATAAAATACAAATGTACGACACTATCATTACTACTTATCACATCAAGATTTCTTAAAATTCTGCTACGTACATTTTCTAAACAGTTTTTAATTGGGACAGAAAGGTCAAAATTGCTTGACTTTTTAAAATCACTGCCGAAGACACTTCGTGAGTGTTATTTTAACCAAATTAACCAAGAACAAAAAGCTGGAATAACGTTTATTCTTGATGTAGCGAATGTTATTAAAAAAATAAAAATATTCAAAATTTGAAAAATAAAATATAATAAAAAAATCAATGAGTAGTTTTAGATTTAGAGGACTTGATATAATACGGACAGAAAAAACGTTGGCTTGTCTGTTGTAAACTCAGCTTTACATTATAATACTTGAACCAATCTAAGGTCAACAAGGAAATAGTTCGACCAGACTGAAAACGGTAGCGCTAATTCTAAGGTAAAAAGGGGTTGGAAATCGGCTCATTGTAAACAAATGAGAAATATTTAAATACAAACAATAGTCTCATTATGTTTATTTCATGTGCTAATTATTTAAAGTCTATTGACCAAATAGCTGTCATATTTAAATCATTATCATAATACCTCTATAATAACATATTGTTAGCGATTGGGACGACTCTTCCCAAAATCGATTTCTGATGTCGTTTTTTGCTGATTGATGTCTCTTGGAAAATAAAACACTTTGTCACATCGTGTTTTCACATTACACATTACAGTTTCTGGGAAAAACCGAGCAAAAATTAAAATATAACACCGCAAATGTCCCTACTGTGTTTGCAAATTATTAGTGGTTTAGTAAAATAAAAATATGGACAGTAATTTAATCCAATGTTTTACTGAAATATGAGCTGAAAATATTATATTGAATGGTCCTTATAATCTAATCATGTACGCGTTGACGTTGACATAACATCAAACATTCATTCGAATGTTGTGTCTCAGTCAAATTAAATTATAGAGGTATTGACGAATGTAAACTGAGGCGTTCAAATTGAAACAACTAATTACACGCGATAAAATGAACGAAGGCGTTAATATGCGCCATTCATTGTTAAACGGAAGACTGTTACTGTGTTGAACCAACATGCAAAAGATTTAAAAATAAATAAATTAAAAATAAAAGTTGTTGTTTGCCTTTTTAAACTATGTAGGAAAAGCTGAATTGGCAACTTTCCACTGTATATCAACTCTTGCAGTTTCGATATCAATAATAGAAAAAAATATAGTTAGAATCTATATTCTATATATAAGTAGCGTATTCGTTTTTAAATTTGCAGCTATAGAGCTGCAAATTAAGTACGCTACAAGACTGAAATAAATATCTTCCTATATAATTTTTTTGTCATTATCAAAGAACTCAACGTATTTTTTTGTGGTGTAAATATGCTTTTTAGTATGGGTGCTATACGATTGATTACACAATAGTTAATACAATGATTGCAAAGAAAATCTAACTTATATACTTTTATAAAATACATAGATTCACAAACTTACTTTTAAGATAATGAAAACCAGTCAGATACCCTACTATATTTATACCGTTACCCTTAATAACCTTCACTCGTGTCTTTACCTTGTTTTATAAAACACACCTGCCTAAACACGCTTAAACCTATGATTGAAAACCTACACACATTAGTTTTACAACAGGGAAAGGTTGTGTGTAGGAGGCATAATGTCTCTGAGATATTAATAATATTATTTTATGAGAAGACTGTGTCGTCGACCCACGTGCACGTCGCGAGGCGACAATGGATGCAGCTAGCACAGGGCCGTGATGGATGGCACACCCATAGTGTGTGCCATCCACCAAGGCCTCCAATAGGGGGCCTTATGGGTATAACGCCTCCTATGGGAGGCCGAGCCCGGGAGGGAGCAGTGGTCAAAATCCGGTTGCGGTTTTTGATGGGGATGAAGAAAAAATTCGGGTAGAAGCTAGTTTTAAATCCTAAATAAGTTTAATGTGTATTTTCCTATGGTCGAGCTTTTAGTTATAGTTGAAAAATACTAACTTAGATTTAAAAGCAAACAAATCCGAAAAATAAGTTATATTTACATGTCGAGTCGAGATAAAAATATGATTGTTGACAATATTTATAGAATAAAGCAAGTCAAATCGACAAGTATTCAATTGTGTTTAAAAACCAATAACATCAAAGTTAATTTAAGTTAGATTAAATACTTCGGGATTGTTTATCTCTTTTGCCGATAATTAAAAAGGTAACTGTAGGTAATTATGTCAAAAAATTACAGAGACGCCCCTAAAAGTTAGTCTTAGCTAAGCATATTACATTTTTTTATTGCTTAACATAACCATAAATTAGGAGGATAACTGTCGGTAATTCAACTAAACACAATAAACTTTTTATAGGTGTAATGTCATATAAAATATTACCGACCGGGAGACTTGTTTTGTCTAAAGATTTTCTATTTGGTTAATAAGAAATGAAATATAGTTATCAAAAATTTAAAAACTATATGAAAAAACATCGGCAAACAATTTGTTTTTTCTGGGTACTTGTAACAACCTCTTTTTTTAAACTCCGACACATTTACATTTACAAAAATGCCAGTCGCTGCCTGAAAAGTGCTAAATAACAAAAAGTGTCATTTGCATACATTTCTAAAGTTCTAGGGCTTTACTGTGAAAAATGCAATTCGAAACGGTAACGTCTATTCGAAACGGTTCTAACATGATTGGACTATTGATTGGGCGATAAAAATGCATATTAATTTATTTGAAAATTTAAATAATCTATCCTAGATTTGGAACTTTCTTTCAAGACAGTCATTATTTGAATATTATACAAGTCACGTTCACTAACGAACAAAATTTTGCGGACAGAGACGTAGAAAATTCGGAACTTACTACATAGGTACAATTTGATAAGATAACCTCTTTCGTGGCACTTTTATTCTGAGTGCACTTGCAAAGCGCAATGGTTGTATGCGGCCGCCATAATATGTATATGACCCTGGCTAAAACTTTGTATATAACTAGAGGTAGAACAAGCAAACGGCTCATAGTGCAAGACTGTCTTCCGTGGAGATAATAATTTCGTCCTCCCCGGACCACAAAATTACTGTCCAGGGAACTAGGTCTTAGTGCCCACAGCACAAGGGCTACCCACCTCCTATCGGATATTTTTTTTTTTGTTAGTTGTCATTATTATATTTTCGAACTTCTGGCTCTCCTATACCGCGGGAAGCTCTGTAGTTCTGACTAGCTCTATTGAGTCGTAGAATCTGTAGGTACCTTTTATTAATTCACAGTTCGTTTCGTTTCACGCCATATTCACGCAGATTTGCTATTGATGTGGAGAATATTCAGAATGGTCTTAGTACGTTACGAAATCTAAAACTTAAAAATATTGTTAACCGACGTTACATTCGATAGTCCACAGAATTGACATTTTGTAAAACGAGGATGTAATTAATAGTATTTAGGTAAACATAGCAACTAAATTTTGTGCATATCCAACATCATATCCAAAAAATTCGAGACCATTCTGGAAAACTCCCGTGGAAGTTGATCTATGACGTCAGCAGTTCTAACCAATAAGTATAGATTTAAGAGATGATACAAGAATTGCGCTTGTTGCTATGACGCTCACGGATCTGCTGGAGATGAGCCAGCTGAGCTGCCGAGGGGACGTGCGGGGCCGCGGAGCCGGGAGGGGTCGGACTGGATCCCGGGGGTCCTTGGGGGCCCGTCGGCAAGGACTGTCGTCTGCGCCGTCGTAGGGCGGGTGATAGGTTATATTTCACCTGGGATAAGACCGAAATATTATGTCTCTTTAGTAGGTAAGTTTTAAATTTGCTGACTAAGTAAGTAGGTTCGCTGACTATTCTTAGTTATTCAGGAGTAGATCTAGATACATTTGGAATAATTTCAATCCATACATTTGTTTTGGCGTAAAATTTTACAATTATTTATCCAGCCATCCAAATGAACCAACTTTATTTACTACACCGGGATACAACTGGGATTTAATAAATTTAGAATTACTTTGTAGAGTTTACCATTAATAAATTAATTTTATTAAAAGGGCCCTCTATTATTTATATCAATTAAAATTAAATAAATCAAAATTGTAAGTGAGGTAGGCATAGTGAACTAACCTTAGCCTGGACCAGCAGTTCCTTGAATATCTGCGAGACGTTGACGTTGTCTTTGGCGGAGGCCTCCACGAAACCGTTCTCCCAGTCCACGGTGACCACGGACTCCGTCGTGTGGAACTCTACCTGTGGATGCAAAAATGAATAACTGAATCATTGAAGGGTTCATATTACCTTTGTTCAATAAGAATTGGCATCAAAACAATAATAATTATGTATGCAATACATAAATCATAATTTTATTTCTTTCCTAACTTAAATGCGTGTCTCGATTTGAGTAAGCTCCACTTCGGGCTGAAATATTTCAAACGCGCGGGCCGAAGTATAGTATTAATTTTGTTGATGGTTTTTGTTTTCTTTATTATTATTAAATTTAGGTTATGATAGGACTGACATACTTTACAAAGAAAAAGTCCTTAACAACAAATAAATGAAAAAAAAAAGTATGGTGTTAAAACAAAATCAATATTTCTATTTGCTCATTGGCCCGCGCTTTCTTTGTTATAAAACTCAGCTTGTCGATGTAATCCAAATATAACTGAGAATGAACGAGAGATTATGATTTTTTATTATATTTATAAGATTACAAAATGTGTCCGAGATACAACGGAAAATTTTAGTTATTCCATACAATTAACCTGCTATGTAAGTAAGTAGGTACTAGAATAGCATAAACGCAATCGAATCACATTTTGTATATGTATCTCCATTGAATTTCACTTTTTTTTCCTCTTTAAGCTAAATACGACAAACCGAAGGTACGCATTCAAGATAACATTTTGATTCTGACTTTAGTTACACATGCTAATTAGTAAACATTTTACGAACTCCCGTTTAAGCGTGAATTGAATCCGTAAAAATTATAATTGAAATTTGAAAGGGGTTTGAAGATTTTGAATGGAGGGTGGCCCATTAGTTTTTTTTTTTCAAAATCACCGCGCACCATAAATGTTATATATTTAGATAGAGGACACTAAAACAAATAAAAAATTCCACCAAAACAAATCGCGGATAATATTTAATAATGTCCTTAAGCATCAGGCTTCCGAGATATTCATTTTTTTATTAGATAAAAATAACTATATTTTTTCTTTATAAGTGAATATCTCAGAAACCGACCGCCATAGACCAAAATAGCGTAGCAAACCCCTCAACCCTCCTGACCTGACACGCTCACCTTGCCGAAAATAATATTAAAATCAAACACATAACTTCGACGCCAAAATCGGACTCATCCTAAGCAATTAAATGAGTTTCTACATATTCAATGCTCCTGACGCATCATGCAGAGAACAATACAACTATCTCTGCGCCAACATTAAAGTAATTTTGGGAACCGGGCTCCCCTAAGCAAGTTAAATAGCACTAGGAGACGTGTTTCGTTGTTTTATGAGGCAAGTTGAAAACGCTCAACTTGGCTGTGCTTAATTCGGTACGTGAAGACGAACAGGTGTCTCCAAGATATGAGGACTGGGTTGATTTTGTTGATGTTAGGAAGATTCCAGGGAAACGAGGAATATTTTATATTTAACTAAGCTTGAATACATTTTTTTTGGTCAACACTATATTTAGAACTTTTGGGAAACAAAAGGTTATTGCTTGTGCATAACCTATGTAGGCTTTCAAGAAATAAATATTTTTTTCATGAAATCTGATAAGAATGGTGAGATAATTTATTAAAAATTTGTTTGAGTAGTTTTTTTTTATTGATATAGGCTTAGAAATATCCTTAAAATTAGATTGGAAATAATGTGAGGAGATTTTATACAGTAAAGTTTACGCATATATGTATATTACTACAGAGTAAAATCGATTACAATTTTGATGAATTTACTGATCGTATGTAGGTACATACGATTAGTAAATTCCTCAAAATTGAAACCTTCAGGGTCAGTGGCAAATTCCCAATCTTTGGATTTAAAGGAGAAATTTAAGTAGACCACAGAGGTACATGAGATAGGCTCATTTATTGTGATCTTACTAAAATATCATCCTTTAATTTTTTCCTTTCCTTTCCTTTTTTAATAGTAATTTTCTTTGTTAATAAACGCTATTGTCCTTTCTATTATTATCACTCATTTTTATTTAGGTGAGCGTTGTCAGTCTCCTCAGTATTTTTACGAAAGTTCCTATCCCTATGTTCCTACTTTTTATGAAAGTGGACACGAGATAAAACAGAAGTGCACCGAGATAAGAGTAGTTCGTGTTCAACGAGCGGAAAGGCGCGAACGGACTTCGCTTCCGTTCTGCACAGTTCGTTGCGGATATTGGCAGGTCGCCTGCGGTGCTTCCGGTACCGGCAAAATAACTTCTATTGTCACAGGTGAGCTTTTGTTCTAGGGAATCGATTTTAGAATAATAAAGATAATAATGCTGGACAATCCCCGCAGCATCGTCTAGCCCTAAGCCACATAATAACTACATAGTACCTTTTTTTTAATTTTTTTTTCTCGGTCGAGGAAATTACTACTACATACTCAAGCTAAGCAGAGTTTGTGTTATGGGTACTAGATAACTGATATACTTACTTATTACATTACACTACATAGATAGATGGGACAAATGTTTGTACGATCTGCAAATATTTGTTCCGGGTGCTCTGGGTATTCTCTATGTATAACAAAAAATATCTATCTATGTTATGTATTGTATTATGTATATCTGTCATATAGTACCCATAATACAAGCTTTGCTTAGCTTGGAACTAGATGATGCTATGTGGATTGTCCAGCGTTATTATTATTATTTTATATATTTTTATTCTACGTAGAAAACGCCTAGAACATATCTGCAGATCGTACAATCATTTGTCCCGAGGCGGGAATCGAACCCGCAACCTCCTACGTCGCAGGCGGACCTTCGCCCGCTGCGCCACTGAGGTCGTCGAGGAGGTGTAGGTTCCGTGTGCCCCGGTTTTGAGATGAGCCGGGGCAGACAAAATCGACTTGATTTTATGCCCCTGCTCAAAAAGAGAGGTTAAAATATGTACATATAAGTTTGTCGTGGGTATCTGTGTATCTGTGGCATTTTCGTTCCCAAACGTATACAGGTTTTGATTTCGTTTTTGTTTGTTTGAATGGGACGTCGTCGTCTATTTTATGCAGCCGTTCTAAAATTATGGTTCAAAATAAAATAGTCAGGGTTTTGGATTCTAGGTATGTAGGTAACATTCGCTTGTTTCGTATAATGGTTTATTCATTACTCACACACTCAATATCTTGGCGCATCAACACCGAAGTGGGTCTTGGCCTGACGGCTTACGATCAGCCTACAACACAATAGATATTTCTCCTTATTTATTTCTGTATCAGCTTATTTCATATTCATTCATAGATTCCTGTGAGATATCAAATATTCAAATTGCATCTCAGACCGGTATTCATTTCGGTGAGTACAGTTATCTGAAACGCTAGTTGCCCACCATCATCTTGCAACGTAATTATGGCAAAGCTTATTATAAAAAGCTTCATTATAATTATGCAAATCTCCTTAAGGCTGGTGTATACCCCAACGGCCTTGAGAACATAAAATAACTATCTGTAGCAGTATACATAATTTGTTTTATTCGTGAAATGTTCAAATTGTGTAAAACACTTTCACAACAAATACTCAGACTCATAGTGTTTTAAAAAATAATCGAAATTTGGATAGTTCTTCTAAATGCTGTTGATTTTGAGTATTTTTAAAAAAATAAAAATAAATTTGTCAAAGTATTTTACACAAATAGAACATTTAACGAATAAAACAAATTATTTATACGGCTACAGATCATTATTAGTGTTCTCAAGGTCGTTGGGGCATACACCAGCCTTAAAAGGGCGCAATGCGCGCCATTTTGTGAAAAGGATAGGCATAGGATTTCGCGTTCGTAGGAGCAGGACAAAGCATACGTTTTTAAAACGGCGTAAGCGCCAAAATCAATTTATTGTTTTCTTACAAGGAAACTACGCAACTTATGAAGAAACTGATTCAAGGAACCAAATAATTAGTAAATAACCAACGAATCAAAACATACGTCATTTCAACAGACCGCAGGGTTCCTGAGATCTCGACCTAATTATGTGCAAACCAAAGTACTTTCATGTTTTCTATTATCGTATTTTTTTTCTCAATCATGTTTTCAGATCAAGGAACCCAAGATTTTTTTTTAATTTTATGTTATTAATATAATTTCAATTCGGGTTTTTTACTACGGGGATCCCGTGAGTACTGAGATCTAGGCCTCTAAAGTTTGACAACCAAATCCGTTAGCTTCACCCCTTAAAACGTTACATAAAGCTTACGGATGCGAGGTTAAGAATTCGAGTAATTTTCCTGTTTCTAACAATAAGTATTATTAGAATGGAAATCTTTATACAAAAAAACAGAAAACATTTTATGACTTTCTGCTATTCGTTCTGTATCTTCATAACTTTATAAATTCGTGTACGTATGCTGACAAATATTTGTACGATCTGCAAATAATTCCGGGTTTTCTGGGTATTTTCTAAGTATAATAAAAAATATCTATCTATGTAATGTATTGTATCAAGTACATCAGTCATCTAGTACCCATAACACAAGCTCTGATTAGCTTGGGGCTAGATGATGCTGTGTGGATTGACCAGCATCTATATCTATATATATATATAAAAGAAAGTCGTGTTAGTTACACTATTTATAACACAAGAACGGCTGAACCGATTTGGCTGAAAATTGGTAGGTAGGTAGCTAAGAACTAGGAGAAGGACATAGAATACTTTTTATCCCGTTCAAGTCGTTCCCGTGGGACGTGACATAAAAATTGCCTATAGGGCGGAACAAAGTTCTCCGGGTCAGCTAGTAATGTATATAAAATAAATCCTTATTTCCCTTGGTCACGGCGCGGCATCACGCGTGAGCGGCTGGACCGATTTCACTAACTATTTATTTGTTGTATTCATTTTTGTCAGACAAAGGTTCTCATGAAAGAAAAAATTAAGAAAGTTGCGCGGAAAATTAGGAAATTCCAATATTCATAGTTAAGCGGACAACGTCTGTCGGGCCAGCTAGTTATTTATATTTATTTATTGAAATCTTTCTACAATAGAACTTGCACACTTCATTCAAACTCTATTGTTTCGTTTTATCGCAATGCAGCCTTACCATTCACGATTTAAAAATAGCTTCTTCACGAAGAACTCGAATATTCTTCCATAGGTACTTAAGTAAGTTATAACTAAGTCGATAAGCTCATAACCTATTTAGGCCTATTACCTTGACAAAGTTATTTTGTTTGTAAGTAGAGAGAGCTACGCTCAAACAGAAGAAGAAAATATTTTTATTTACCTTAAAAACTAGAACACAAGACGAAAACGCAAGAAAATACCTATTAATATGGTAAACGATATACTTCTTTATCGTTTTATCTACTTATACCTTACACGTACGATCTTCTTTATCTACTTAGTATGTGAGCTCCTACAACTTGGTTTAGATTTTATAGATAGCCTTCCTCAAGCATTATCTCTATTGCACCATTACTATCCGCTCCTGTTCTGTGCCACCCTAATCCACTCCTCTTTACCAGCGATTTTAAATAAATCTTCGTAAAGTCCAAATATAATTTTCAGAGGTTTAGACAATTTATTTTGAACAAGGCATTTTGCACAACCCACACTCTATTTAGCAGCGAACAGTGAAAAGCGCATGTTTACGGTTGCCAGTTCTTCCTAACTTCCGGCGTCAGTTTGACCGTCTGTGTCCCACATTTTCTGCTACTTGACACTTCGGATATTCAGTTTTGCTTTGCAATTCATCTGTTTTTCACTGCCATAAAAACTGTGTTCACCTACTACAAAATACCTACAAAAAATTATGCATTATTTACTCGTGACTCTTGAAAACGAACCACGCTACAAACAAACACATCCCAGAGAGAATATCACGAACAGAGTTTATTTACCTATTCCTAACAGAGTTTGTGATTTCTATTGTGGTTTTCCAATAGAATTTTGCAAACATTCGTTTCAACACCTCAATCAACCTTAATTTTCTATGTCCCCGATGCATGAAGCTGCATGGCTTCATGTGGGCTTGAAATCTATTTTTACGTATTAGGGACCTTACATTTAATAATAGAACAAGTTTTGTACAAGCGATTTAAGGCGTGCCATTTATGAAACGTGTTTAGATTTTGTAAATTTTATGAAAAGGTTTGTCTAAAAAATATGTCTGGTTTTTAAATAAATCGTACCATGTGAACCAACACTACCTAGGTACGTAATCTTCTGAAAGCTTTCGTTCTTTATTATAGGAATACACCCAGTAGAAAATACCTACGCATTGCGAAAGCGAAGCAAGCATCGCGCCAGATTTGCTGCAATGCTGACTGACTGTTATGAAATTCAATTTCAACCCACACCTACTATTTCAGCAAAAGGCTACCGTAAATAATCCTGCTCTCACAAACGATCTCGGTCGAATGCCTAGAATTCTGAATAAAGTGCTTGTTAGACTACAAAAGTGAATTTTCAATAATGTCTCACATAGACTACGTACGCCTTTACTCTGCAAACACCTACAAGTTATTCTCTGGAAACGCTATTGGACTCATTTTATTTCACTGGAAGACCTAACATTGTCATAGTACCTACCTACCTAGAAGTCCTCAAACGAAAACCCAATGACAAGCAATCCTCTAGGTAATTAACCATACTTAAGTAGGGTTGTTTAATTACTGTACCAAATTTCTACGATCATCACGTAATCATTTTATAGTACATTTTTGATAAGAGCATGCGGATGTTTTAATGTTCTTTCCAGAGAGGTTCATTTAGATATATTCTTTAATCCTCCCACTCAACAAAAAATAATAGTTAGTGGTAGATTTTTTGATGCATCTTCTTGATTAGTTTTCTTATGTCATTTATTAAACCAAAATGGGTTGAAATTTCTTACCTACCTCTACGAATTTTTACATAATAATAATTTAGCCATTAGTAGTCGTCCTGTAACTTTGTTTAGTATTATTTTCAGTCGCTTTTTGTGGAAATTTAAGTAGCCTTCAGTATTGAGTCATATAACTACTCATTAAGTTCTTGAATATTGTTAAAATAAAATAATAAAATACTCTACCATAAAGAGCAACGTTTCGGGACTTCATGCTTCTTGGGCAGATTAATTGAGAGTTCTAGTGTAAAAAAGGTTGCGACTACATGTCATTTTTAAGCACTAAAATAACAATTACACGAAACAAAAAAAATATATTAGCGATACCTATCTAGATAAAATGAGGTAGGTATCTCAATTAACAAAGAAAATTGCAATCAAATAATAGAAACAAATCAGAACTAGTATTTACCTCTATAATTGAAACAATTGAGCTAACTGCAGACTGTTGTAAACAATAGTATTGTATATAATGTACGCCGTTACGTGGTTATACGCCGATTTTTTACAAATATTTTACTAGGTAAGTCTTAGTAAATCTGGAATTTAGGCGGTAAAGCCGCACACAAGTTAAGCCTAAACCACAGAATTACTGTATAGTACTACGTAGAACAGACTCTAATAAATAAGAAAGTGACGCGAACTCTTCACGCCATTCACGACACGCCTCGCTGCTTTCTTGTTCAACCCTAATCACAAGCAGTAGTACCTACCTAATAGGTACTACCTACCTACACGCTCCAGTGATCGCATAAAATTAAGAACGTGACAACTCAAGAACTCAAGAGCTAATTGACAAAATGAAAATGTGTAAATTCACACGAAGACGAAGCTTTACGATATTAATTTAATAGCGACGTGTGGTAAATTTGTATTCCAGCTGAAATTGATGCATAAAACCCGGCTTTTCAACCAATTTTTAAGTTAATTGCGTTAGTTTAGGTTTTACGTTTATAAAGATAAACTTTTATGTATAAAACACCTACCTGCCTATCTCCGGTCTCCGCAAGGTCCGATTTATTACCGACGACAACGATGGGCACAGCTGTGCTGTCCTTTGTCTCGTGGATCTGATCTCTCAGCGCCCTCACTTCAGCATAGCTGTTTGCATCAGTGATGTCATAGACGAGGATGAACGCATCTGCTGATTGCATCGACAGCGCCCGCATTGCTGGGAACTCGTAAGCACCCGACGTGTCTAAAATATCTAACGTTAGTCGGACTCCTTGAACGTTGAACTCCCCGTGGTGCATCTCTTCGATCGTTCGCTTGTATTTGGGAGAGAATGTGTTGTATAGGAATTGTGTTATGAGCGATGATTTGCCCACTTTAGCGGCGCCTAGGACAACTATTTTGTGGCGGACTACGCTGCTGTTGGCTAGATTTCCGCTGCTGGATACTGTGTCTTCTACTCGGTCAGTTCTGCAACAAATAAAAGGAACTGTCAACTGGAATCATCCTTCTCAGCGCACATACTTCTACTGCTGAACGTGCCTCCCCAAACAAGGGGTTATGCTATAATCACCACGCTTGGCAGTAGAGGTGTTAAAATACACAGAAGAAAGCTGCTGCCTTTCCTCTGGTAGTTTTCGTTAGTTGACTATTACGACTCGACACGGGGTGAGTTAGCAGGGTCGAAAAAACAATAAAAATAAACTTTGAAAAAGGTGAGCCACATTCGTGTGTAAGCAACATTTCGTGAGGACGCTTTTGTGATGCAATATGTCTGATAGCCTAGACTAGAAAAACATATCGAAAAGTGAGTCCCTTATGTAAAAGCAATCGACCCACAACGAGGCACCTGAGACCTTTCCATCCAAGAATATGTAAACCGCCATTATCATATTGAGTTGCAATAAATGTTCAATGTTTACCGATAAATTAATCAATTTCCATACGCTAATAGCACAGCGATTGCTTTCACCGCCTACACTGAACTGAATTTTACACTAATTTCACATTAGCATAACCGTTTTCAAGTATGCGTGTTCAATTACCCATAGAAATTCGGTCATGATCACGTGTGCTATCTATGGGCTTGAAAACTTGTTGATTAGGTTGTGCCGATATTTACAAGGGTAACGGGAATTTTTATCAGCGGAACAATGTCAAGTACCTCCTAACGTGTAATTATTTTCTGATGCATAAATCATATTTAGAGAGCTCTTTGTTAAAGGGCTTTCCGAAGAAATACTTAAAACCTACTTTTTACAGACAAGCAAATTATCTATACCTACATATAATAAAACTGTAACAGGTCCAATTCTGTACATTGAAAATATTTTAAATTTTTTTTTTGAGGGCCGCTCTATTATTGATACTGAAGCCAAAACTGTATTTTTTTTTTCATTTTTGTTTGTCTGTCTGTGTTCTGAATGAATTCAAAGATAACACCCCTATAGATCGCGTTTCCGAGGCCCGTAACCTCGGTCTTCTCATGGATGGTACACTCCACTTTGAGAACTACGTAAAATCAGTTGTTGGTACATGTTTCTATAGGTTATCTGTCTTGTATAGAATGCGAAAGTTCCTCAGTACCGATCGCCGTATCCAGCTGTGTGATTCTCTCATTTTGTCCAAACTTAGCTATGTCGATAGTGTGTTTGGAGGGTGTTTGCTTAGTCGATCACAAAAGCTTATGCAACGTCTGCAAAATGCGTGTGTTCGCTTTTGTTTTCCAATACCTCGCCGAGCCCACATCTCACCTTACATTAACGCTAATGGTCTGCTGAATATGTCATCACGCCGCTATATTCATTTTACAGCATTGCTTTTTGGCATTGTCAAATTCCAACAACCATCATACCTGTTCGAGAAGCTTAACTTCTCGAGCCGAAACATTCGTTTTGCAACCCGCTTAACTTGCCCACGCCACAGAACGTCTGCCTTTCGTGGGAGCTTCCGGTATGCTGCCACGAAATGCTGGAACAATTTACCTCCTCCTATAAGAAATTCTAAGTCAATTTATTCATTTAAAAAATCGTTAAAAAAACTACTTTTACAATCACAAGAGGTTCCATCAATGGGCAGTCGTTCTGAGCGTCAATTTTGTCTATGATAGCGTCATATTAATTTAAAGTACCATAAAAATTTACGTGTTAGTTTTGATATTCTTTTGTATAAAATGTTATATATTACATACATACTTTTTGTACCTATTTGATATTACTATTTCAACAACTAAGTATATACTTAGCATAGCTTACTTGTCATTTTCTTTATTTTCGTTTTGCCGTGTAATATTTAAACTTTTGTGTACCTTTTTTGTCCTTGTTTTACGCGCATGTCACAGCTGCGGCTGCTGCGCCCTCTAGGTGTCGCATAAAACCAGCGCACAGTAGCGTCATCGCTACTGTGCATAATGCTGAGCGATGACCTTTTTTGATGTCATGTTGTAACTATATTTGTTTGTACCAACTTTGTTTATAATTTTGTGACACAAAATAAATACTTTTTACTTTACTTTACTTTACTTGGCACGATTTGAGTTCATACTACGAGGAAGGACATTCCCATGTCCTTACTTTGTCGTACTTTTATTCCCGGAATTCATTACGGTTTTTCTGGGAGAGGGGATGAAAATAATACTTTTGGCCTCGCATCACGCCAAAACGACTAAATTAATTTGAATGAAACTTGGCACGATTTGAGTTCATACTATACGAGGAAGGACAAAGAATACTTTTTATCCCGGAATTAAATGCGGTCCTCCTGGGAAAGGGAATGACATTCAAATTCTTTGACCACGCATCACGCCGATACTACTGAATGATTTAATGTGAAACTTGGCATGATTTAAGTTCATGTTACGAGGAAGGATACAGGATACTTTTTGTTCAGTAATTCAGTAGTTACGGTTCCCTTTGGAGAGGGGACTAACATCATAATGTGTAATTAGTTGTTATTCAATAAAGCGTCGTCCGATTTCGTTAGTTATTTTTTTTTGTTAGAAACAGTGTTGCAAGATCTAATTTGACTAAATCAGTCGAAATTCGAGTAGAAAAGCTAAGAAATATCAGTAGATTTAAAAAAAGCTGTTTTTAGGTAAGTTTCTAGATCTATGGTTTTTTTTTCTTCCAAGACGCACCCATTAGTTAGGTACTGGATTCGAAGGTTATCACGTTCAGGTTAGTCCAGGCCTGTCTGTCCCGACTAAACGCGCTAGGCTCGAACAACAGAGTTGTCCTAAGATGGAAACAGAGACAAGCGGGAATCAACGGCATTGAGTGTGCCGACGACCTCGCGCGTTCCGAGGCCAAGGGGACTTCGATTACGGTACACCAACCTAATCATAGCGCTAAGCAGTAGCAACCTTCGCAGCATGACATGAGCCCTAACTGGATACTGTCGCCTTAACAAGCACATGTTCAAACTGGGGCTAAGCGACACACAATCCTGCAGATTCTACGAGGAGGCGGATGTAACGCCTCTCCATCTGCTAGGAGAGTGTGGAGCACTGATGCAAAAACGTAGCATCCACCTGGCCAACCACCTGCATAGCCCAGATGAGCTAAGAGACAGCACGCCGAAGAAAATCCTACAGTTCCTAGCAGCTGCAAGGGTTAGTGGCGAATTATGAACGCCGCAGCTTCAAAGCTGAATACACAAAGTGGCGCTCATAATAGGCCTGTCATGGCCACAGTGATAAGAAAGCCAACTAATGCAAAAAAAATGAATAGTACCTGCGACCCAATACCTATTTAAGACAAAGAAAAATGTACCAATGGTCCATGCGATCTTTATGAATATGTTATTTGGTTGTTCCGTTCAGCTGGTCCAGTTGACTGTACCACCGACAAATGTATTTTCCCCGTTAACTTTCCCGTTCATCCTCAACAGCCCATATTGGTCCACTGCCGGACGCTGCTGATAAGCGCCTTTTTGGCTTATTTTCCCGTTACCACCGAAGTTTTTTCATTCGGTTTTTTTTACATTGTTTTACAATCAACCTACTACCGAAAAATCAATTGCGGTGGTCCAGTCAACTGGACCAAGGACCCAATTCTGCTATACAATTACATCACTATGACAATGGTATCGCCGCAGAATCGTCACGGAGAATCCTTAGATTTATGAAGCTCCAGAAAGTGCGTGCGGTGCTATTTGCACGGAGAAATAAATTATAGTTTCAAACTGTGTCACTTACAGAGATAAACGATTTTTTTTATTTTTACACTTGACACTTAGATGCGCGTCCCTCCATCCGTATTCATCATGTTTTCTTTCATCTAAGGTAGAATACCAAAACCTGTCATTCTGTAACGATACCACTGTCATAGTGAAGCGATTAATTTAGCAGAATAGGGCCCCAGCTGAACGGAACCACGAGTAAGAAGAGAAACCGATCATATTTTGTTGTGTAGGTTAGTTTTTTTTTTTTTAGGACAGCATGCTGTCAAAAAAAAAAAAATTAAATAAAAAATTGTCTTATTTCCTTTAGACCTTACAGGACTCTTGGACACGTCACAAAATTCAAATTACATAAGTAAAACTAGAAAATAGAGTGATCACTTTGATTTTTGTTCACTTCAATATTTTTAAAGTAAAGCAAAGAAGCGAAAAAGAAACCTTTACCTTGCTAGGTTGTTAGTTTTCGAGTTGGAGCAAAACTTTTCCCAAGCTTTTTTATTCTCTAGATATCTGTCATCTTCAATCCCATTCTTTATCTACACGACTTTGTGCTACGATTCAACCTGTGTTTGTGTTAAGAAGTGTCATAAACTGCAAAAACTGCAGTTTATGACACTTAGATTGTTTGCAACAGTCTGTAATTAGCTTAATTATTTCCATTATAAATACAACTTCTAATTTGTTTCTATTATTTGATTGTAATTTTCTTTGTTAATAAAGGCCATTGCCAGTTTAAAATAAAATATCTACAACAATATACGTTACCCAAACTTATATTTTCAAAAAGTGAATCTTTTTTTAACACCTAAGTACTCTGCGATCACCAACCAGCCTTCAAGCGTGGTGATTATGACGAAACCTTCCGTGTTACGCGGAGGCAAGTTCAGCTGTGGATGAATATGTGCTGATGATGAGCAAGTTTTTGTTATTTACTCTGAGCTAGATCAAACTCCACTGAGGATTATGGGCATTACCCTCTATGACATAAAAGCCAATAGGGCGCTTGTCAGTGGGAGGCCTGCGTCCAGCAGTGCACCAATGTGGCTGTTGAGGATGAGGATGATATCAAACTCCGGTACCTAAAGCCTATTTTTAGGCTTTTGCAGTCCGGTTAATTATTATAATTCTCGTGGGCCCGGTGGTTAGCATGCTATTAACGGATAAACAGCAGGCCTCGGGTATAACGCGTGTGCGTCCTGTGGTTTGATGTAACGCAGACCCGGTCATTCTCAGTTTTTCCCACCCGACGCTGTTCCCATCTCCACTGGAAAAACGGAATCCTAGGTTTTCCAATATCTTTTTTTTATACCCAATGAAAACAGAGGGGTGTTTTAAATAGTCTAACGTGTCAATCCTGTGTCCTCTATGGATGGCATCGTAGCTCCAAACGTATGAACTTTTTTAATTAGATATTGAGGTTTTTATAGTAGGTACCTAGGTTTCTTTTTGGTTAAAAGCTTGAGAATCCTCGTAGCAATGATTGATGAAAATCAGCGTAACTGTTCCTAATGCTATGATTGTTTATATTTGGTTCCGTGTTTCAAATTAATTTGACGACTTTGCCGTAATCGGTGATAAGCCTCGAATTACTTTTTTGGTCTTATTTGATTGTATCGGGTTTGTACCCGATTGTGCCGACAAAATTTTCGTTTGTACCCTAAGGGGGTAAAAGTTATGGGGAGGGGGACGTTTTTCAATAGGTAATCGTTTTTGACCTAAGTGAGTAAAATGAATAATTTGATCTCAGAATATAATATAATACAAGTAGCAATCATTGTAGGCCTTGAAACTGCCAACATATTAAACGTTATCTACGTTTAATTGGATGTGAAAAGTGATTTAACCTAGTTCCGTCGGTATTTAGAAATTATGCTGCCTAGTAGACAGTAGGTAATTGTCTACATTGTCGGGTTAATTGTTTCATTAAAGCACCTCTGATTGCCGCTGTTGTGTCTAAATGCAGCTAAATATGCTATGGATTTAGGAGAACAGCTTTCCCGATTAGCGTGAACAAAATTGACGAATAATGACACATCTCCAAAACCGTTTATGGTGTCAACAAAGTGTAGAACGAGCAAAGTGATCGATTTATGTAGCCGGGCTGCTAGATAAATAAAATCAAAGATTTATGTAGCCGGGCTGCTAGAAAAATAAAATCAAAGATTTTCCTTATACATATTTCTATCTCAGCTTGTGAAACTCCGAGCCGAGTCCAAGTAATCTGAACACTGGAGTTTAAAGCTAGCAGCCTTAATGAATCCAATTTAAATATATAAAAGAGGTCACAACACAAACGAATTTAAATTAAACTGATTTTGTGGTAGACGCTGAGATAAAGCGCAGTTCTGAACTGAACTGCTAAACCAATGCTTGAATTTTGCACTCTATGAGAGAGTGTTTTATGTATTTTATTTGTTACTAGCTGCTGCCCGCGGCTTCGCACGTCCTTTTTGAGTAGCCTTTGTCCGTTCCCGGGATACCGTTTACCTCCCTGCCAAATTTCATTGAGATACGTTCAGCCGTTTAGGCGTGAAAAGGTAGCAGACAGACAGACAGTTAGACGGATAGACAGACAGAGTTATTTTCAAATTTATTATAATAATTATTAGTATGGATAATATATTTGCAGGAAACCAAGGTAACGTTGATAAAGAACATTACGATTGTAATCAAGTATAAGAAGTTTATGTATAAGAAGTAATCATTCCAAATTATAACAATTATTTTACTATAATAAAACGACTATAATTTCATATCCAGCCATGTCCCAATGACGTTGACAAATCTATCAGTTAAGACGCCATCTTTGGCCGATGTGACGGCTAATAATCAAATCTCGGAGCGTCGGTCACCTGTCAGGAGGATGCGTCGTCATTCGAAAAGAGACAACGGAACTGCGCGTGTCAGTTATTGTAATTTGTTTAGTGATAAATATATAATATAACAAGT
This sequence comes from Eupithecia inturbata, assembly GCA_963662085.1. NCBI lineage: Eukaryota > Metazoa > Arthropoda > Insecta > Lepidoptera > Geometridae > Eupithecia > Eupithecia inturbata. Next base: position 10,879,811 of record OY759181.1, on the reverse strand, counting down.
GTATGTAGTGGTAAACAGTAAGGTTTAAAAGATATTCTGTAATTAAATGTAACGGGCTTGATTTCCTATTTGTTTGCCTCGCAAATTCAAATACTAAGACAAATCCGTTTTATTTAATGATTAAGCTATTTCATATTGGATGTACTAATTATCTTAATTGTTAATTTATATTTAAGAACATTTATCATGGATATTTTATCATATTAGAAGATATTTCAATGTATTTAGTAATGAAATGATGTGCAAAGTGCCAGTGCTAGCCGAAGTTTGACGGTATCAACCGAGGTGTAACGAACAAACAAGTTTGGTTTGTTGAACAACGCTATAAATAAGAAAGCCGGTAGGCAGGCTGGCTCAGTCTGTTCTGAACCTGTAAGCTGAAAGCATCTCTCATTATGGTAAGCTTTTGTACATTGTAGCACCTTTTTCTAGATGTGTCCTAGTGTCGGCGACGAAACCTTAATGTACGGCTGATTCGTTTTTTGTTATATTAAGACATCGTTTTGTTCAAGTACTTTTTTGTTTATTGATGAATCATAACAAAAATAGTGTTATTTGAAGGTTTTTGGCTTGGAACAAGGTTTTCCGTTTGAATTGTATAAATCTGTAATTAAGTTTTGGAGTTATTGTGAAATTAGTATAAGGAAAATGTTCCAAATCAAGTTTTTTATAAGTTTTAGTTCTAGAAACTTTTTTATTTGTTGAATATAATTAGATTTTGTAGTTTTATGTTGATAAGGCTTGTTTTTGTTATGTATAAGGCATAAATTTGTAAGTATTCTTTGAGTAGATTATAAGAAATAAAGGTTTAAAGGTTTCGGCTCAAGGAAAAAATTAGGTGAATTTAGGTCAAAAGCACGCAGGCGTCTTGCCGGTAAAACACGGCCATATAAATATGAGCGCATGTTGTACGGCCGTCAGTCGCAGTCCAGCCACCGAAGAGGCAAGTCGCAGCTAAGCCACCGAAGAGGCAAGAAGCAATAGGAAGACAGCAAGTAGTAGTAGGGAAACCTAGGAACAGCCGAAACCTAAATATTCAAGATCCTGTCTTTCATTTTAACGTCGAGGTCCCCCATAGGAAGGAAGAGCAGGTCGTCATAGCTTCATACGCATTCAGGGGTGCGTGGCGGCGTGCGTCTACCAGCTTCGGAAGGAGAAAGGAACGCACGTCGAACTTAAGTTGGGATACTTTCCCAGGGCGAACTAGGTAATCCTGGTTACCGTCCGCAACAGTTGGTTCTTCGAGCCGGATCCCTGCTAGAAGAAGCTAGAAGATTCCAGAGGAAGAACCCGGAAGGAAAGAAGACTCAAGATGCCGGTCACCAGGTCACAGAAGGATGCCCCCTCACGCCCTGTGTCCCGTCCTTTGGGAAGGGACGAGACAGAAGGAACGTCAGGGTCAGAAGGGGTCACGTCTGCGTCAGGGACGGGATCTTCGGGAACCATGGGAACTACCTCGGGATCTTCGGGAACCATGGGAACTACCTCGGACTCTTCGGGAACCATGGGAACTACCTCAGACTCTTCGGGTACAACGACCACTCAAGAAACCTCTACTACGGTGGCTACTGCAACCACGGCTGCGTCTGGGAAGGGACAGAAAAAAGAAGCAGCACAGAAGACGGCCAAGAAGACCCCAGAACAGGCCCCGGCACAGGAAGGTGGATCAGCCACAACCCTGAAGCCGACGGGGGTCGGTCGTCAAGCGCGGTCTACAAAAACCACGAGTTCTTCAGCCAGACGACGTGAGCTGGAAGCCAGAGAAGAATTAGCGCGCCGGGAGCTGAAGCAAGCCCAGGCTGCAACGAAGCTGGCTCGCGTCAGATTGGAGTTGGCACAATATGAGGATGAAGATTCCGTGGATGAAGACCAGGTGGAACAAGAGGACAGAGCAGCACAGGTGCAGAACTGGATTCAGACATCCGTATTGGAAGACGACAAGGATGGGGCAGAGCAACAAAGTCGGAAACCCCCAGAAGAGCCCCAGAAGGTGAAGCCTGAAGAAAACCACTCAACAAGAGGGGCCACGATCGAGATTCAAGCGCTGGCAACAGCCTTGAAGGAAGCCTTCACCGGAGGAAGAGGTCCAGCATCGCAGCCGAACTACATTCACGAGCTACCCTACTTCGACGGTGACAGCAGCGAGTGGTTGGCATTCAAGGTCGTCTACGCCGATACAGCACCAATGTTCAACGATGTCCAGAACATGGCTCGATTGAGACGAGCACTGAAGGGCAACGCAAGAGAAGCTACCAAGAGTTTGCTGTACTCCGAAGCTTCTCCGATGGAAGTTATGGAAGCCCTTAGAAGAAGATTTGGAAGACCTGATGCGTTGGTACTGGCTGAACTGGACAAGGTCAGGGCGTTGCCGAAGATCACGGAGAACCCGAGGGACATCTGCATCTTCTCAAGCCAGATCAGCAACAGCGTAGCAGCAATCAAAGGACTGAAGAAGCCTGCATTCACCGGAGATAGTGAAGCAAATCGTGGAAAAAATGCCGACAGTTCTCAAGTTCCGTTGGTATGACTTCACTGCAGCATCAGAAGAAGGCGAGTTCTCGGATCTAACGCTTGTTTCTAGGTTCCTGAACGCAGAAGCAGATAAGTGCGGGGCCTTCGCGACATCAGAGGACAAAGGCGGTGGCTTCAGGAAAACCAGACAAGCGGCGCACTCAACCAAAGAAAAGGACTTCAGGAAAACGGACCCGAGGAAGACGGAGAAGACTTGTCCCATCTGTGAAGGGGAACACTTCCTCGTGGAATGCCAGAAGTTCCTGGAGGCGTCAGTTCGAGACCGCTGGGCAGCCGTCAAGAGGAGTCGCGTCTGCTTCAAGTGCCTTCAAGGAAGGCATAGGAAAGAGAACTGCAGGAAGCCGTCGTGCAAGGAGTGCAAGAGGTGGCATCATCATCTGCTGCACGTCGAGACGGAAGATAGGACCGAGGGGGAGAAAACTAAAGCATCACCAGAGGCATCAAGCGTCACTGGGACAGTGAACTCGGTCAACAACGCAAGGGCGTACCTGAAGATTGTTCCAGTAGAAGTCTTCGGGTCAAAGACATCCAAGAAGATATTGGCCCTCATGGACGAAGGGTCAACGGTATCACTTCTGGACAAGAAGGTGGCAGAAGAGATCGGCGCTCAAGGGAACAAAGAAGAATTGGTCATCGAAACAGTAGGAGGCAAGCTTATCAAGAAAAAGGACTCACAGGTGCTGAACCTCATACTGAAGGGGGTTCATCAAGGACATCGGAAGACCTTGAAGAGAGTCCGGACGATCGACGACTTGAAGCTTACGCCACAGTTCCTGGACAAGAAAAAGATACAAGAATATCCACATCTAAAGAAGATCGCCGAGGCTCTACAATACGAAGGAGAGTCACCACAGCTACTCATCGGGCAAGACAACTGGGAGCTGATCGTGACTCAAGAGATAAGAAGTGGCAAGCCAGGCGAACCGGTCGCTTCTAGAACGGGACTTGGATGGGTGCTCCACGGAACTGACGTCGGAGGTGCAAGGCCAGTGCACTTCCTCAACACGTGTCTACATGTCAGCACGCCGGAGGAGGAGATGCACCAAGTCATCAAAGACCACTTCACCATCGAAGCTCTTGGTGTGCAGCCCAGAAGACCAACAACGGACTCTGAAGAAAGAGCACTCACCATCCTGGAGAAGACCTGCAGAAGACTGGAGGATGGGCGCTTCGAAGCTGGACTCCTATGGAAAAATGAAGAGGAACCGATGCCGGAGAGCTACACTTCCGCCAAGAACCGCCTCTTCAACATCGAAAAGAAGATCGACAAGGATCCGCAGTTAAAGATGGAGTATAACAAGCAGATCCAGCATCTCGTCGACAGCAACTACGCAGAAGAAGCACCCGATGAACAAGAAAAGTCCAAGAAGATGTGGTACCTGCCGCACTTCTCCGTGATTCACCCTTTGAAGAAGAAGATAAGGATCGTCTTCGATGCTGCAGCCAAGTCCAAGGGAAGAAGCCTCAACGACGCTCTACTGCCGGGACCAGATCTGCTTCAGTCACTCTTCGGAGTTCTACTGAGGTTTCGGCAGGGACCCTTTGCAGTGGCAGCTGATATCAAGGAGATGTTCCTGCAAGTCCGCATCAGGCCAGAGGATCGAGACAGCCTGAGGTTCCTGTGGCGAGGGGATCGTCGCGACGTGCAGCCGAAGAAGTACAGGATGACATCAGTCATCTTCGGCGCAACATCATCTCCGAGCACAGCAATCTACGTCAAGAACAGGAATGCAGCGGACTACAAAGGGCAACATCCAGAAGCGGCAAGGGCAATCGAGCTGAACCACTACATGGACGACTACCTCCACAGCTTCCATTCAGAAGAGGAGTTCCGAAGAGTGACAGCACAAGTGGACTGCATACACAAGAAGGCGGGCTTCGAACTCAGAGGTTGGGCATCAAACCAACCTGAGCTGCTACAAGGAATCAAGACTGAAGCAACGGAAAAGACAGAAGTGGACCTCGGCGAGAAAGAGGAGAAAACTCTGGGACTACGCTGGTTCACGGAACAAGACTCCATCGGCTTCAGGGCAAACCTCCGGAACACACCAGAAGAAATAGCAAAGGGGCTTCAAGTGCCTACCAAGAGAGAAGTCACCAGCGCCGTGATGTCGACCTTCGACCCACTAGGATTGGCATCACCAGTTCTCATCCAAAGCAAGAAGCTGCTCCAAGGCATCTGGCGAAGCGGCGTCGGCTGGGATGAAGAGATCGAGGAAAATGAATACTCAAAATGGAAGATCTACTTGGAGAAGATGAAGCTGCTTCAAGCCCTACAGATCCCGAGATGCCTGACGCCACATCGCACCGAGGGGGAGCTACACACCTTCACGGATGCCAGCGAGACGGCATATGCAGCTACAGTCTACTGGAGAACAGAAGACCAAGGCGGGACCTACCACATCAGCTTGATGGCAGCGAAAGTACGAGTCACTCCATTGAAGCCGGTTTCAATCCCAAGGCTTGAGCTTCAAGCAGCCCTCCTAGGAAGCAGATTGGCGCATTCGGTCGAAAAGGGTTGGCCTGAAAGTGACAAAGAAGACATTCTGGTCGGACTCCAGCATCGTACTTTCTTGGATTAAGACGGATCCGAGAACTTTCAAGACGTTCGTGGCTCATCGATTGGCTGAGATAGAAGATCTCACCAAACCTCAAGACTGGAGATGGGTCCCCACAGCACAGAACCCGGCAGATGACGCAACACGTGACGTGCCAGAAGACTTCAACTGCAATCATCGATGGTATACCGGGCCGGACTTCTTGAAGAAGGAAGAGGTTCACTGGCCTGCGGCGAGGACTTTCAAGAAGGAGACCACCGGCGAGGAGAAGGCGACGGACGTTACAGCGGCAGCGAGCTTCACCCATCCAACTCCAGATCCTGAGAGGTTTTCATCATGGAAGAGGTTATGGCGAGCCACAGCAAGAGTACTGCAGTTCATCAAACTCTGCAGAAGAAAGGAGAAGGTCAACGTCAGCCAAGCAGACCCCGACTGGAAGAAGACGACAAGGAAACCAAAGAAGTCCATCACTCGGAGACAATCATCTTCAAGGAAAGCGGTTAACTACGTACCGCTGGAAGCAGACCTACTAGAGCAAGCTGAAACTCTACTACTAAAGAAGAGTCAAGAAAGAAGCTTCAGAGAAGATATCAGATGTCTTCAGCAAGGAAAACCAATGGAGGGCAGCAGCAAGTTGAAGAGGCTCGACGTGGTGCTGGAAGATGGACTTCTGCGGATGAAAGGAAGAATCGACGCGATACAAGGCGTGACCAGGGACTACAAACGACCTATCGTGCTTGACAGCAAGGACAAGGCAACGCGACTCATCATAGAAGAGTTCCACCGCCGCTTCAACCATGGGAATCACGCAACGGTCATGAACGAGATAAGGCAACGCTTCTGGGTGCTGGGATTGAGGTCGGCGATCAAGACAGTTCAACATCAATGTCAATGGTGCAAGACAAGAAAGTCGAGACCTCAAGAACTACCGACGGGCAACTTACCAGCTGAGAGGTTGATGCACAGTAATCCACCCTTCACGTGCACCGGCATAGATTACTTCGGCCCGATGACAATCACCGTAGCAAGACGTCACGAGAAAAGATGGGGCGCTCTGTTTACATGCTTAACAACTCGAGCTGTACACATTGAGCTTGTTCCTTCACTCTCTACGGACAGCATGATCATGGCGCTACGAAGATTCGCTGCAAGAAGAGGAATGCCGAAGAAAATCTACACGGACAACGGGACCAACTTCGTCGGCGCAAACAAGGAACTGAGGGAAGCAATGGACAACATGAAGAAAGAAGACCTCATCTCAGAAGCGGAGAAGATCGGCGTGCAAATGAAGTTCATCCCACCTGGTGCACCAAACATGGGCGGTGCATGGGAGCGTCTGGTGCGATCCATCAAAACCGCACTAAGCGCCACACTCTACGAGAAGTATCCACGAGAGGAAGTACTCCACACCCTCCTGCTAGAGGCCGAGCACATGGTCAACTCTCGGCCTCTAACTCACCTCTCCGAGAGCCTTGAGGAGGAAGCGCTCACTCCAAACCACTTCCTCCTCGGGCGATCCAGCGGTGCTGCGAGAATCGGCAGCTTCGAAGACCACGAGCTCGTGGGCAGACACACCTGGAAGGCCACGCAGCGGCTTGCCGACCACTTCTGGCAACGATGGCTGCGAGAATACCTGCCTACTCTACTGCCGAGGAAGACTTCGAAGAGGACCAGCATCACGGATCTACAAGTTGGAGACATCGTGTTGATCGTCGACCACACCCTACCGAGATGCACTTGGCCACGCGGCAGAATCCAGCAAGTGTATCCTGGACCTGATGGGCGCACTCGGATCGTCGACGTCGAGACCAGAGGAGGAGTACTGCGCAGACCCAGCTCGAGAGTGGTGCTGTTAACGACGGGAGGATCGCCGAGTCTGGAGGATGGTGCGACGCACGAGGGGGAGAATGTCGGCGACGAAACCTTAATGTAAGGCTGATTCGTTTTTTGTTATATTAAGACATCGTTTTGTTCAAGTACTTTTTTGTTTATTGATGAATCATAACAAAAATAGTGTTATTTGAAGGTTTTTGGCTTGGAACAAGGTTTTCCGTTTGAATTGTATAAATCTGTAATTATGTTTTGGAGTTATTGTGAAATTAGTATAAGGAAAATGTTCCAAATCAAGTTTTTTATAAGTTTTAGTTCTAGAAACTTTTTTATTTGTTGAATATGTTTAGATTTTGTAGTTTTATGTTGATAAGGCTTGTTTTTGTTATGTATAAGGCATAAATTTGTAAGTATTCTTTGAGTAGATTATAAGAAATAAAGGTTTAAAGGTTTCGGCTCAAGGAAAAAATTAGGTGAATTTAGGTCAAAAGCACGCAGGCGTCTTGCCGGTAAAACACGGCCATATAAATATGAGCGCATGTTGTACGGCCATCAGTCGCAGTCCAGCCACCGAAGAGGCAAGTCGCAGCTAAGCCACCGAAGAGGCAAGAAGCAATAGGAAGACAGCAAGTAGTAGTAGGGAAACCTAGGAACAACCGAAACCTAAATATTCAAGATCCTGTCTTTCATTTCAACGTCGAGGTCCCCCATAGGAAGGAAGAGCAGGTCGTCATAGCTTCATACGCATTCAGGGGTGCGTGGCGGCGTGCGTCTACCAGCTTCGGAAGGAGAAAGGAACGCACGTCGAACTTAAGTTGGGATACTTTCCCAGGGCGAACTAGGTCATCCTGGTTACCGTCCGCAACACCTAGCTTGTTTTAACTTTGAAGTTGTTGAAGGTAAAGTTTGAATTATAAGATTATGTATTCTTTTAGCATGTTTCTATTTCTATGGTTTAATGCTTCTATTTAAATACAAACATGTATGAGGCACATAAGTGATTCTATAAATGTGCTGGTGGTTTCTTTTTCACTTCTTCCACCAGTGGACAAAAGATTGAAGTGAAGAGAAACTCAATAACACTTTACTTCTTATTTGATAGTAATTAATGGTTGATATTTCACTTGTCCATCTATGTGCTTATTTTGTAAGCCTAAAGAAATAAAGTTATTGACTTCTGACTTCTGATTTCATTATTCTCAATTCCCAAAATGTAAGGTTGCATAGTAAGGTAGGCAATTCCACGATTCTATCGAATTAAGATAATTTACTAGGTAGATAAAGCCATTAAAATCTAACACGCGCGTATCGCACATTAACGAACTCAACAAGTTTCTGTGCTTCTTTATAAAATCAACCATCGTGCCTCAGCCATCACTTCAGTGTATCCCCTGTGCATTGCTTCGATCATTGCCCATCACCATCCGTCATCACCAGCTCAACCAACCATCACCGGTGCAATCCTCAGTGCAGTCGCAGTCCAGGTTAGTCGTTCACATAGTATTCTTTACTGTGGATTGTCATCGTAAATTGTGGACATTGCATTTTTGTTTATTTCTCGTGTCAGACCAGCAGATCTGGTCTCCCAAATCTAGCACCTCAGTAGCGGACATTTTATGGTGCCGAAACCAGGGAGCGTCGGTAGCTTCCATCTTTAAAATATCAACGGTCATTTTCAATTAGCGTATTTTTCTGGTTATAACGAACAAAGCTAAGAATATATCAATCACAACTCAAGTTTACCTAGTATTAGCCTATAATTTCTAGGTGAACTTTTATCCTTTTCGCATTCGAAGCTATCCCATCGCATAACTCGCCAGACAAATTTACCTACCTATCTTTTTGAATATCTTAATTATCGCCATTGAACAGGGGCTTCACGGAACAAAACGTGAATAGTATTCTATCTGCCTATTGGGTATCTGCTTTATTTTTTCTTACGATCAAAGTATTGCGACATACAGAATTGCAATCAAATCGTTTCCATCGCTGCATCATTTTGTTTCTTCTCGTGATATTATTCTCCAAGCCAAGATTGTAATCGACTTATTGTACCTACAACATTCATAAAGCAATACCTATTGAACAATTACTCCCATAAGTAATTACTAAATTTACTTAATCAATAAAAACATTTTTTATTTCTTTGCACATTCCATAAGGGTTGTTTGCAATATCATATCACTAACAGCTCGAAACGGCCGAGCCCGTTTTAGAATATTCTTATCATAAAGTGAATAAACGGCGTACGTGTAACAGTTAGTACGAGACTCGGGCACGGCCTATATCACTCCCGTGGCGGGAATTTTGCAATGATTTTGCATTATTTGCAAAATCAACGTGATAAGTAGGTTGCGGGTGGTAGGATTATTGTGCAAGATCCGTCCGGGGAAGTTTTCCCCGGACGGATCGTGGACCACCACTTTGCCTATTTTTACCGACCAGTAGGTATTTGAGCTATTTGAGTTGGTGTTAGGGCAAAGAATAAAAAAAAACAAGAAAAACTACAGGGCACACGAGACTTCGAGACCTCAGTCTCCGCGCATAATCGTATCAAACCTTAATTAGAATATTGTTTTGTTTTGGTTGTCTAAATTGAATTACTTACGTTTTCATGAATTGTGTAGCGCAGTGATAAATCCCATCGAAACGTTAGTCATACCTACAGCCACCTATACGATTTGTCTAATTTAACCACAATCGTATCCGAGTAAACTAACTAACTAATAATAATTGACTAAATAGTAATTTTGATCTCAACGAATATTCTTTGGTGTGTGGGTGGGTGGTTATGGTAGGTACTGTTCATCTTATTTTCCTTATTTTCATTTCCTAATGTCTTAGTAAGCGCTTATTACATTCTATGTAGGTATCGTCTCACCTTACTAGAATTTTGTTTATCATGTTCAAGAAACCATTAGGTACCATATATTACAAAATGTCCCTTCTAAAGAAATCCATCCGTAAAGGTAGCTTAAGAAAAGCTAAATCGTTCGATACCGAAGTCACTGTTAAAGATTTACCGTGTTTGCGCAGAAAGCGAACCATAGCATACAAAGGAATATTTAAGGCATTAGAAATAGGTATTCTAGTCGTAAACGATCCAGCACAACATGACTTGTTTTTTCATATTATCAAGAAGTAAAACAGCTGGCGGCGAATTTTGAAGAGACACATATTACAATTCGTCGACGAAGGAAACGTCAACGCGCAAGTCACGCAGGTCTGTGGCTTGTATTTTTATAATGAAATGTTACTTTTAATGGTTTGTATGAAGATGGCAAAAAAAACATGCTCCTACTGCAAACTTCGAACTGGCTTCAAACATGGTAGAACTCCTTAGGATAAAAACATGTCGGATACCTATGAATTTTATTATTTGACTTATTATAGTCAGGCTGTATTGTCAAGTTCATAGCTGTCTAAAGTATACGACCAGAAATTTTCCTGCAAGGATGTCAAACAGCCACCTGTTCGTCGAAAACGCACCCTTGTGGCCCTTACCCAAAGTCTACAAATTGGAGTGACTTTAATAGCAGTCACAACAAGAGTATCAGATTTTATTGGCACCATCAACCAATAATAAAAGAGATACGATAAAATAATACCGCTAAAAGGAATTAGTTTACAATTGAGCATGAATAAAGCCATTTACTAGCCGTTTAATAAATAACTGTCCTTCAGTTACCGATATTTATAAGCTTTTGTTGTAGGTTTGCTCATTTAGCAGAACATTGGTTTCAGTTAAGGAATGGAAGTCCGGAAGTTTGGACGTAATTTATTTATTTAATTATTAACTAGCACGATTACGTATATTACAACCAATTACACTAGTTAATTACAAGACCTATATATTAGAACAAATGAAACATAAAAAATTATACATAAAATTACACAATAAGCAAAACTAATAATGATTGATCATTTATAAAGATTCCAGACAAATAAAATTCTATAATTCTGTTATGGTTGATGTTTAAGAAGCCAAAGCTTATGAAAAGTTTGAACCTGAAACTTTGAATTGCGTTGATAAGGTATTAGACTTTAATAACGATAGGCACTTGCACTTTTTTATCAAGAAAAATAAATAAGTTGTCGCAAGCTGCAGTTAATAAAAAAAAATATTTGGGAAGGTCCACGGCCAGCTTTATTTTTGCACAAAAATAAATTTTGTATAAATTTATTACCTATTTACTAATTCTTAATTTTTGTATCATTCCGTCACAATAATTTATTGTTTGAGAATTAATAAATAAAATAAACATTACATTACATTAATACATTAATACATTTAGTCCAAAAAATTAAACCAGCGGACTGGTAGAGGCTGTTGTTGATAAGTAGGTGCCAGTATGTATACACATGGACAAACTAATACCTTACACTGTCATATGTCATAAAGTTTCATTTATCTATGGTATAAGGATTAGATTCTTACAAATCTGTCCAATTTCAGGGTTAAAAGTTCCTAGCACCCTTTATTATAGGGTTACATTAAAGTCCGATGCCTTATAGCTTCGCAACACGCGGTTTACGATAGCCTCGGTTTATTAACCAGCAGGCGTCATAATATAAATTTTATTAGGCCGTTGTATAGTAATCTACTAAAGGAACAATCACACAGCCAACTAACTATCGGAGCTGTCACAACGGATGGAAGGATGGTTCGCAGGCCGCTAATAAACATAATAGATGATTTCTTTATGATTGCTCCGGACGACGGACCTCCGCCTTATAGAACGTCCGTTTAGCACTAAATCCAGCCTAGAGGCTGCTAATCATACCAAACAAAAGACGATATTTTGTGATAATTCGGTCAACATGTGGAAATATTTGAAAGAACATGAAAACAAAACACTGTTCACTTGATACACCCCGTTAGTTAGTTTGTTTTCTTCGGTTGGCATAACGTCAGAATGAGATCAAAACACTAGGTCAACAGATTTTTATTAGAAGGGATTTTTTATTAGGGGAGTTTATTATACGCCCTAATTAATATACTAATTAACTATACTACCTATGTATGTGCAGAGCTGAGCCTTACGTCGTCACACCCGTAGTATCGTTTAACTAACTAATGTGATCGCTCCCTAACGTCAGGTCTTGATCCTTTATCGTTATTTTAAATTCTATTGAGCAATGGTAATGGCTGACACTTTGGAGCAGACACGTCTCTACAAATTGTTAGTAGAGCAATAAAAGGTTATTAGCTTTTATGGAGGTAGGTACTAGCTGATGCCCACGATTTCGCACACAGTATCTAACAGTAGAAAAGGTTTCTGGAAAGTATGTATGTTTCTAAATAAGTTCTGATATTCCTTTTTGAACCTGCATACCTATTACGTAAGGTAAAAAAAAAAAAAAATACAACGGAAAGCTTTAATTTAATTTACTTTATAAAATTGTTCTCTTATTCCGCAGCCAGCATCTACCTTCTATGTAAAAAGGTTAATTGCTTAGGGTTAACTAGGTAACATCTATTTTGTTACGTATTATTTAGAAAACCAACCTTGCTATTATTTTCATTAACATCATTCGTGATCAAAATAATTAGGTAATTTCCTATTGACCTGCATAAACCAAAGAACTTGAATAATTTATTTTACATAGTCAAGAGTAGGTATGTACAAGGTGCATTTGAAATTTTTCATTTAAAATTGGAGGTACAATAAAAGAAAAGGTAGCTTGAAACTTAGCATAGCTTTTAAATATTCCTGAAAATATTTAAAAAAAGTATTTCTTTTAAAACCTTCATGCTCGTTTCTAAAAGTTTGTAAGTACTGCCAGGAAAATGCTTTTAGTTTGAACTTACGCTATCAGGAATATGAATCTTCATTTTGAGCTTTTGCAAGAATTGGATTTGAGGGGATAAACGATTATGTTAAACGCGGTCAATCAGGAAGAATAAAATATAACTTTTTTAGTTTAGTAATTTGGAGTCCCTACAATCAGTAGGTCAACCTAGATTGAGATAGAATGCTTTATTATGATAAATATTTCTCACATTATAAAATATCTGCTAAGTATGCAGCTAGGTGATAGGCTTGTCTCTAAAAAATATCTTCCGCGTGTAAAATCTTCATACTCTATAAAGATAATTTGTTAAAATATTACGGCGTAGATGCTCTGCTACAGTATTTTATCTGTATATTTTATCTGTGTGTTGGTAATATAATAACAACTGATAGGTAAATTTTCCAATGTTTCAGATGTACGATAATCAGATTAGAACTTGTAATAGCTCAGGGCTTACAGCATAGAAATTCATAGTCCTCAGAGGAGTGTCTAGGTTAACTTTGAATTTGATCACAGATCCATGCCTGCGAACAAAGAAGCATTGATCGGTTATCGAGTCATGGCGAACCTAAGCGTCAAATTATTGTTGTGTTGTATGGTACAAGCAAACAAATCTATCACACAAAGAACGTTTGCAATGTCTTGGCCAACACGTGGACTCATGGACGGACTTGAACGATCACGTAACGAAAACGTAAAATCACTTTAGAAGCGAATACCTAGATCGATGTTTAAAAGCCAATATTTCTATTTCTTACTTCAATAGGTAGATAAATTAGTAGTTTAGTTATTTCGGAAATTGTTAGGATTAAGGGACGGGTCGTGTGGGGAGGGGTAAGTAGGTAATTAATTGTCTGTGTTGTAGCTTAGATGCTTTGCCGAACAAGAGCAGATATTGGCTATTCAGTGTACTTTGGATAGTGCCGCAATGGCACTGTACCAGGTAAGTGTTACTATCAAATGCCAATAAAAACTCAAATATTGTTTTAGAGATCTATGTCCCTGCCCATATGCCCGCCCGGAGTGCGAATTCTCCCACC